>VNJQ01000974.1:52582-185313 GCA_008042515.1 Drosophila truncata | reverse complement strand
AAATTAATGAGAATAGTTTAGAGGCCTTTAAGGTCTACAAATATCGAGAATAGTTTAGAGGCCTTTAAGGTCTACAAATTAGTGAGAACAGTTAGAGGCCGTTAAGGTCTACAAATTAGTGAGAACAGTTAGAGGCCGTTAAGGTCTACAAGTTAGTGAGAACAGTTAGAGGCCGTTAAGGTCTACAAATATTGAGAAGAGTTTAGAGGCCTTTAAGGTCTACAAATTAGTGAGAACAGTTAGAGGCCGTTAAGGTCTACAAGTTAGTGAGAACAGTTAGAGGCCGTTAAGGTCTACCAATTAGTCTCAGACGGGGCTCCGTCTAGTAAATGCTTACGGGTTTACCTCGCTCCTTCCCGACGCTGGCTCCTGTGCTGCTTGCTGGGGCTCCTTCCTGGTCCTGGCTGGTCCTCTGCTTGTGGTCTGCTTCGCTCGGCGGCGATTACTAAGTGCCGGTCCAAGGGCTGAGCTCCGCCTTATATATCGATCGTGCGGGTTTCAGTGAGGCTGCCTCCTTTTCCCCACTCTGGCGTTATCAGTGTGCCCGCTCGGCCGTGTCAGTATGGCCAGCTACTTTTTTGCCTGGGCGCGCGCGCGCTGGTATTTTAAATTCAAATTATCCCTTGTTCTTCATGTTTATTCTGTTTTACTGTTTAGGTCTAACTTAGGGCTATGGCTATATATGTATTGTATGTATGTATGTATGTTATATGTATTGTGCGCCTCGGGCGTCACAATCTTTTAAAAAGAAGTCGAAATATAAAAAAATCTTTTAAAAGGATGTCGAAATATAATAAATCCTTTAAAAAACAAGGCAAAATATGAAAAATCATAGGAGAAAACAGATCAAAATATAATAAATCCCTTCAAAATCAAGCCAAAATATAAAAAAACCTTTCAAAAAGAAGTATAAATATAATAAATCTTTTTTGAAAAGAAGTCGAAATATAATAAATCCTTTAAAAAACAAGTCAAAATTTAATAAATCCTTTTAAAAGCAAGTTAAAATATAAGAACTCCTTTAAAAACCAAGTAAAAACTGTAAAAATCCTTTAAAAAACAAGTCAAAATGTAAAAATCCTTAAAAAAAAACAAGTAAAAACTGTAAAAATCCTTTAAAAACTCAGTAAAAATGGAACATATAAACTTACAAAACTCAACTTAAAGCAGAGCAAGCCAAGATGATGACTCCAAATTGCCCCGGAAAACATGGAAAACGTGTAAACACTTGCCAATTAGTTGTTGCTAACCAAAAATGATTATTAGTTAATAAAGAAAAAAAGAAAGTCAAGTCGTCGGAGGAGGACTCCTCGCCGGGAGGCAGGAGACAGGAGGAGAGGCAACTCTTCTCACGAATGGCAACGGGAGCGGACGAGGAGAAGTGGCAGAAGTAACTTGGCAAAACTTGGACTGAAAACTGGGAATTGGCCAGGCTGTTGCCGCCAGCTGTTGTGTGTGTTGTGTTGTGTTGGCTTTATTAATCACCGGCAAGCGGGAGGATGAACATGAGCAGCAGCAGGAGCAGGAGCAAGGAGGCTCAAAGTCCGCACGAAATAATTTAAGCTTGCATATTGAAGGAGAGAATGCAGACAAAAAATTAAATTAAAAATGCGGCACATAGAAAAACGGAGCACAACAGGTGGCCAGTTGGCCGGATATTGAATGCTCCTTCGACTTGGCCAACATATGGCATCGATCGATCGATCGATCGGTTCAGTATCGATGCCAAAGCCTCGATAAGAAGGGACGCACCTAACGGTCAGCGGGCATCCATTATAAACGAGAAACAGCAGCAGCATCATCAATATTTTTGTGACCGACACCTAATTACATAATTACGTAAAAAGCAGCCAGCAATGGGTTAACTTTAACACCCTGCTTCCCCCTCTCTCTCGGGGTCTGTGTTGAAGCTGTCACATAAAACCGCGGCGAGCGCATAAAAAGCACCAACGATGATCATAAAAAAATCGATTTGAAGTCCATAAAAATCATATCATACAAATTTTTATATGCCATGCTCTCTCGCTTTAAAATGTCACGTTTAGTATTTACAGCGGGGGGAAGGGGAAGGGGAAGGGGGATTTTCGGGGGCATTAACGAATGAAAAGTGGAAAGAAAACAATATTAACAAAAGACCAGGTAAAGTCACTTTGGGGGAGAGAGGTTTTTTTTTTGTGGGTGATAAAGGTTATACCCTTTATTTTTACTTAAGGTAAAACATCTTAAAAATAAAATAATAATATAATATAATATAATATAATATAATATAATATAATATAATAATAATTATAATAAATAAATAAAACAGAATTACTATAATTATAATAGTGAAAATAATGTAGATGAAAAGGTATGAAAATATAGATTTAAAGTCTTTGAAGTACCCCTTTTTTAAAGCATATTAAGGATAAAAGAGAATTTATAATAAAAGTTTGAGAAACTAAACAAAATATATTAATGAATATTATTTTAAAATAATATTCAGAGTGTAAAAATACAGAAATAAGGATTTATTTTAAGTTGAGGGAAGTAATAAGTAGAAAGAGTTTTAAAAATTCCATTAAAATAATGACTAAAAGTATGTAGAAAAATGATTTAAAAACACAAATGTACACAATTTTAGGTACTACATAAATAGTATATAAAATGTATTGAAATAATGCTACATTTTGATAACCAATATATATTTTAATAAATTAGTTATTGGTTACTTCAGAAATTCTAGAACTTTAAAATATTTTATCATTTTTGAAGCTTCCCCGATAAGCTTAGATTCAAATACTACATAATATTTATAATACTACATAATATTTATAATAATGTCAGAATATTATAACAGTCTATATTATAAGAAAAAACCTCTAAAATTTCATTTTCTAAACGAATTTTGAATGTATATTTTATAGAAAAATGCATAAAATTCAATAGAAACCATGAATAATTTGAAAATACATGTAAATAACTTGTAAATATTTTAAAAATAATTATAAATAATTTATTTATTTTATAACAAAATCATAAGTATTCCTTTTAGTTTTTTTCTTAGTTCCCCAAACAAATTCTCTTCCCAAACTGAAGCCAAAACTCTTAGAAAAGTGCATCCACCCTTTCGAAAAAGTAAGAAAAAATCCCAAAGCGATTTCCAAATGGAAAATCTAAGCTGCGCTTTTTTCCCTCTTCTTCTCTTTTTGAAAGCAAATTAAAAGCCACGACAAATGGCGCAAGAGGAATGACAGATAAATTTTCCATTGACCAACAGGTGGATGGGCATGGGGGTTCCTAACTCATCCAGCTTCAGCTTCAAGCTCCAGCTCTAGCTTCAGCTCCTACTTCTCCTCTTCACAAACCTCCTCCCTCTCAGTGCTACTCCGGCGAATTGAAAACTTTTCTCGATGATGCAATAAATTCACAGATAAATGTTAATTTACGAGTGAAGGAGGGCGAGGTGGTGGAGTCCAAGTGCGACAGGCTGTCTGCCATGGCCAAGGAGGTGGAGAAACCCTTTGAGATTATGATTATTGAAATGTTTTTCGAGGCAGCCGCCCGTCAAGCCAAAAAAGGCAAGACGGCGGGCGTGCAAATCACGAATTGCTATATCCAAATCCGGATATTTATACATGTACAGCTTTAGCTTCAACTCCGACTCCAACTCCGGCTACGTATTAATTAATTATAAAGCAGAGGCTGGGGCAGAGGCAGCTGGACAGACAGACGCCGGACACCTCACCTCCATAACGTGCACGAAGGTGAGAAATCAATTTTCAGTATCTCTCGCTTTGTGTTTAATATTTTTCCAGTGAAATGCGCCGACGCCGCCGACGACGACGATGACCGAGGAGGACCATGATGAGCCTCACTTTTGGCTGAGTTTTCAGCTTCACCTTCAGTTTTTTTTTCTTATTTGAGAGCCCCGGGGCAGCGTTTGTGACTGGAGGAGGTTCGGGCTTAGGTGAAGCTTCAAGTTCGGGTTCAGGTTCAGTTGAGGTTCAGGCACTTGCAAAAAATGTGTGCCAAGGTTTTTTTAATACTAAATTTTAAGGAATATATTTTATTTTTTTTTTAAATATTTATATATAAAATATGTTTATATAGTAAAAAACTCATTTTTATAGAAATTTCAAGAACTGTTTTGAACAAATATCTATAAATATCTATTTAACTCCATGAATGCTAATTTTTGAGATCTTTTTGAGAGCTTAAAATGGTCAAAAGCTAAGTTTTCCTTGAAATCATATGATTTGGCAATAAAATCTTAATTAATTTCTATAAATATCTATTTAAACTCCAAGAATGCTAATTTTTGAGATCTTTTAGAGAGCATAAAATGGCCAAAAGCCAAGTTTTTCCTTGAAATCATACGATTTGGTATTAAAATCTTAATTAATTCCTAATAAAATATTAAGAAATTATAAACAAATCTTTAAAATGGTAAAAAAAAATCAATTTTTAAAATTTTAAAACTGAAATTGCAGATTTTTCAAACAAAAAACTGCTTTCCGTATCAAATTTTATGACTTTTCCGCTTAGTTATGATATTTTTAAACTTTAAGCTGTCCACAAATAAATTATCACATTTTTCCAAATTTTCAATTTGAAATATAACTAATTTTTTCCAGTGCTTGTTTGGAGCTTGTGGATTTCTGTTTAGAGGTCTCTCTGTTCTGGGGCACGTAAATTAGGATAACAACGTGAAACATAATTATTACTTTGGACAGATATGGCAGCAGCGTCTCTCTGTGGGTTGAGTCCCAGATCCCTGCTCCTGCTCCTGCTCCTGCTGCCGATCCTGGGACAGGCAGCGCTTTTGTGGCCCAAATAAATGTATTAAAGTTGGTTAACGCCTTCATTTCGTTTCAGATCGGCTCAACTTTGCTTGTTGTCTTTCTTTTTTTTTTTTGTTTTTGCTTTGTTTTTATTTTTTTGTTGTGGACCCCAAGTAGGTGCAATAAAAAATATGAATTGTTGTTGTATTAAGATCCAGCAGGCAAAGATCATTCAACGCTTTTTACGACCCGCAACGAACTTCAACTCTAAAGTTTGCGGAATTCGTGTGAACTTCTCTTGGCCCCGAATTAACAGTCGTAGGTCAGGGCTAATTCACGGGAAAATTGGTAGAAATATGGTAGCTTTAAGCCAGGAAAACAGTTAATTGTTAAAGCATAAAGGGGGAGCAAGTTTAGCTAATTAATTAGCATAAATTTGGTTTGTAAAATACTTTCTATTTATACTACAAATCTTTTAGTTATTTTCAAGACTTTAAACTGTTTCTTAGCTTTACTTTTTTCTGTACAAAATATTCTTTATTCTTTAAGCTTTAAATATAAATATAAATCAAAGTAAATTCCCATTACCAAAGTTAATTCAATTAGTTCACCTTTTGCGCCCTTCGATTGCTTAATTGGCATTTGATCTTTGGACTCATCAGCTAATTAATGCCCGCCGATCCGCTGGACAATCCCCCACCAACTGCGATCGGCGGCCACCCGCTGGATTCACAGAGATCCCCAGAGATCCCCAGAGAATCACAGAGATCTTGAAAGATCCCCAGAGAATCACAGAGATCCCCAAAGATCCCCAGAGTCTCACAGCGTTTCACAGATTCCAAGAGGAAATGCCACGAAATTGAAAATGCAAAACGAAATTGGCAACGCAGCTTCAGTATTATTTTTTTTTTGTTTTGTTTTATTGCGGTTTTTAATTTTTTCTTTTTTTATATATATTTTCTGTTTCTGTTTCTGTTTCTGGTTTTCTGGTGGAGACCGTGGCCATGCGTAATGAAGACGTTAAGCTTGGAGCTGGACCCAGAAGGAGGCGACGGTGGAGCTCACGAAGGCTGCCAGGCATACGTCGCCTTGCCGTTAAAGTCCAGTCCGAGTCCAGCCCCAACGCCACGGGCACAGGCCCAAGCATAGCCACATCCCAGCTCCTACTCCCAAACTGACCCTCTTTACTGATTTCAAATGCACTGGGAAATTAATATTTAAGTCTTAAAATAATATTTAGAAGAAGGGAAAACCTATAATACGATAAATTATAAGGATATAATGAAGAAGAGATAAAAATACATTAAAGAACATTAATTATATAAAATCTAAGGTTTTAAAGGTTACTTTTTAGCTTTAAACATTTTAAAATATTATTTGGATGTTTTTACATAAGTTTTAAGCAAGAAAATCAGCTTCTAGCCAGAAAAAATTTAGAACGTATAACACCGTTTTCAACACACAAAAATCATCTTTCTTGACTTCCAGATAAGTATTTCTAAAAGTTTCTATAGGAAAGAACATCTATCAGATGACATTTTCATATTTCAAATATAAAAAGAAAATAATGTATAAAATATATAATTAATTAAAAGAAAATTAATAATCAAAATACTTAATAGAGTCTAAATACTTATTATTATATTATATTACGTATCTTATCTTATCTAAAGTATCTCCAAAAGTATAACTGAAAATATCTATAAAAAAATATCCCACCAAAAAGAAATTTCGTATTTAAAATGTAAATAAAATATTCTATAAAACATATAATTAATTATTAAAGTAATTTTAATAAATATCTTTAAGAAAAAGCCATCATAAATCCTAATTACAAGTAAGCTTCTTAAAAAAAGTATTAAAATATAAGAAATAAATCCCAATAAATCCCATTAAAAGCAATTTTCATATTTAAATGAAATACAAAATATTTCATCAAATAATTCTATAGAACCCACCATGTTTTTCTCACTGTGTGCGTAACTCTTTGAGGCTCGTTTCGGTTCCGCTTGCATGTTAACTGAAATGAAAATTCGTATGAAGGCGAGAAATTAATGAATCATTCACACCTGCATGACGGATTGTCTGCATTACTCGCCACTCTCACCTGGACCTGGCCTCTCTTTCTCTCTCTCTCTGTCTTTGTAGCGGCACCATTTTGTAGGTAGATCCCAAGATCCCTTTCCGATGGCACCTTTGAGCCAAGTCCAAGTCCAAGTCCGACTCCAAGTGCGAGTTGCGAGTTGCGAGTGCGAACGGAGGGGCGCGGCCTGGCTGACGCTTCTGCCGAAGGAGTTGCCTTCTAATTTATTTGCCTGATGTGTGTATTACATTTGCCTCTGCCGGCCGTCCTTGTCGCTGTCTCTGTCTCTGTTTCAGTCTCAGTCTGTGTCTCTGTTTCCTTCGTCTCACCTGACCGACCGCCTGTCTTTGCTGTTCCTGCTGCAACGGTCTTCAAATTGCCTCTCGGCCTCTCGGCCATCCGGAGGAGATGGCTCTTTGGGAGATTCCAAGCGATGCTGATGAGGCGTCGCCTTGATATAGTTGCCACGGCACTTGGCACGATCTGCCGGGCTTACAATTTCAGCGATAACAATGATCTTATGCTTATAATCAATATTATGTGCACTTCGAATCGAATTTTTAAAGGAGTTATTAAATTAAGCGGAAAAGGAATTATTAAATAGCAAGTATGGATTATAATTTAAATTATAAATAATATATTCCTGTGATAATATCAACATTTAACGAGATATCTTATTTTTACTTACTTGCATGTTATAAATAGAAAATTATAAGAATATTCCCTTTATAGAAAATTATAAGAATATTCCCTTTATAGAAAATTTCTTAATTTTGCTAAATTAATCTTGAGAAACCATTGACTTATATACATATATACTATTTCGAATTTAATTACTTAAAACTTATAAAAAATATAGACTTTTAATAAAGATTGTATTTATATTAATTACCTAATTGTTACTTAATTTAAATCACATATAATCATATAGCAATACTCCTTTAAAAGTACTTTAAAAACTATATAAAAAACTATCAAAAAATTCATTTTAAGCCAATAGTTTGGATTTTTCCCACCTAAAACTATAATTTTTATACAATAAAATAAAAAAATAAACAATTTCCATTACAAATTCCTTATAAACTTTCGTTCTTTGGCATTTTTTTGCCCGCCAACTCACTGGCCACACTCCACGGTGCCTGAGCTGCGTGTGAACTTGATGGATGCACTGCCTCCGCCTCCTGGAGCAGCTCTTCCTTATGCATTTCTTGCTTTTTTACTCCTTAACCTGCTGCCCCTCCTCCTACCATTTGTGGGCCTCGGGCAGCGGTTGGCTGGAAATTAAAATGCACTCGCAAGTATAATATTTTTCGGGGGGTTTTCGGGCGTGCGTATAACCGTACTCAAATCGCATTGCCCAGAAAAAATAAGACAGGGGTCAAAGTTGAAAGGGATACAGTTTATATTTTAGAGTTTCCTTTTAACTACAACCACCACATCTTTAACCTAATTCTATTCACATTCAAAAGGATTGTCCTTAGATTAATGCTCTAAAAATACAACGAAAATTGATATATTATATATTCTCTATATACTAGTTCTAGGTTAGGAGCCCAGCAAGGACTCAATGCTAAAGGGTGAGCTGTAGAGGGACTTGTTCTGGGTTCTGGCAGTGACCTGGGTTGGTTCTTGGTTCTCCAGCTTGATGGGCACATCCAGATCATCGTGTGGCTCCACTTTCAGTTTCAGTTCCAGCTCAGGCTCAGCCTCGCTGCCGCTGCTCTTGGGATACGTTCGAGAGGAGGAGCAAAAGGAATGATCCTCATGATGATGATGGGAATGATCCTCTCCCACCACATCAATCGGCAGATCCTCATCGTCATAGCTCTCTAGATCCTCCTCTAACTGAAGCTCTAACTGTAGCTCTTCATCCTCCGCTAGCCAAGTGTCCTTGTGGGCTGCCAAATAATCCGCCTTCAGGCGTTCCACATCCACCTCGATGCCCTTAAGTCTTAGCTTCCTGGCCTGACGTTCGATGGCCTTTCTCATCCGTTTGCTGCGCTGAGCTCTGTTGTTCATAAATGTTCATCATAAATGAAAGATCTCATTCCCTATGAAGACGACTCACCTTTCTCGGGCTCGCAGCTCGGAGGGTGGTATGGGTGCTCCACTGCAACTCTGGGGCTGGGCATTATGCGCCGGTCGGCCAGGACCCTTCTTGGTATGCTCCTTTTTACGCCACTTGGCACGACGATTCTGGAACCAGACCTTCACAGGGGATGATATTACGTGGGGTTGCATTAGATCATTTTTGGGGGTTGGGGAGGAAGGCTCCTACTTAATTTTGAATACGAATCACACCATCAGGTAATTCTCCATTCATTTCATTTCAATAAAGTCACCGATTCCGTTGCGGACGATTAACCCCCCTCCAAGGGCAATGTGTCACGCGCTCTGGAGTCAAATGATGATCATCCGAGCAATCTGATAGCTGATCACAGCTCTCCGGAGAGAGGGATCAGGCAGCAGCAGGGAGCTTGGAGCTTGGAGCCCAATGGAGATGGGGATGACTGCCTTGGTTAGTTGGAGTCATAAGCAAGATGGCGTCGCTAATTGACGTGCAGTTTGCCGGAACGACTCGACCGTATCGATGGCCGAGCCCGGACTAGAGAGGAGGGATCAGGGGAAGCTCAAAGCTGGGTCTCCGGTGGGCGGCGACACATGTGTGTGCGACAATTTGAAGTCATTTGCATGCATTGTGCATTTTATTTTTAATGTGCAACAAATTGTTTTCGAACAGAGCGGCATGCAATGCCTTGTTCCCGGGCTTAACAAGAGCTCTCTGCTACACGGAACCAAATTGACTTACATAAGTCAAGCTATACAATCAACTTTTTGAAAAATACGTGGTATTAAATATCAATTTGATATTTTTATAAAAATTTTGAGAATTTTTAAAGAAAGAACTAAAGTCAAGCTTACTTTCTCAATGTTTAGATCATATTTTTCGAGCAGATAAACTGCTTTTTTACGAAAATGTGTTAGTTAACTTTTAACTATAACTTAAAAGCGACTTTCCAACACTGATTTGAGCAAATAAACACAGATTTTATATGTCAAGGAATTTAACAGAAAGAACTAAAGTCAAGCGTCAGTTTTTTAATGCTTAAATCATATTTTTCGAACAGATAAACTGCTTTTTAAAGAAAATGTCTTGGTTAACTTTCAACTATAACTTAAAAGCGACTTTACAACACTGATTTGATCAAATAAACACTGATTTTTTAATTTCAAGGTCAAGTTTTCAAATAAATAAATTAGAAATGTACAAGTTCTTCTTCTAAACTATTTTTTCTATGATTTTTTTCCCTCTGTGCACCTGTATACTATGTATTATAATACCTGTTTCCCCGATTTACTCACACCCCCCGTCGCCGAATCGAGCGACTGATTGTGAGTGAGGGAATGACAAACGGACATACTGACGGACAGACGGACAAACGGACAGACGGACAGACTGTCGCTGTCTTGTCGTTCGCATTGACAAATTGATATGTCATGTCAAGAAACAATTTCAGACAAAGCGTAGCCAAATGTCCCTCCTCAATGCCTCGTATAGAGTGAGAGAGAGAGAGATAGATAGAGAGCGTAAGAAAGAGACAGAGACATAGTCAGATAGACAAAGAGCCCACGATAATCACACGGCTGACATGCAAAGTCAGCCATCGCAATGGGAAAGGGTTAAAGCGTGTGGTGGAATGGAGCCCAAAATGGGAGAGGACGGGACGGGACGGGACAGGACGGGACAACGGGGGGGGGTTAAGCTCGCTCTCGGAATGCAATTGAAATCATTACAACAACAAGCGACACGAAACGCAATTGCAAATGAAATAAAATGAATTATAATGGATAAAAATAGTCAGGTAATTGGTTTTATTGAGTAATTGAGTTCCAGTTGCCACCAAATTGTTTTACAATGCTCACGCAAATGCCTATCGCAAGGGGGGAATCGAAGTCCTTGATCGGAATCGGTTGGGAATAGAGTGATGGGAGCCTTGCTTATACATACTCTTTTTTTTTTAATAATATTATATTAGCAATGCAGACTCACCGCTATGCGTCCCTCCTTGAGGTCCAGTCTCATGGCCAGAGCCTCACGCATAAACACATCCGGATAGTGACTGCCCAGGAAGGCTCGTTCCAGTTCCTCCAGCTGCCAGGAGTTGAAGTTGGTCCTACAGCGTCTACGCTTTGAGACCTCTTCGGTTTCAAGATCCTCATCGGGATAGGTTTTGAGTTGGGGATCATCTTCGGTAAGGTTAGCAGCCTCTTCGCTGTGGGTCTCCTCCTCAGGACTCCAGTCTGGAAAAGGGGGAAACAATATTATATTAAAAAAATATATTAAAGATCTTAAAAGTTCCATAAATAATCTACAACATAAAGTTTTAAAGTTATTTAATCTCTTTTTTATTTTTTCAATTCTTTAATTTAATTTCTTTCTATTAATTTCATTAAAAATCCCTTAAAACTTAATCTTCAATACATTTCCCTATCAAATCATCGAGTAAACCTTTAAATTTCGGTTCTTTATAGTAGAAAAAGAACTCGATTAGATCGCCGGTTTGTCTGAGTTGGTGGTGGTGGCTACAATTAACTCGGAATAGTGCCCGGGTCTGGGGCTACAGAAAATCGCTTTGTGAAGGTGGGGTTTCAAGTCCTAGGCTCTCTGGTTCCCATCCATGTATTCCACATGCTTTGGTTCGGGGGCTTGGCTCGTTTCGGTCTCGTTTTATAATTGCAAACAATTAAAGTCTATTTATGCAAATTTCCAAGATATGCCCAGAGAACGGAGACCGCAGCCGAAACAGGAACCGGAACTGCTGGAACTGGCGATGTGCCACGCCCATCTAGGCAGGAGGAGGAGTCAAAGCAGGAGTTAGAGCAGGAGTCAGAGCAGGAGTCAGGAGCCAGAGTCAGGAGCTAGAACCCAGCGTCGTTTGTCTTTCTAATTTATAGCGGCGCAAATTGGTTTCCACAATTAGGAAGTGGTGGGTGTTGCTCGGATATGTTTAAAGCTCCAATGGCGGAAGTAAATTACCCGTATATATATGTACGCTATATATATACTCCTATACGGAGCTATAGTTCCACCTCCTGGCAATCTCTAACATGGTCGAAACCAAGCCACCGTTTAGTTGCAGTTTTAAGTGAAATTTAATTGCAAAAATTTAGACAGTACACAAAGGAAAACAAGGGTTACTTGTGATGTTTTAATATTAAAATAAAATATAGGTAAAATATAGAGTTTATAGTTTCATTATTCTCCCAGTTATTAATAAACCCTTAAATAGGAAATGATTTATGCAAATTAAAGCAGAAATTAAACTATATTCTCCTTCAATGTATGATATTTAAACCTCAACCTTTAATAAAGCCTCTCTCTTCTTTGTTTATATATTATTAAAGATTTTTTAAGTCTTTATTGATTTTAAACGAGACTTTATTTAGCTTTTTCTGTGTAGCCAATTACTAAAAAGGGTTTGTGGTAGAAAACCGAGTAGACTTCGAGGTGGAGCCACTGGCCAGTGGTTAACCACTAAGTTAACCGCAGGAAAATCATCACCAAGCAGGAGCAGGAGTATCAGCAGGAGAGCACCAGCAGGAGGAAGGCAATAAAAGACGCATCATCAGGGGCACTCGACAAAAACTCCAATAAAAATGAGATATAGAAGGGGGAAATATATAGCAACAGCAACAGCAACAGCACTGCGGCTACGTGATTTTCATATGCCGAAATGCACACAGATTTTGACAATTTAGAAAACACATCTGCTAGGAAATCGAAGGAGGATTCAACCCTCGAGAGCAGCCCAGCCCAGCCCAGACCCAGACAGAGTTCAGCGAGCTCAACCCAAAACACAGGCAAACAAAGCACAACAAAGGACCAGGAGCAGGAGCAGGAGCAGGGGTAGATCCTGTCTCTCTTTCTCTCTCTCTCTCTCTGGGTTTTTGGCATATCGGTCCATTCAACAATGCCCTGGCAGCAAACACGAGTCCTGGCCCTAACTCCACCTCATCATCACACTTGAAAGAGTAAATAAAATATAATTCCTCAAGGGTGTTATAAATAAAATTATCTGAATTATGGTTTCTGTTGACTTTCCGACTGAGGCTATATAGTGTGTTATATCTGGCATAGTTTGCCTGTCCTGTCCTGCCTCTGTCGGGGGTTTGTCCTCCTAATTTGCCACGAAGATTCCAACTGGAACAGGTCCTTCCTGCCTTGCTTTTTGTTCGGTCCGGTTTTTGAGTCCTGGGATTACGCCAAAGTCAAGTAGGGGGGAGACTTGACGGTGTGTAACTTGAAATCGATATGGTTAAGGTTATAGTCGAGCGGGGGGAGCGGTAACCCAGGGGCGTGGCAGTTAATGGTTGCAAACATTTGGCTAAAGCCTTTAGAGCTTGGCCAACACCGACAACGAATGAGACCCCCAAGGATTGAAAGGGGCCAGGGGACGCTAAGGAGAAAAACTACTATGTTTTAGGAGGTATTTCAATGATTAAATAATCAGAAATAAATTCTATATTAAAATATTATTATTTAATAAATAAATTTCAAGTAATTTGTATGATTTTTTCGTTATTTTTTATTTAGTTTTTATAAGAAAAAATATAAACTAAACAAATTCTTTATTTATAATATTTATTTTCCAACTTCTACAGTTCAGTAAGTTAATTTATTTACTTGTATAATTTTCCTTAATTTTTAGTTAATTTTTATAATGAAAAGGAAAAGGAAACTAACAAATTTCTTTATTTATAATTTACTTTCATAATTTTCTTTGATTTTTAGCTAGTTTTTATTATGAAAAGTAAATGAAACTAACAAATTTATTTCCAACCTTGTAAATTAATTTATTTACAATTTAATAACTTTTTTTACTGCTTAGTAATTTAATTAAAACTAATTTCCATTATTTTCTTTAATTTAAAATTAGTTTAAAGTAAAGTAAAAGATTTTTTTAATAAAGGCAAGTCTTAATTATTTGTGTCATTGATTTCCCAGCTTCTCAAGATTTGTAAATAAATTTCTGAACTACATTTTATTATTTAATTATTTAATTTCAAGTAATTTTCATAATTTATCTTGACTTTTAAATAGTTTTTATAACAATAAACCAAGTAAACTAAATTTTTTTAAATAAATGCAAATCTTGTTTATTTCAAGCATTGATTTCCCAACTTCTCCTTGTAAATTAATTTCCTCTCTCTCATTATGATTTCCCCGTTTCATCCCTCGTCTGGTATCTGCTGTCTGCTGTCTGTCGCTGGCTAATTAAAAACATTAACCCAATTTAAATTAGGCCAGCAAATGGCGAATCTGCATCTAAATCAGATGCGTCTGATATACATTTGCATATAAACAGTATAAATTGCTGTCCAGTCGGGAAGCCGAACCCAAGCCCAAGCCCGAGCCCAAGGACCAATCTGAGAGACAACCCCAGAGGAAACGGCAAACATCCTTTGCCCCTTAGTTTTGCCTAATTTCAAAGGTCGTTAAACAAACAAACTCAAGTGGAACAAAATACAAGGAAGGAGGCCCTCGGGACGCGCGATGATGACGACGAGGCCAGACGACGAGCAGGCACAGGCATAGGCACAGGCACAGGCACTTTCCACCTCCCAAAACGACCCACAAAAAATTACCCAAAAAATGCCCGTAAAAATCTATAAAATAAAAAAAATCACACTGTTAAAATAGAACAAAAAAAAAATAAAGTGAGGCCTCATTACCATTTATAGGCCACACAAATGTCGCTTCCTGGGAACAGGAATCATCATCGCAGGCTGAGGTTCATTAGAAGCTTGTCACATGATTTGATTTACCTTAAAAAAAAAACTCACAAAAAATATATGTAAACTCCACTAAAAAATGCAGTCAGACAGCAAAAAATAAGGTAAATCGAGAAAAAAAAACCAGGGGAAACTATTAGGTTTGCTAATTGTGTGACCCTGCAAGTCAACAACCCCCAGGATCAACGCCTAACAAAAAAACAAACAGGATAACACAAAAAAAAGGTGCCCAGAATCAGGCGTAAAGTCAGACACGCGCCCCTGACACGGGGATTTTTGTTCGGTTGGATTTTCAGTCTGGACAAAGTACCCCTTTTTTCCCGCATCCTTTTCCCCCGTGTGCGTGCGTGTGCTCCTTTCTCCTTTTCAGTGCCTGTCAAAGTCGTTTAGTTGCCTCGGCACATTGATGGATTGTCCGAGTTTTCGCCGCTTTCCCGCCTCCGAGACTCAAAGTTGCTATCGTGAAACAACTATTTCGCAGAATCCCCGTTCGAGTGTGTTAAATTGTTTGCTCACCGCACTTTAAACTCTGCCCGAACGTGGGAAGAAGCTGTGAGAGTTTTTTGAAGGAAAATGGAGAGGGGGAAAAATGCAGAAAAGGTGGAAAAGTATCTAGAATTTATTTCAAAGAAAAGGTTGGGAGTTTTAGTCTTACCAAAATTTATAATATATTTTACAGCACATGAAATATGTATATTTTTCACCACATGAAATATGTACATCTTTCACCACAAGAAAGTTGTATATTTTTCACCACATGAAATTCCTACGTTTCTCACACCAAAAATCATTTAAAGAACTCACTAAATAACAACAAAGCAAAAGAAAAACTTCAGTTTCCTTAAAAATAAGACCCAACTAACATAAAAAACTTAACTCAAGCCCAGAATCGATGGTAAACAAGTAATATTACTCTGATTCCAAATGGACTTGCCCGTTTTATGGACCACTTTGCCACCCCTAGAGCCGCTAGAAGACGACTGCCAGGGTCCATCATCATTAGCCGGGGCCCAGTATTACAGTGGACACCCGGACAAGAAGAATATAAGAAGAAAAAAGAGAAAAACCCAAGGCGAGGTGCCCAGTAATTTGTCTAGGCCGCAAACTCTGACGCCGTCACTCAACTGGGCTTGGTCTGAGGCCCCCCTCTTTCTGTGCAGCTTACCAAGTTAACCACTGGTGGTATCCTGACTAATACCCGTCCAAGTCCTTGTCCACAGTCTCATTTCCGTCGGCCTTTTGCGCTTTATGGGCGAGCAATAATAACCGCAATCGGAGTTGCCTCCAAAGGCACCGCACAGTGGGCCACAAATGTGTGGCACTTAATTTAATGAATTTCTTTGCACTTTGCCTGGTGCCTGCCTGTTGTATGGTGCCTGTTTGCACCGTTTCCAGGAAGGGATCTTTCAAGGAGCCGGGAGAGAAGAACGCAGAGCGGCGGCTGCCCACTTGCCACATGAATTTATACGAGTTGTTTGCATTAAAACGAATTGATCGACACGACGAGCGAGTGAAATCGACAGCAAAAATGGATATAAACTTGGGCTACACTGCTCACGGGTCTCTCGGTCTCTTGGTCTTCGTCTCTGTTCTGGATCTGGACTGGACTGAGACTGAGACTGGACCTGGACCTGGGCCGGGTCATTGCTCATCTGCCAGGCCAGGCACGTCAACGCGGCAAATTACTTTGCCCTGCTGCTGCGATGCAAAATTGAAAATTCAAGTGGAAGTGGCCCGAGTGGTTAACTTGGCAACATGCTAGCCATCTACCAATACCTGTTGCCCATTCCACAAGCTGCACTTGAAGAAAATGAGCATCTAAATAATATAATATATAATTTTCAACCTATTTTAAATGGTAAAAACTTCATTAAAAAATATTAAAGATTTTTACTGAAATAAAGCAAATTTCTAATTCAAATCATACTGAAAAAGCGCTATATTTACCCATCACAGACTTATAATTCTGAAGCTTTTATTTCCAGCAAAATATTCATTATTAATTCTAAATAATATAAACTTTCCTACATTTTTTTCTTACCACACAAAATATTTAGAATTAATCTGGATTGTAGAAACAATTTAAAAGGCTCAAAAAAAAAAACAATTTCCTATTATAATCTAATTCAAAATTCACAGGCTTATAATTCCCAACCTCTTTTTCAGGACCTTGGTTTTCAATCTAAAAACCATTTAATTCTTAAAAAAAAATATTACTATAACAAAATCCTTTGTAAATAATTTCTTATTAAATTTAAATCACTTTAAATCCTTCTAGTTTTTTCTTTCAATGCACTCCTTGGCTGGTTGTGCTGCATGTTATGATTAAATTTTGATAGCCAACAACAATCAAGTCAAAGAAAATCAATAATTTTTACGCATCTTGTTACGATGTTGCCGGGAACCCCTCCCTATCCCCTATCCCGTATCCCCTCGTAAAACCCCTCATCCTAAGAACCCAAAGGGGGCAGAAAAACTCTGCTGCCTGCCTGCCTGCCATGACAACCTGCTGCTCTCAAACGATCTCCCGGCAACGATCGACATGCCAAAGCGGCGCATAAATGTTTTGTTGTTTTAATGAAGACGTCCCTGGATCTCGGGGATCTTTGCGGTTGAGGCTTCAGTCTTCAGTCTTCAGTCTTCGGTCTTCAGTCTTCAGTCTTGGCGAGTCGAAGAAGACATCAAGGCGTTGCATGCCACATTTTTTACCTCGTTCCTGTGCCTGCTTCTGCCGCTTGTGTTTCACTGAATATTTCTTCTTTTTCTTTTCTTTCTTTTTCTGGTAATACTTTTTTGCAAAGGGGCGCGTCAGCGTCTGCACGCCAAGAGGACCGACCGACCGACCAAGCGACCGCTCTATCGCCATCTCTATCCATGGCCGGAGGAAGCCTCTCGCTCACTCCCTCACTCGACGATGGCAGCTTGTGGCGCATTATTACGAATAGGGTCTAATTATTGTGGCAAGCCCCTGAGCTATAATTTGCCTGATTGATTTACATAACGATCGAAAATGATCAAGACATTAATTTCTTATTAACGTCGTTTCGTTCGGTCTTTCCTCCTCCGAGACGAGGAGAGAGAGCGAACGAGCGAGCGAGCGAGCGAGGATTCGATGCGCCTACGTCTGGTTTTCGGTCAGGTTTTTGTGTGCTGGGCGTAACTCTGGACGGGGGCACTCGTTTTCCTTCCTTTTTTTGTTAAGTTTTCCCTTTTTTTCCCCCTCTAACGACTTTCCATCGATCGCCGGTGGGTTCTACATGGCTATACCCCCATATATCAGATCGGGGGGCGCCACAAGAGCCACTTACAACAGTGTTGCATGCACGGCATCCATATCTCTTTTTGCTCGATTTTCCCTTTTGTTTTTTGTTGTTGCTTTTTCTTTGTGCTTTGCATTCTATGGTCTATGGCTAATTTTCATTTCATTTAGCTGCTTTAAACGCTTTATTATTTGACAGTTATTAATCTAAAGGGGGGTTTTTCGATCCATCGCATGCCCCAACTCCATTTACTTGGGAACTTGTTGATTTAGTTAGTGGTTAATCACATAGCCTTGATTTGAGTCCATTATAACCATAAATAAATGATATAAAAGGGGTTTTAAGTGGGGTAAGTGATCATAGAATGTATAGTCAGTTGATTATTGAGAAAGGGAGATGTCTCTAGAATGTCCTTGAACTTGACTTGAATACATATATCTTTAAAATATCAAAGTATCAGATCTTGACCTTTTCTCCCTGGTGTTATATTATATTTCTGATCTGTTATAAATATTTGATATTTGCTTTTCTGATCTAAAATCAAGCGATCTATTCACATTCCATTGTTCCCCGTTTCTTGTTTCCATGTTCCCAGTGTTGCTCCATTTCCGTTCCCTCTTCCTCGTTCCCTCGTTCCCTCGTTCCACTCGTTCCCTTGTTTCCCTTCGTTCCACTCGTTCCCCGTTCCAAATTCCGCCCTGGCCCCCGGACCAGATCGTTTTGTTCGTTTCGGACATAATTAATGTTAGTTTTAACGCTGCTTGAAAATGTTATTTCCCTTGATTATAGGAGGGCTGCCGTCTGGTCTCTCCCTCTACTCTATATCCTCTATCTCTTTCCGTCTGCTTTGCTTCTTCTGCGCTGTTTACGGCCGCTGATTGTTGGGTGTTTTGTATTTCTTTTCTTTTTTTTTTTTTGGCGTTTGCTGCGGGCAGTCATGGGGAAACATTTTATGACGATTACTGTAATTCGTTGCCGCAAACAATAATTACTTTCCATTACGAAAATGGCGGGCATATTATCACCTGAATATCACACACAGACACAAACACACGAGTCCCCCTTCGTGGCAAACACCAACACAGGTGTGAAGCCGGCGTCAAGAGAGCTCCGGTTCTGGTCGGGTCTTCCCCCGGCAACGAGTCTACCTTGCAGAAGAATCCAAAGATTCAGAGAGAGAGATCCCCTGAAACAGTTGCCAAGTTGGCCAGTTCCCGATCCCGATTCGCTATGGCAGTTTCTTCTTTTTTGCTCTTTTTTTTGGTTTTTGCCTTGTGCAACGTTGTCTAAAATTTTCGGTAATAAAATATGACAACTCAATCAAGGCCCATAAAAGACGCAGAGAAGAGGGTTTCAACGTTTCGGGGCGGTGCCCGCTTGAAGATCTTGGGACGAAAGCCCCGTAATTTGCAGAGGCTGCAAAGACGATCAAAATTTACGATCATTTTGTTTTCAAAATCAATTTAGAAAGGAAGCGCGGCAAAGATCAGGCTCTGGCCCAGAAAGAGATAGCACCACAGGGGGGGAAAGGAGGATGGAGGATAAAGGGATAGAGGATGGAGGTTGGAGGATGGAGACCCAAATTGAGTTCTTAAGCTGTCTGGCGAAGAATCGAGAAAGAAGAAGGCCTTAAACTGGGGATCAGGCAGATCGCGCAGATTCTGCGGATCTCGTTTCGCCTTCTGCTCGCCGTTTTCGGCAGTTATTAGCCTGGTAAAACACGAGTCTTGCACATTTGAGAGCTTGTAATTTACTTAATTTGATTACGACGGAGAGGGGGGCGTGGTCCAGCTGTCCCCCCCGATCTTCTTCTCCCTCTCCTTCGGTGCTGTGCAAGGTGCAAGGTTGAGGAACGATGGGAAAAAAAGCAAAGTGGGAATAATGCTTGAAACCAAACTGATTTTTGCTTGGTAATTCAGCATTTTTATTGTGATAATTTGTTTATTAATTTGGGATTTGGATTTGGGTTATTAAATAGGCTGTAAAAAAGATTTTTCAGATATATTTCTATGAGATACAATGGAAAATTAAAAAAAGATAGTAACATTAATGTAAATTTTGCCTGCCCAACCAGTTTCTAAAATCCAAAATCTCATCTAGTTTATAGTTTAAGCCTAAAACCCCGAAATTTCCAGTTGGTAAATTTACGTTTCTTTGTATAATTAATTGTGCAAACAAGGCAAGGCTTCGGCACACGAAATCTATTAATATAGACAATAGTTTATTAATTGAAAGTTATGTCTGAAATCCGGACGAATGATTTATGCGCAAAAACAACAAAATACAATAATAAACAACAAGGGCAGAAGACAGAGGCGTAGGTAAGGAAAGATTTTAGGGGGTTATTTGTATTTTAAATATTATTTCTTAGTTTCAAAAATAAATACTAATAATTTGCATTTTTTAAAATATTTCCTCTCAATAATATTACTATTACTATTAATATTATTTATAACAAAGTTTTGACCCCCCTAAAATTATTTATTTCTCCGCTTCTGATAAAAAAAAATAATACAAATTATAATCACAAAATTTGAGTAAAAGCAAAGCTAAAAGGCAACGAGGCAAAAAGGCACGAAGAAGAGAGAGGCAAGCATAAAAATTGATTTCTGCTGCTGCTTTTAATGAATTCTTCTCCGGCAGCAGCAGCAGAGCAGCACCACCACCAGCCACAACAACAACAACAACACAATCTCAATCAATTTCAAGTCGCACATCACATCAAAACAAATTACCAAGGAATTAATTTGCCATCGGAATCACGCAAGCGCAGATTAAAAGCCTGCAAGAGCGAAAGAGAAGCCCACATAGCTGTAGAGGCAGTGGGAGAGAGTGAGAGGGAGAACGGACGGAGAGCGAGAGCTTTTGCGGCAGGATTCAGATTCAAACAACGGGTTTTCGGGGCGATGCGATATGGCGATTAATAGAATGAAGAGGGGGCGAGCGAGGCAAGCGGGGTATGTAGGTGCCGTGATTAATACATGAGGATTTAATTAACTTGCCATCGCACTATCTCTTTCGCTCATCTCGCCTGCCTTTCGTTTTCCTTTTCGTTCTGCTGGAATGCACAAACTATGGCGACGTCGACTGCGCTGCCAAAGATACACATACATACACATGTACAGATACAGAGCGAAAGAGAGAGAGAGGAGTACAAAGAGAGCAACTTGTTGTAAATGGTAGGTGTATTATGAGCAGGTGTGTGTGTGTGCGTGTAATTGAAACGTGTTCCCTCGTTGTTGTTGTTGTTGTTGTCGTTTGCTGCCTGTCGAACGCCTGCAGCGCGAAAATCGGTGGCATGTATAATTTTTATCACCTTTAATTAACTTTTCAATTAATAAAAAAACGCAGCAGCAACACAACACAGCGGCGAAACATGTTGAGCGCATGTTAAGCGGAAAAGTCGCAGCTGCCAAAGAGCTGCAACAGAGCGAAAGAGAGAGAGAAAGAGGGGAAAAGGAAGTGGGAGGAAGGGAGAAAGAGATATAGAATTTGCAGGAAGACAGCAACAAAAGAGAAGGTGAACCCAAAACAGACTTGCAAATTGCCGACGGCATTTGAAAAAAAAGCAAACATGCAAAGAACATAAGTAAAAAAAAAAAAGCAAGAAGAACTGGGTAAAGTTCTTAAAAGAGTTCGTATACCTATTCGTAACCTTAAGGAATAATAAACCTACCTATTCATACTACTGACTAATAATATCCCTAATAATATCCCTAATAATATCCCTAATAATATCCCTAATAATATCCCTATATCCCGAAATATCTATCGATTGCGTGACTATTTTATATTTTTAGAGCTCTAAACGCAAGTGCGTATACGTAATATTGGAAAATTTTACTTCTATACTTGGGTTTGGTTTTTCTATCCTTAAACTCACTGGAAGTCTCTCGAAAAAAACTGAAAACTGAAATTTCTTGCATTTAAATATAATTCTTACATTTTAAAAGTAAGATTTCCACTCTCTTAACTTTTTAAATACAACTCCTTTTGTTTGATATCTTCTATTATTATCTTAGCTCCTTAAAAAAAAACTTTATTCTAATTAAATTCCTTATTTTAATATGACTTTATGGCTATTAAATTTCATACTAAACACAGATTTTTTCCCTCTGTTTTTAGAATTGCTTTCCATCTATTTATCAAACTGTATCTCTTTGCGTGAAAGACTTTCCCCAAAGAAGTCACGCACGTTCGCTCTAAACCAAAGTAATGCCAAGTCAATCGTGTACCAAAAATTGATTAAAAACCGCATCGGGTCGTGGGGAACAACAGCCTTAAGCAGTATGGTGAGGGGGGGAGCACCGAAAAGTACGACCGGAAACGGAAATGGAAATGAACACACACACACACACGGGGCGGCGACTGAGGGGGGAAATGGCTTCAAAGTCAGCTAAAAGTGTCATTACGACTCACAGAAAGCACAAAGCACAGCAAAAGCAAAGCAAAGAAAGCAGGGAAAAACTTTCAGGGACGTCTGCTGCTGCTGCTGCCCTCCCTAAAAACCTCCCTGGGCATAAGGCTCAATTCAATTTTATCGTTTCAATATTAACCCAAAACAACCCCACAATATTGCCTTCATTTAAGGTTTATTAGATACAACGACAACGTTGTGGAGGCCGCCTTCATGTTGAGGTGGAGCCGAGCTACAGAACGGGGATTTCTGATGGTTCTGCAGGGGGAGGGATGGGGATGGTTCTACAGAAGGATGGGGATGGTGATGGGGATGGTGAAGGTGTGGGGTAGACAGCCAACGAGCGGAACGCTCTTGGATACAAGAAATATTGTGACTACAGCAACAATGAGTCAACCAACTAGAGTTTTCCTCTTGTTAATAAGTTCCTAATAAATTCCCATCATTAATATATCTCCAAAATATCCTAAATAAAAGCTAAAACTCATAAATATCATAAATATCTGCAATTATATCAATCTTATAATATAAAACCTTCTTTATAATGAGTATCAAACAAGTCTTATCGAATATTTACAAAAACACAAAAGGAAAAAGGAAAATTTTCCAATTTACAAACGAAATCCAACGGAGAAAGGCGCTTAGGAGAATTGGGGGAGGGTTGGGCTATACACAGGGAGGTGTATAACAAGGATAAATGCCTCAGTGTGCTCCTGTTTCAGCTCCTGCTGCTCTCTGTCTCAGTGTCCTGTGTGTGTGTGTGTGTGTTTGTATAATGGCATAAACATTGATCCAACCGTAAAACTGGCTGACAATCGAGCCCCAGCCAGGAGAGAAGAGCCAGAGTCCTGCCAATCCACAGGCGCTCTCTGTATGTGTGTGTCCCTTTACTATATTATATATAAAATTCGGGGTATATTAGCTTTTTAGATAGTAAAATAATAATTTTAATAGTCTAATTACCCTTTTATAGATTTTCTTTAAAAGAAATATCATAAATCACGAAAATTCCTAAGGTTTCAGCTAAACTTTTCCTGCTTTTTAAGTTACCAATTACCGGGTATTCAATGGTCGATCAATGGTTTGGGGCCATGGCAGTGAGCCAAACCGAAACGACGCCAAGCCAAGTGTATAAATTGTATTAGCCCCGAAGTGTCGTGCGGCTTTTCTTTGCCACCCGAAACCCCCCTAACGGCCAAAGGGGAAGGGGAGGCCAGGCGGGGCCGTTGCCAGGATAGGCAATTGCTCGTCCTGCTGGTTCCCCCAGATTTTCTCTTTTTTTTTTTTGAGGGGGGTTGATACGCGTCACACGCACACACACGCACAAAGTCTAGGACATGAGGGGACCACATGGCGGATACGCAATATGGCCGCCATAGGAGGTTAAGGGGGGTGGCACAAGGGGAGGCAAAGGAGAGGCAAAGGGGAGGCAAAGGGGAGGCAAAGGAAGGAGAAGAAGAAGAAGGACGAGAACGAGACAGGAGCAACAAGGAGCGCTAGAGGGGCAGAGGAGAACTTGTGGCAAAGCCACCAACTCGGTGTCATTTGCAGCAAATTGCAAACCGCAACAATTTCACAAAGGACAACGAAACAAGGATACACACACACTCTAACACACACACACACATAGACACTTGCCAAGCGGGAATAGAATGGAATGGAATGAACGGGAATGGAATGGAATGGCAGAGCAATCTGTTTCAATATAAACGCACATGAGGCATTTACGAGGGAAGGACAACAACGACAAGCGTCGAGGGGGAAAATCCACATGTACTATCTGTGTGTATGTGTGTGTGTTTTTTGTTGGGGAGTTGTCCTTCCCCCCAAGGAAGCTGCCACTTAAATGCTGTTAGATTTTTGTTGTTTGGTCAACAGTTTTTATCCCTTAGTTGGTGTCTCTTCTACCGGGTGACCTTAGTTTAAATGGAATACCCTATATTAATAAACATATAAATATCTATATTTAAAGCTTAGTTAATAGATTATTTATGATTTATTAAATAAAGATTATGGTTTTTTCATTGCTTTCCATTAAAATTAGGAATAAAAACAATGTTGTTGTAGGGATAATTATTAAATTCCTAAGATTTCCTAAGATTTCTTTTTAATATTTATTTTTTTATGGAGGTTATGTTAAGAACTATTTAACATGCTATTTTTTCTTTATTATTATTGTTTGTATTCAAATATTAAATCTTAAAATCTATTTTTGAACTAAAATAAAACAAAATATAACAGTTTTTTTCTACTCATGAGCCTAACTACTTACATTTTTAAACATCTTATATCCCTTATATCTATCTATCATCTATTTATTTTACTCATATCTCTAATTCATCTAATTTCCAACTATTCATTTTCTTAACTAACAAAAACCTTTATATTTGCAAAGTGAAGATGTAAAGGTTTGGTTTTTATAACCTTAGAATTTAGAACTATATTTCTCTCAACTTCCTTTTTTTAAGCTTATTAAAACTCGATTACTTTCTAGGTTCCTTTAAATTCTTCTGCTGAGGAAACCACCTAAAGTTAGTCTGTCAAAAATTTATATCTTGCAAAAAAATTTCTAAAAAAAATATATTAATTACTAATTATATATAATTTCCAAATAATCTACTTGTTATCCTGTTGATTCTTCAAAATTCCAGCTTCTAGCAAGAGGTATTTCTGGATTCGTTGAAAACTTGTGCCTTTTCAAACATCTGGCTTACGAAAGCACCCTCTCAAAACCACCCACACACTCCGGGGGTTGATGCCACACACACACACACACACACACATCCTTGGACTCCCTGGGGTGTCATAATTCTTGACGAGCTCATCTTTTACTTAAGTTTTACATAATTTTCATGTCGTCGAGGGCTGGGAGGAGGGATACTCGCTTGTCCTCGGAGATAACAACATATAAAAATCGAAACGTGTGTGGGTTTTGTTTTTTTTTTCTTCTTTTCCCCTCTCCCCCTTTTTCTTAGTGTTATTTTTTTTGGGGGGTGTTTTCTCGAGGCAAGACACAACCCTGTGGGCTTAACTTTTGCGGTAAAACGCCCGATTCTACGTGCCTGCGGCTTTTCCGCTTAGCGTACACTTCCCTTTCCCGGAAAATCTGCGACTTGGGTCATGTAATTGCCTTGATTTCTTGACACTTGTCGACACAGATTGCAAACAAAGTGGGGAAACGACGAACGACGAAAAAAACAAAAACAAAAACAAGAATCTTCCTGATTGATTGACCATTCTATATAATTTTCCCCAGGCCCCCACATTTCCCGCCAGACTTATTAAATAATAAGTAAGTGAGGTGGGAAGCCAATAAATTTACCATTTTGGGGGCCTCATTTTCCTGTTTTCTTTTTTTGTTATATTTTTTTTGCTGCTTTTCTGGGTCGAGACCCTAATTTGCTAATCGCCAGAAACGAGTTGTGCAATTCGAGGGCGGGGGTGTGCTTTTGGGGCGTGGCACTGGTAATGGCATTTAAGAAGAATTACGCCTCAAAACTGTAAATGGCCAACAAAGGCAGAAACAACACAAAAACAACAAAAAAAAATAAGTAAAAAATAATGGAAAACAAGTCAAGTGGCCCTGTCCCCCTCCCTGTTACCCCTTTTCCCTGCTCGCCTTTAGCCGTTTTTTATTTTTTTGGACAAAAAATGTTTTTATCTAGCGCCGCCATCTTTGTGCTAAACGGTAAAACGTTGGCCAAAATGGGGGAACGGGACACTAAGCCAAATCCGCCCCTTGAAGCGTTTATCCTTTGGTTTTTCCCTCGCTATATATTTTGTTATTTTTTTTTCATTCCTGTTTTTGCGGCAGGACTGATGGTGGCCCAAAGTGTTTTCAATTTAAGTTTAGAGAACAAAACGCCTTTTGATTTTTATTAGCCAAGTCTAAGGGGGGGGGGGGCTGAAAAATGAGACCAAAAGAGGGTTGTCAGTTGCCAAAATGCATTCACAGTCGGCCTAAAAAATCAAGCAAGGAAGCCAAGAAGCAACGCTGTTGGCCGGCTGCCATTCCCCAGGCTAAAATTTATGGCCAACGGCCAGGGTTGTCGCCCTCATAAATTATGCAAATGCGAATGCTAAATGCAAATGCAAGAATGTGGGCGTAGAACCCCTTTTTGTTCCGATTTCCCAGAGTTTGTCGTTTTGTATATCGTTTTTATTATTTTTTTTTTTTGGCAATCGCCTAAATGGGCGCCCACTTAAATAATTATCATTTCCCGGGCCAAAAAGCTCGTCAAAACCTCATCAGGCGGCGACGACGACGACGGCAACCCTGACGATCGGACCAATTAGTGCAACGAGTTGGGCACTCTGAGCGCTTTATTAATTATCCGAAAGGAAAACCTCTCTGTGTGGAAATTGGGACCGTTACCCTTCCAAATCTTGTACAATAATAAAAACAAAAACAAAAAAATAAAGGGAAACAAGAGTCCCATTAGTCGCTGATGTTGATGGGAGCTCGTTGTTCGCTTTCGGCTTTTCGGGCTTCCAGTCTTGTTTTCAGACCACTCAATCTTTCACTTTTGAACGAGAGAAATCTTTGGATCGAATTCGTCCATGGACCATAGAGTTTACACAGGGAGAAAAAAACTTGTGGAAGTTTTTCGTCGTTTAAATGGGGCTTCAGCTTCAGGAAACTCATCGGAACTCGCTGAAAAATGCCTTAAATCCTAACAGAACTGTATTTTTTCAAAAACATATCTTAATGGAACATATTTCGAAGATATGTGCTTACAAATAAATTTTCCTTATAATAATCCTAAAAATGATCATATTACTAGATATATTCCCATAAAATTTCCATTTAAAATCTCCTATATCCTAATTATAAGTATTTTCCTTGCAGTGTAAGAGTTACCTGCTTTCATCTTCATTTTCCACTCGACACAATCACAATTAATCTACGGTCTTTGGGCTCCCAGTAGAAGTAAGAAGTAAGAAGTAGCGCTGGAGCTCCGAGGTTCTCTCCCATCCCCCCCGAAATTATGGCAATTACCAGAAGCGCTCGCGGTCAGCGATGTCTAATGAGCATCGACGAACTGGAGAGCGGATCACCTGGGATCACGTGGGATCACCTGGCTCAATTCATTCATCACCGATGGCCGATGGTTCGCCTGATGATCGCTCGCCGGGAGGGGGGCCCCCAAAAAAAAGAACCCAAAAACAAAAAACCGAAGAAAACTCAAGAAAACCTGACGGGGCGTGCCAATGGCGTTCTTATTAATTTGCCCAATTTCCACAAGCAGAGGAAAATGGGTAAAAACTTAATTAAAATGTCGTAAACGAAAATTGTATGTTTAGGCACGGGTGGAAGAGGAAGAAGAGGAGGAGGAGCTGGAGGAGGAGCAGGAGGGAAATAAAGTTACCAAAAATAATTAAGACATTTCGCTTCTCGTTCGACCTTTTTTCTTGTTGGGTTTCTCCTCTTCGAGGGCCTTGGAAAAAAATGTTAAGAAAAATTGCTACCACAAATTGTTGGGCTGCCCAATTTCCACAAGTCGTTCCCTCTTTCTCTTTCTCTCTTTCTCACTCCTCCTTTTGATTTTCCTTTTTTTTTCGGGGCCTCAACCGAAAACAATAAAAATGACTAATGGCAGCTAATTTCCCGTCGTCGAGGAAAATCAGGTGGGGGAGGGGGAAAAGTTGGTTTGGACGAAGTTGGAGGAAAATAAGGATGAGGCACACACAGCAAGACATCCCATTTCGAATTGGATGCGGCTCATAAGTAGTTCAATTGCCAAAAAAAGAAACACAGACAGAGGAAAGTGGGAAATCGAGGGGCGTTTTCCGGCCACTGGGCATTGCATTTTGAGGAAGAAGAAAATAGATACAAAAAAAAAAAAAAAACAGAGCAGACTTCCCACCTGTCACTGCTCATTTCCCATGCATCTAGAGCTCTTCCAGGTGCACATTCCTTCGCACATTCACAATTTTCTGTTTAGTTGCAGTTTTCCGTCAGGAAAAAGGAACTATTTAAGAGCTATAACTCATTAAATTGATCATCAATCATTGGGTTTTGCTTGGAATGTAATTATTTGCCATTTTTGTTAGTGAGTTTTTATATTTCTCTTTGAAATTATGCAAACAGTTGCTTATTTTATTATTTTCAAATATGATTTAATTTTTTTTAATTGCGGAAATGATGATCGAGGTGAATATTCGGTGAATATATGGTGAATATACGGTCAATATACGCTGAATATACGGTGAATATACGGTGAATATACGGTGAATATACGGTGAATTAACGGTGAATATACGGTGAATATACCGTCATATCGATATTGGAGTTTGGAGAAGTTATATTTAAGAACTTGCATTAAATTCATTTAGTAGTAAAATATAATTATTTAAAATATATCAAAAAACAACAGTTTAACTAACGGTTTAATAAAGTTTTAGTTTTAAAAGGAAATTATTAGAACATTTCAAAAATCTATAATTACGGGGGAAGCCAAATAACTCTTTCAATAATATAATATTTAAAAAATATATATATATTATTTTAAAATATTATTTTCCTATAATAAATTTCAATTTAAAACGTTAAGAAATAATTAAAAAATTAATTAAATATTTGCAAATAAACCTTCTTTATTTTTGCTCTAGAATATTACCTTGTTGTGGCCCCAAGTATTTTGCATTTTGGCCAAAACCCACACACACACACACGCAGGACATTTGCTGGCCAAATTTAATTACGCGCATAATCAACAAACCAGGCAGCAACAGCAACAACAACAGTAACAACATCAATTACAACAGGGCTAACACACACACACACAGACGCATTAAAATCTGGCCTGAAGGCAAATAACGCTATTGTCGCGGCTGCTGCTGCTGGTGCCGCCGTTGTTGTTGATTAAAAATTGATCAAAAAACATAAAAACAAACGAATTATGCATGCAAACACACACACACACTGGTGCTGTATGTGTGTGTGTGCAGTGAATTGATTAAAAGGAGCAATTCGATTGAAATTTTATTGGTAAATTGAATAAAGTGAGCACACGCGGGGGCCCAGCATGCGGGAAAACTTGTTTTTCCATTCGCAGCAATTTGGTCATTTGGAAAATTGCATTATCTCTGCGGCTAGCGAAGCCCGGCTCTGTGCCGAAAGTTAATGAATGTAATGAATGAACAAATGAGTGCCACTGCCCAGGATATGGATGTACAATGTACATTACATAGTACTCCTCGCGAATAGGAGTTTCGGGTTGCAGCTCATAAATAACCTCAATTGCGAGGGAGTGTCCTTGCACGATCCTCCTGACCGGGAATTAGTTAAATGCAGAGTGAGTAGCGCTGTGTGTTAATGCTTATTCAGAGCTAGGGAATGTTTTGTATCAAAAACGATACTTTTAAGGGGAATTTCCTATAGGAAATATTTTGTATCAAAAAAGATACTTTTCAGAGGAATTTCCTATTCGAAATGTTTTGTATACCAAAGATACTTTTGAGGGGAATTTCCTATAAGGAATGTTTTGTATCAAAAAAGATAATTTTTGAGGAGAATTTCCTATAGGAAATGTTTTGTATCTTAAAGATACTTTTTGAGGGGAATTTTACATAAGAAATATTTTGAATCCAATAAATATTTCTGAGGCGAATTTCCTGTAGAAAAAAGTAATCTAAAATATACTTTTGTAAGAAATAATCAAGGGCTGTTTTTCATCTAAGAAATACTTTTGGTGGAAATTTCCCATAAGAAATGTTTTGTATCTAAAAAATACTTTTGAGAGGAATTTCACATAAGGAATGTTTTACAATCAAAATATACTTTTTAGGGGAATTTCTAAGAGATCTTTTTGAGGGGTATCCTAACTAAAGTATCTTTTTCTTATATATAAAACTATATACCAAAAATACCTATAAAATATTAAAAATAAAATAAATATCCCTCTCAAACTTCACATACCCTCATGAAAATTGTGTAAATTGCTTGATGGTTGCCTTTTATGATCCTGCGGTTGTTGCTTATCCTGCAGATCCTGCAGTTCTGCCTGCAGATCCCGATTATGTATCGCGGCTGCTGCTGCTGCTGCAGCGGCATTAGCTCTCTGCATCAGTGCCATCTGACGCAGCATGTACACGGAGGATGAGCTGCATCCTGATGAGGATACCGATACCGATGGAGAGACGGAGTTTACAGCAGGATCCGTTAGGCTAAGGAAAGGAGACCATCCTGGTACTCGCAGGTTGACTGCTGCGGCTGCTGCATAAAGCTGCAAAGCGGATGCTGCATGAGGATGTGGGGTCATTGGTCCTGGCACCTGCGCCTGGGCAACGGCTGCCATTTGCAGCTGTTTGATCAGCTGATCCATCCTTGGGTTAACTTTGGACTAACTTTCGGTTAGAGTTCTTGTTTTAGAGCCTTTTTTTGGTATTTCTTGGTAACTTCTTGTTAAATTTTCATTATTTTCCTTGGGCTTTCTCCTGTGATCTTGTTAATATTCAGTTAATTTTTACATTTAACTGTTTAAATAAAATGTTTTGTGTTTTTTACTGTTTATATGTTTTTTAATGTTGATTGCATATTTTTTTTTCCAAATTAAATGTTGGCTTGTTAAGTTTTATTACGAAAAACTTCACTTTAACTGCTGGTTAACTCCCTATGTTATTCTCTGTAACATTCTGTTAGCGTTTTTGATCACCAAGGATTATTTACTTCATTTTTTATATATTTTATATATTTTTTAAGTTATTATTTTAGTTTTTATATTTTTTTAGAATTATTATTATTTTCTAAATATTATTTTTTATAATTAAATTTACTGATCGAGTCCTGCTATTACTTTCAAGTCAGTGTCAAATTACCTTTCAAACTCGAATCGGCTCAACACACAACACACACACACAAAACAAAAACAAAACCAAAACACAAAAACACCAAAAAAAAACCAGTATCCTTGGAAAATCCTTGGGGGCCAAGCAGGTGGAATGGCAATGGCGCTGCACAGTGGAACGAATCGTGGCAGCTCAGCCCACTGTGCAATATGCAGCGACCGCGGCGGCGGCGACAAACAAATTGATTCGAATTAAAATGACGCCTTTTGCGTTTTGCGTTTTGCGGAGTTTGTGGCAAGTCGCGCGGTGCGAGCGAGACGGCCCTCTAGGTGGCCGTTAGAGACAAGACAGAGACAGCAATAGGGCAACAGGCGGCAGCAACGGCGGACACGGCGGCGTTTAAATGAAAAATGTGTGCGAGACAAAGCGAAGCTGCTGCCCTTCTTCTTCTTCATTATTGCCATTGTGTTTGTTTGCTTAAATAAAGTCAAGTGTACATGTGTATTTTGAAAAACAAAAACAAAACGAAGAAGAAATGAAAGAAAGAAGAAAAACAAAAAAGTGTCACCACCACAGTTGGTTGGCTGGCCATGGTTTGGGTCTGTGCTAAAAAGTGAGATGGCGACACCTGCTGCAGCAGCAGAAGCAGCAGCGAACGTCGGCGGCAGCGCCAACAACAATAACAGCCATAAAACTCATTTTCAACACTTGCTGGTCAGCCGCTATTGTTGTTGTTGTTGCTGTTGCTTTTGGGTCGCATGCGCGACTGCTAGCAAAAATCATTAACGTTCAAATTTATGTGCGCCAAAGCGAGAAAATAACAAAACGAAGAAGACGAAGCGCAGCGGCGGCAACCACAAAAAGAAGGAGAAGAACACTCAAACAATCTGACAGATGCGAAGCAGAAGAAGAAGAAGAAGCAAAGGCAAAAGCAGCAGCAGAAGCAGAGCAAGCAGCGAAGTCAGCTGCGACAGCGACAGCGCAGCAATAAAAAGAAAAATGGTTTCACTTAACAAACATGCCAAGGCGCCGTGTCCGCAAAAACGCAGAAACTGCAACAACACCCCCGCAAACGACCCCCTATTTTACTACTACTACACCACAGCACGCACACACACACATACACACATACGCACACCCTCTTATGCGCCACCCAAAAAAAATGGCCAATGCAATAATGGTATTTTTCTGCCTCACTAAATTGTCCCAGGCGCGCCAGAAAGAGAGAGGGCGAGAGAATCTCCAAGTAGCAGCAGCAGCAGAGAAGAAAGAACGATAGAGAGAGAGAGAGCAAGAATGAGAGCAAGAGCAAGCAGTGCGCAACAGTACTGAAGGCAACGGTGGAAAATGAAATGAAAAACGTTAAAAAAATTGATTTAAAGTGAATCAGTGTGTGCGTGTGTGTTTGTGTGTAACACAGAGAGAGAGAGGAAGCGAGAGGGAGAGTCGCAACCATTACGAAGTAAGTGCAAGCGGGACAGCTATATTTGGCAGGCGACAGGCGTGGCCAACAGAGGCAAGCAAAAATACTGGGAAATTTCATATATGAATATGATTATGGGCAATTTAAGGCAGAAGGCAAGAAGAAGACAGCCAGCCAGCCAAGACAAGAAGGCAGAGCAGGAGAGTGGAGAGTGAGAGGGAGAGCGAGAGAAAGGCAGAGGCAGCGCTGCCTGGCAGTGAGGAACTGACATTTTATTGATTGTTTTATGCGATTATAATGTAATAATGTCTTAAATATGCAATGGAATGGGACCAAAAAGAAAAAAAGAACAGCGCTTTTCTTCTCACCGCTGCTTTTCCGCAGCAGTTTCCAATGCGCAGCTGCCGTCTTTGGGAAAATGAATTATGGCCAAAGGAAAGAGACGGCACAGCGCCTTTGTGTGTCCGAGCTAGCGAGAGAGAGAGAGAAAAAGCTGGTCCCCCTTTTCTGCATCACCCACACCTCGCCTTGATTTTTTTTTGGGCCAACTTCTTCATCATTGCCTGTGATTGGCAAAAAAAAAAAAAACACAGAAAATGGTTAAGGAAAAGCTGAAAATTCCATTTGCAACTTTTGCAGCAGCTTCTTTTTTCGGGGGCCCTTTTTCTCTCTCTCTCCCTCTATCCCTCTTTTTCTTCCTCTCTTCTATTTGCTATCTGACGATCTTTAGAGTCAAAACCAACCGTAAAAGCTTTCCTCAACCCTCCCCATTCCCATCAAAACGGCGAAAAACCCCAAACCATTTCAACGTAGCCCGCACTCAACTCAATTCAATTAATTTTCACTTGATTTTTCCACACACAAACAAATTTTCATTTAATTTGCTGCGGGGCGTTGCTTGCCTCGTCTCTTTCTCTCTCTCTCTTTGTCTCTTTCTCTCTCTCTACCATTTTCCGCAATTTTCCCTCTACTCCTTGGCTGCTTCTTATCGGTCGCCATTTTCTTGCGCTTGATTTTCTATTAGGTTTTCCTTGAGACTATTCCCCGAACAACTTTTCACTGCTAATGGGGGCACTTTCCCTCCTTCTTCTCCTCTCCATTTTCCAGGCTATATTGGCGATTTGATTATAATGTAGTGCCATCATTAGTATCGGCATTACTCGGGCGGGGGCTACTCTCTCATGCAAATCGTGTGATTATAATATACAATTTATATATATTGTATGGAATATATGCTAAACACAAGCCCCGGACTGCTAATTGGTACAGAATTGCGACATCGAAGAGACGTAACATTTACGCAAGAAATCAGGTAATAAATTTGAGATGAGTTTTACTATTTGTAAGATGAAAACTGATCTGGGTTTCTATATACATATTTACTGTATTGTTAAGTAATTGATAAGCAAAAGAACTGAAATTACTAAGCTACTTTTCAATAAGTTTTAACAACCAGTTAACGCTTACTTTAAAGTCCCGGTTAGCCAAAGTAACTAACATAGTAACATATTTAAAATAAAAAATTTAAAACCTACAGTCGCATGCTAAATTTTTGGGGAAATCAGGCTTTGAAAGAATCGATTATTAGAATGAAACATATAACAACTAAATAAAGTGCTGGTTAATCTTCGTTAAAATTTAAAATAAATATTTATGTATATATTTTCAGAAAGCCATAGTAAAACCCTATTTTACAATATTTTTTGAGGGAATAAATTGATACAATCAATGGCATTTCGATCATATTTCTTAAATACCTAAAGTCATACATTATATAATACTTTTATAATGTTTTTAAGCTCTAAATTGTTACATTTAATGATCCATAAATATTTTATAATCTTTCTTTAACGATTAACATTTAAAACCGTTAGTAATCATGCTAAAATCATGACTGTGCTTCTTTTAAAATTACTTGAACTCAAGGACTCAATCAAGGCTTCATTTTAGTACAAAAAAACCCCAAATTAATTATAGTCCAGCATTAATTACACCCTCCTTTCCTCTCCTCTTTGCATTCACTATTAAAATAATCCACAAATAATCCATCCCAGCAATGACATAATTTGTTTTGGCTCTTCTTTCGCTTCATTTACTTGGTTTATCAAATTGTTGCAATCGCAAATTAATTATTATTAAAAGCGCATTAAAAACAATAAAAATGTCATTACAACCCAAACAACAATACAAAAAAACAAAATAAATAAATAAAAAATAAACCAAAAGGGAAAAAAACGAGGGGGCGCTCAGGCAAAATAAACTAAATGAATATTAAGTTTTAATCATTTCCGTTCGATTCGATTAAACAAATCAAGTTCGCTTATCGCCGCATATCGACAGCCCGACTGCCGCGGCTGTGATTTTTATTACACTTTATTATTATTTACCTACTGTCGACTAATTTGTTTTTAATTTGTGCTGATAAAATTTATGAATAAATAAAATGGACAGCGAGCAAATAACGAAATTAATAAGTGACGCTGGGGGAACGGAAATGACAATATAACCCAATAACCAAATAACGAAATAACCACAAAAAAATTATATATATAGCGGGTAGCAATCACCGAAATTGTGACATTAGTAGCCGCGATTGATTTGTCAAATCATAAACATTTATTGAAGTCGCATTTGTCATGGAGCGCTGGAGGAAATTATTTTTGACAGCATTACCTGGGGGAAGTTTAGACAATAGAGCTTCGGTTAGAAGGAAATTTAGAGGTGCCCTACAACTGATATAATTTAGGAAATACTATATAGCTCTTAAGATGTGATTTCTAGAGTTTTACACTGTCTTTTAATCTCCCTGCAATGTACAAGCAATTGCAAGAGAGGGAGTTTTATTAGCTTTTTAGTTACAGTAAACAAAATATTTAAATTAGATCTAAAGAAAAGCCTGTATTACGAGAGAAAGCTCTTAAGATGTGATTTCTAGGGTTTTACATTTGATAAGTATTATTTTCTCTCTTTTAATCTCCCTGCAATGTACAAGCAATTGCGAAATAGCGAACCTTAATTGCTTTTTAGTCACAATTTGAGCTTAGTTTGTTTTTCTTTAATAAAATAGATCAATTAGATATAAAGAAAAGCCTGTATTACGAGAGAAAGCTATCAAAGATTGAACAGATATATATTCTTATAGAGAAATATGTTGGCAGATCAAAATAAAACCCCAAATCGACATGACCCTTCACGTAGGGAACACACTTTGGCCCCCTTAATAGCAATCCGTAACCCCAATACCAAAAAAAAAGCCCCCAAATCGCCGTTATCATCGATGTCTGGTCAGGTGTAGCAGCCTGACTCCACTAATAACTTCATTAGGTGAGCGTTACTCATACAAAATGTCACATGACAATACCAGGGCCAGGAGTTATATGTATATTTGAGGAGGGGTAACAGTAACAGGGGTTTAGGGGTTTAGGGGTGGCGTTGATTTGTTTTGGGTGATAAGCACTTAAATTAAGTCTTAATACAAATGCCGCTTGTCGCACACGTGTCGCATCCGCGCCATCGAGGTCGGTGGTGGTAAGGGTTCGGTTTCAGATTCCGAATTCCAGATTCGACCGACCGACACTCCACGTAAATATCTCTATATATACATTCGTGAGGGAGAAGGGGGTGTATCGCGCGACATTGACGTTGCCTGTGAAATGGACATTTAATTATTTTCTGTGATTAAACAGAATGAGAGCAGGGCGAAAGAGGGGCACAAACCCTACGCCTGTCACTCCATCGACGCGTCTAATTCCAGGGAAGGGGGAGAGAGAGTTATGCCAGCTTCATATTCCAATTATTTATCTTATCAGCCGCATCTCTTGCAGTTCCTAAACATACATATATAGTTGGTGGTGGAACCCCTGAATTCTGAATTTGAATCCAAAAACTGAAATCTTTCAACTCTCGAAAATCGCCTGACAATTTGACAGTTGCATCAGGCATTAGAGAGAGAGATAGAGAGAGGGCCTTATCTCCGGCATCTCCTGGCCGCTGTATCCTTGTGGAAATATTTACGTTTCCCAGAGCCAAAAAAGGGGGTGCTGCCCTGAGCTCGAAACTCGAGAGTCCCCTTTTTCTGGCTGTCATATTAATGAGATTTTGCGTTTTGATTTCTGATGGATCGATTTTGGGGGACAAACGGAACCAGAACTCTCTACTTGACTTAACCTTCCAATTATAATTACAAATAACTGGTGGCAAGAGTCCTTGTCAGGTAGAACAATGCTGGTAATATGAGAAAAAACTGATTTTAAATGAATTTCATTTAAATTTTATAAAGAAACTTTTTCTAACGGACAAACTTCCTTAAACGGACAAGCTTAAGCTTGTTCTTTGATAATTTATCATAAATACCTTCATAAACCCATCCTATATACAAGATAAAACTCAAATCTAAGCTCTAACCTTTATGTAAGTTTAATAAAATCAATAAAAACTAAATATCAATAATAATATATCATATTAAAGCAATCCCTCTAACCAAAAATATCTCAAGGATCCCTTCGGGTTAGGGGATGACAGGAGAAGGGCTAATCGAAGGGTTAAACTCAGTCATCCAATTATACAAATGGCAGGTGACACCCCATATTCTCGTACGGTGCCCCCGGGTGGAACTTGGGGCTCCTTAATATGCAAATTCACATGCTTTTTATTGGGGGCTTCGGGTTCGGCTGCGAGACAATCATAATACAAGTGTTAACACTCACCCACAATAAAAAAAAAATAAGAAGAAAAACAAAAAATCAGAGAAGGAAAACCAATAACAAATAGCAAATAACAAAACACACAACTGAAACAACTGAAACTGAAACTCAAATTGACTTCTAAAAGCTGCAAAATCAGCAAAAAATTTGCATTTCAATAAACGATTATCGTAACTTTGCGTACGGTTTTTGGTTACGCTCTCACAGTCACGGTTACGGATTACGGATTACGGATTACGAATAACACAGAGGGTTAAGGGTTAAGGGTTAAGGGTTTAGGGGTCGGGACTGTGCGGGGGCGTCAAAGGTTTACGACCGGCGGCAATCGGGCCAAATTGTTGGTGTAAAAGTCAAATGTGGAAAATTTATTTTATATATTTTTAGCTTTTAAATTAAATAAAGTTTTTGCCGTCACCGCTTTTGTTTTGTTTTCTTTTCTTTTCGCATTTTATTTGCATTTGGCATGTTGTCACCTCCTCCGTCAAGTGTTCGAGTTTTCCGCTCACGTTTCCCGGCCCGTCCCAACTTCCACTTTTATTGTTTAGGCCTTTTATGGACAGGAGATGGCAGGAGGGGAAGACGACATCAACAAATCACGTACGGCTCTTAAATATGGCGCTCGTTTCATGTCCGTTTCGTGTCCGGCAGAAAATAAGAGAAATACATAATATAATATCCCGGGCGAGGCTGGGGTTCCGGTTCCTGTTCCAGGCTCCTGCTCCTGCTCCTGCTTCTGCTCCTGCTCCTGTTCCGGAAATGGAGCTGCGTCCATTTTGCATGCAAACGCAATTTGATAACGAGCGAACGTATTAATATCATTGAGCGCCATTATTTCACTGCCCCAGCCAGCCGGCACACAATCGCTCACCAGAGTCCTGCCGGACTCAGAGTCCTGGGCCACCTCTCACATTCCCAAAAAAAAAACAAAAAAATTGCGTTCATTTGAAGCGCCAAGAAAAACAACAACCAGCACAGGGCGAGGAGCTAAACCTGAGTTTGAAACTGATTTTTGAATGCTCTTAAAATTAGGAATTTTCACAAATAATTTCCTTGGAAATATATACTTAAATTAAGTCTTTAAAAATACTTGCCAGGTTTTATTTTTAAGAAATTTTTGTAAGCTTTTAATTAAAGTTTTCTTCAACCTTTTAGAAATATAAATATTTTTAAATATTAGTTTTCTAATAAAATTTAATAAATATATAAACATTTTATAGATTCGTTTATATAATCCTATTAATTGTAATATTTCAAATCACTTAAATATAATATATCGATGTATATCGATATATCTATAGAAATTACAACTTAAATATAATATATCGATGTATCTACGTTTCTTAAACCTTTGATGAAGTTTTTTGATAATTTCAGTTATTTCTGGAATTAATATTAAAGAAAAAAGTAAATTATCAAAATAATCTATATATTAACCACTAAAATATTTTAAATAAATATTTTTAGATAGTTAAAATAAGCTTAAATTTGATGTATCCATATTTTTTAACAAACAAGAGTTTTCTATGGTTTTTAAGGTCAAAGTTTTAGGAGAATTTCTATTATTTCAGGGGTTTTCCTATCAAAATATTTCATACAAGGATTCAACTCCAATTCTAAAAGATTTCTTCTCGAATTCGCATTGAACATTGCTCATACGCCGCATGGCCCCGGCCAAAGCATTCACTCCCAGGGGGAAATATAGCGTCCAGGAGCAGCCAGAGCAGGAGCAGAAGCAGGAGCTGGGGAGGGGCGTGGCTGTGGTCATGTGGCCATGTGGGCGGGTTGGATGAGCAAAGACAGGCTCTTATCGGCGCGTGTATGCAACATATTGCCACAATTCGCTGCCATCGCCGGACATTGGCAATTGTGACTGATGGCCAATAAATTTTTACAGCCATGAATGCGCTCTGGACATCCTCCCAGGGACATGGAATGTGGGATGTGGGATATGGAAATGGAATTGGGGATTGGGAATGGGAATGGGGAACATGGAAAACGATGATCTGGAACAGGCTCTCGCCTTATCGGGGGTGCTCCTACTTCTCCTTCCTCCTTCTGCTGCTTATTAAATAAATCAGAGAAGAACGGAGAATGCAGAGAGTGCCACATAAATCCTTGTACCCAATTATCTCATTTGTCTAAGCGGGCCTTTGACATTACGGAAATCGGAGAAACATAAAGACGATCCTCACAGACATTTCATTTCATTTCAATTGCTCAAGGAACTTCGGTCTTCGGTCCCCGGAGAGTTCGAAAAACAAGTGCCCGGAATTGTTTGAGTTCTCTCTCTTTACATCTGATTTCTGAATCTGAATTATTTCGATTTTGTATTTATTTTATTATCAGGCAACGACGACGTCGGCTTATCAGCAAAAAAAAAAAAAAAAGTGCCCAGCGAGGCGGAACATGAATTATGGACTTAGGGGGTTAAAGGGCGTCTCTCGCAGGGGGTTAAGATGCGCCGAGAGACGGCTGACTGCTGCTTGCTGCTGCCTTCAATAACAATTTGCCCATGACTAATTGGATTTATTGGAATCGAATTTATTGTGCCGCTCTCTATGCTTATTTAATATTAAATTTATGCGCTGTTTATTTTCAACAAAATGTCTGCGCAATTGAGATGAGATTTCCTGTCCCAAAAAAAAAGAAGAGACACACAGACAGAGACAGAGACATAGTGGGTGTGGGTGTGGTTGTGGGAGGAAGTCCTGCCAAGAAGGCGTGTTGAGGCCTCGCTAATGACCCTAATAAACAGTTTCGTGGCCGCTGCGCATACTAATGAGTCCTCGGACCAAGGAGCCAGCCAGGATCTCCAAGGAGACGGGACAGCAGCATCATTACAACACCAGCACCGACAGGAATACACAGGAAAAAGTACCTGTTTCTTTTGTTCACTCGTTTTGTTAATATAAAAAAGAGTTTAGTTTAGTATTTATCAAAATTCTAAAAGAATGGGTCTATTTTTTCTGGGGGAAATGTCTAAATTTACCTGCTGAACAAGAATATTTACGATTTATAGAGTCGAAAATATGAATCTTAAAAATATGAATCTATGAATCTTAAAAATATATCTTATTTGTTGTATTATTTTATTATATTTTTTCTATATTCTACTTTAATTTATAGTTATTCCCATAGCTATTTCTGTTCTATAAATTATTGTGATAGAATTTTATATATATTTTAGTTGTAGATTTACTTTTACAAAATTTCCAAAAAATATATAATTTTATTTCCACTTTTTTGTTTGTAGTAAAAAATATAACATGATTATTTTTGTTATTTTAAATAATTTTAGTTTTAAATAAAATACTAAATTAAATATTAAATTAAATACTAAATAAAATACTAAATAAAATACTGAATTAAATACTAAATTGAATACTAAATTAAATACTAAATTAAATACTAAATAATATACTAAATTAAATACTAAACTACATAATTGAACTGAAAAAGCTTTTATTAATTATTTTAGGTACACTTCAAACCATTAAAATGTACCTTAATTATTTTCCTAGCATTAAATTCTTATTTTTCGTACTAAAATACTTTGTTATTGTTATACCCTTGCAGAGGGTATTATAATTTTGGTCAAAAGTGTGCAACGCAGTGAAGGAGACATCTCCGACCCTATAAAGTACATATATTCTTGGTCAGGTTCACCTCCTGAGTTGATATAAGCATGTCCGTCTGTCCGTCTGTCCGTCTGTCCGTCTGTCTGTCCGTCTGTCTGTTTCTACGCAAACTAGTCTCTCAGTTTTAAAGCTATCGACTTGAAACTTTGCACACACCCTTCTTTCCTTTGCACGCAGTATATAAGTCGGAACGGCCGGGATCGGCCGACCATATCCTATAGCTGCCATATAACTGATTGATCGGAAATGGTATAACTTCGGTGTTTTTAGAGTTAGAGAATTCAGATTTTGTACGAATGCTATTGTTGGCAACATAATACGACATACCAAATTTCATAAGGATCGGCCGACTATATCCTATGGCTGCCATAGGAACAATCAGGGAAATAATAGAAAAAATCATAACTTCGCTGTTTCTCAACCTATTTTCATCAAACTTCAGATTTGGCCACTTAATATTATTCCAGAGATTAAATTTAAATTTCATGAAAATCGAACGACTATATTCTATAGCTGCCATAGGAACATCAGCGAAATAATAGAAAAAATCATAACTCGGTTGTTTCTCAACATATTTTCATCAAATTTGAGATTAGGCCATTTAAAGTTATCTTAGAATTTCGTTTTTAATTACATAGCTCAATTGTAATCTGCAAGGGTATATAAACTTCGGTAAGCCGAAGTTAGCTTCCTTTCTTGTTTTAAAATTAAATAACAAATTCGAATCTAAAATGATATCCAAGTCTTAATTGTTTTACATACAAAATGAAACCCTAAAATGTACCAATTTTATATTACTTTCATTTCTATCAAACTTCATAATTATTATTATTATAAATATTATCTTTCAGGGGGAATTAACTGAATATTATTATAATTATTTTCTCTGCAGCTCAGCAGGAAGAGCAATAACGATAATAATGCAAAGTGCAGGACGTCAACACTTTCTGTTCGCAACCCATCTTCTAGAGAGAATACATCCTGCTGGGGCAACCATCCCCTGGCCCAAACCCTCACCAAATTCATCTCCTGACTTCCTTTCGGGGCAACAAACACACACATAATGAGCAATCCATCTGCGGCAACACCCGCACGTAGTTTAGTGAAATTCCGTTGATTTACATGGATAGTTATTCCCTGTCTCTCTCTCTCTTTGCCTGCACAGGTCCTTTTTGGCTCCTGGCATGTGTGTGTGTGTGAGTGAGTGCTGCCCTCTCCTGCTGGCTTAATAAATTGTTTGCCATTAATAACAATAAAAATAGATAATCTCCGTATAACAAATTAATGATGTGCGCCGGCAGACAGAGAGGGCCAGATATGACAGCTATGTGTGGGAAAGAGAGATCCTAGAGCAAAAGGTCCTGAGGCGAGAGGACGGACCTATGTAGAGCTCGAGGGGGTGGCCAACCAGTAGAGAAAATATGAAAACTTTGACTTGCACTTGCTTACAACACTAGACAGCAGGTTTTTATGGTATAAAAATATTTAAAATATGGTATAACTATATAAAGAAGTTTAAATATTTATGTAAATATAAAAAAACATCTACATAAATCAATCTCCTTATAAAATCTATAAAAATAATCTATATTTCATTTATTATTAAATGATTCCTAATATAAATAATCAAAGATATAAGAAAATATATAATTATATAAATAACCAAAGAAATACTAAAATAAAAAATAAAACTATGACGAAAATAAAGAATTAAATAAATTGTATAAGAACTAAAAGGAAATCCCTTTAAAAAATCTCTCAAAATCTAAATTTGATTTATTTAAAACCTAAGCCTTGTGCTTCAGTGTTAAGCTCAGGCCTGGGCCTCCCTGGTGGCTGCCTCACCACCATAACCCAGCGGACACCAGGACACCAGGACTCTCTGCTCGTCCTACGTCCTCGAGTCAAGTCGCCAGGGTCTCGAGGTGAGCGTTCCACGGAGGACGTGCCACTTGCTAAGGCTATAATATGGACTGGTCCCTGGTTGTGGTTGGGGATGGGAATGGGGATGTGGCTGCAAGGACAACTCCCCCAGGAGTCATGTAGTTGAGTAAGGATTTGAAGTAAATTAAAAGTCACTCACACCTCTTCTCGCCCCGGCACTCGAGTTCATTATTATGATATTCGGTGTCAGCGCCCCGTGTTGTTCCAACCCTCTAAACATATAATATCTGGTCGAGTCTCTGGGTCTCCGGTCTCTCAATGCTCACCCAAAGGGCGTGGCAGAAAAAACCGAAACTCAATTATAACAATATGCTCAGATTTTCCCTTCTCCCAAAAAAACTGTGGAGTATCTTTTTTCTTTCTTCTTCTTTTTTTTTTTGTATCTTTTTCAATTTGAAGCAAAGGCAGACTTTACCTGCTTTTTGGACAATGAAGCGGATGAGGCCCGGTCATAAACTACGCCAATAGCCATAACTATGAACTAATAAGGCTAAGAAAGTGGAGCAACAGAGCAGAGCCAGAGAAAAAAGGGGTATACAGTATATATCGGAGACCGAGAAATGCTGCTAATCATCGCACAATGAAATAAATTACAAACATTGTTTGGAATGGATGAGAGCCTCAGTCTGACCTGACCCCAAGACCACTGCCCGCTGTGAAAATTGAAAAGCGTTCGTCGGTCGTTCGGTTCGAAAGGCAAATAGAAAAACGAAATCGATGGGATCTCTCAATCTCTCTCTAGGCGCAAAGATTAACACCCAAAACCCACAGACAGACAGACGGAACGAGTTGCACGTTTATTCAGAGTGTGAATAAATTAAGGCATCAAAAATCATAATACAAACGATCGGTCCACGATAAACACTTTGATTAGCGTTCCCCCCGTCGATGGAAACCAATCGACTCCCGCTGCGAAATTGAAATGGAAGCAACTCCCGAGGAGACCCAATAAACTGTAGAGAAGTTGGGAAGCTGAGAAGTCGAGAAGTTGAGAAGTTGAGAGAGCGGCGGCAAACACCAAAATGCCCATAATTATGACAATCATCCAGTGGGATCCACACAGTGGACCGAGAGACTCCACCTTTGGTTTCAACTGGTTTCGAGCCAAACTGATGGAGCGCTAATCCCCATTGTTGGTCCCCTTTGTTTGGCATCCCTTGTTGTTGGCTTAAGAATCTGTTACAGAAAACTTAAAAGCGTCGCTTTAATAACTTTATTGATTTCGATTAAGCGCTATAACGTAGGGTGATCACTGATCATTGGCCCCAGCATCAGTCTTAATCAATAGGGTATATCGGTTTTTATAGGGGAATTTCTAAAATAATAAGAAATTAATATTATTATTTGTAGTGTGATCTATGATCTTAATTCTTCATTTTTAGTGATTTTTCATCATTTCAATAGAAAATTTTAAAACTTGAAATAATATATATTTTATGTTGTACATTTTCCATATATTCTTAAGAATCAATTAAGGTTTTTATAAGGAATTGAAAAATATACAATTTTAACTAGAATTTCCCATAATTTTTAAAAAATTCTCATTTGAAGAACTCTAAATGGATATTTATCGATAAATTTTTTAAAACGATAGTGATTTTTTATTATATTACTAAAAAAGTTTAAAAATTTGGAATAATATATATTTTATGTTGTATATTTTCCATATTTTATCAAGAATTAACTAAGATTTTAATGAGGAATTGGAAAATATGAAATTTTTAACTAGAATTTCCAATTATTTTTCGAAAATTTCCATTTTAAGAACTGTAAATGGATATTTATCGATAAATTTAGAACACGATAGTTTTTATGATAAATCAAAGTCCCAAAAAAGTCTATAACTTATTTCCTTAACTTCAATTTTAGTTAATAACATTTTTCTTTGTTAAATCTAAGTTTTTAATACAAAAACTTTAAAATATTTGTGATATTTTGAGTTTTATTTTCAAATTCTATAGTTTTCGTAGCGCATTTCATGAACCCCACAGACCGAGCCCAATATCAAAACTCATATTGGCCTCCTCCTCCCCATAAACAATAAAACAATGAACAATAAGCTTAACAAAAATATTTTCAGCTCAATAAAAAACTCATTTACAACAAAAGCAAAGCAAAAAGCGAAGCTTAAGGAGCTGGGAATGAACTCGAACTCGAATCCGACTTCGATTCCGACTTCGATTTCGACTATTTTGTATACATAGCGATACGCACAAATAAACTTAATGAAAAACGTGTGAAGAATAGTTAAGAGCGGCCAATTTGATTTGCATCGAAAAGTAATTGAGCCACAAAAAATAAAAAAAAAGAAGACAGAGAAATGCTATAGAAGTTATGAATGCGCCACGGGGGCACGAGTCTCTTCTTTCGTCTCATCTCTCTGTAGCTCCGAATTGAAGAGATCTAAAGATCTGAAGACGTGGAAAATCTTTCAAATCATGCACAATTATTAAAATCCATAAACGTAATAATCATATCAACAGGCAGCAACAATACACAGCCAGGCGGAGAGGAGCCATTAACAGCATGCCACAGCAGAGGCAGAGGCAGGGGCATCCCAGGAGCGCCCCGGGGGCACAGATGAGGAGACGAGGAGCAAAGCGCGAACACTGAAAAATTAATAAGCAATAAAATTGCCATGAAATGAACTACACATTCCCATGAAAGCCGACTTCACTAACCCCTTCCTTCCCCGTTTGCAAGCAGATTGGGCGAAGCCCCGAATGCAAATTCAATTGACACTTGGCGGGGTCTTGGGACAGGTTTCGGTTTCGGTTTTGGTTTTGGTTTTGGTTTCCTTTCCTCAGCTTCAAGCCCCCCACTGGGGCACTCTCTCTCTCTCTCTGTCTCTCTCTCTGCCCCTGCTCAACCGCAAATCGGTTATATGTTGAGGTCTCAGTTGCAGCCTGATTAATGGGCACCGACACTGAGTGCCTCTGTTACCAATTTTGGGTAATGCTCCGCAATCTTTCTTCTTCTTATCATTTTTAATTGCATTTTCAGTGAGCACATTTTTAAGGAGCTCAGAATTTACCCTCAGATTTAATTGAAGGAAATTGGGTTAATATTTTACTAAATTTTCATTGAATGTATTTTCATTCATGCCTAAAAAATAATGTATTCTATTTAGAAGAAAGCCTCAGTAGCAATGGCTGATTATATTCCTGTTGCTTAATTTAGAATTAAGTAAACAGTGTACGAATAAATAAATAAATAAATTTATTCTATTTATAATTAATAAAAAATAAGGCTTGTTTTTTGTATTTATAAATTTTACCATACAAGCAGTCAAAAAACTGTAGAAATGAAATGATAACTGTGTCGTTTTTCAACTTATTTTCATATACTTTAAGATATGGCCCCTTTTTTTATTATTTTGGAATTTCGGATATAATTTTATGAAAAGCGGACGATTATATCATATAGCTGTCATATAAAGTATCTGAAAATTAAGAGGAAAAATTATTTGTTTGCTTTGGCTTCACTGTTGATTTTGATCAAAATGTATAGGGTTGGAAATAACTAATTTATTGCGTAGTAAAATTCAAATTAAATAATAATAAAAATATAAAACAATATTTCTAAAAATATAAAACAATATAAATATAAATTAAATATAAAAATGTCTAAAAGACATAAAATTATACCATTAAAATTAAAAAATAAATAATAACAAAATAAATTACTAAAAATTAGAAACAATTACAAAATATAAAAAAAAATAAATAAATAAAATCAAAAAAAAAGAATTGTCTATTAAATACATAAAATAAAACCAAAACATAACAAAAATAATATATTTAAACCAGAAAAAACTCCCCTTGTCCCTGTTTTCCATATTTTCCTGCAAAATAAGCTTTATTCTTACCTATTTTCCTGGATTTAAGTTGCAAATTGGTTAAAGAATATAAAAAAGACGTCGGAAAATGCAGACAACACTCAAGATATGTTTTCGATTTATTTGGGTTTTGATAAAACCTAAAGCCCTTTCGCTTTGATGGTTCAGGCTCTTAATTTTAATGCAGCCATATAAAGATGATGGGGTCCCATTATGGTCATATTTTCAGGCAGATCGCAGCATCGCATCCATTTGCAGGCCATTCCAAGGAAAACACTTTTGGAGTTTTCTGATTTGAGTGTATTTTTTTGATGCCATTTAAATTTTCCGTTTATTGAATTTGAGCCACAATTCGGGACCAGGACAAGGGGGAGGACGAGGACAAGGACAAGGAGAAGGACCTTATTTATGGTTTGGCTAAGCTCGGAGGGGGGGAAATGGTGGGTAAATGATAATCGTAATTGGTTTGTTTATGTGGTTTTCTCTCTTTACAGATTCGCATTTTATTCTTGTTTGACAATCAGTTGTGTTTTATTTTTTTATTTTTAGATACAATATAATTTTTGTAGCAGCCATTTTAGCCATTTTCTTTGCATTTCTATATGTAATATATTGTGTGTTTGTGTTTGTGTCTGTGTCATTATATTTGTAATATATACTTTCTCCTCTCTTACACAAAAAAAATTTCGCTTACTTAACTCTTGGGTTTCCATCTGGATTTTTATTATTTTTTAATTGGTTTCTTTTCTTTTCTTATTTTTTTGTTGTTGTTGTTGTTTTGCTAAATTAAATTACATTTTTACACAGGCTTCACACACTCACACACACACGCACACAACTCTCACGCAAACATTCACACTTGTTGGGGGGCAAAAAAAAATATGTCCTTAGTCGATACACTTTTATTACTTAATTATAATTATATTATTCATGTTTCAAGCATTGCTTTGGGCATCAGCCACTCTCAAAAAAAATGGGATATTTATTTTATATACGAAGTACAAATAATAAATTCATTTACAACACTAATTTAGTCTCTCTCTGGGAACAAGGTCTTCTAAAATTACACACACAAAAAAAAAGGAAACTACATTTAAACAAAAAAAAACTTACAAAATATTTGAATAAATAAATCACTTAGGGAATATTCAAGCTCTCAACCGAAGATACAAGGATTCAAGGCCGTTTTCAAGCATTGATTACATAGGTGGGGGGCTTTCCCTTTCCTCACTCAATGCAGGAACGGCGCTTTAGGAAAACTCAGTGGGAAGGAAAACTCGGAGGGGGTTTACAAGGTGAGCAAAATATTCTAGGAACGCAAGAATCAAGGGAAGAGGGTTTAGGGATAGGGATAAGGTTAAGGATACGAATCCTCACGTGGTTGCCTCACGTATTGTTGAACAGCAGGGACTCGATGCTGAAGGGATTGCTCCGCCGCATGCTGATCGGCGAGGTTTGGTGCACCAAATTGGCCACCGCCGCCGCCGCCGCTGCTGCCGAGTTGGCGCTGCTGCTGTTGTTGTTGTTGCTGCCATGAAGCGAATGATGGTGATGCTGCTGGTGTATCTGGCCCTGTCCATGCTGGCCATGCTGCTGCTGCTGCTGCTGCTGCTGCTGTTGGCTTTGGCTCTGCAGGTTCAGTTGATGGAATGCCTTGGCGGGAAAAAGCAAAGGCTTCGGTGAGTCCCGCTCCCGATCCCGCTCCTCCGACTCATTCCCATCCATGGGCTCCAGCTTGCCAAAGACTCCACCGCTGCCGAGGCCTCCTCCATTGGAGAGCATCGAATTGGGTGCCATCACAGAACTGGGGCTGCCCAAACTTCCGCCGCCTCCAATGAAGCTTCCTGCCCGCGAACTATCCCCATCCCCATCCATGCCGCAGTGAATGGAGGAGTTCTGTTGCGAGGAGGAAGCCCCACCCATGCGGGCAGGACTCACAGCATCGCTGTCCAGTTCATCGTCACTGTCCGTGCCACCGACCACATCGATCTGAATGCCATCGTCCTCGAGATCCGAGTCCGAGAAGGTGCCATTCGCCTTGTGCTGTGATATGTACTCGGCCTTGAGGGCCTCCAGGTCCACGGTGATGCCCTTGGCCTGAAGCTTACGCGCCTGCCGATCGATCGCCTTGGCCAGCTTCTTTCGGCGACGAGCTCTATTTTTTGGAGAAAATAAACAAAAGATGGAAATGGGAAATGGTTAAGTTTAAGGTTTTTCTTAGGGATTTAAAAGGAAAAAGTATAGGAAAACCTTTAAATTATATTTTTATTTATAGTATTATTATTTCTACATTTATTTCTGTATTTTTGTAAGTCTTGCCATCTTTAAAAATAGTTTTTATTATTAATACACTTTAATATACAAAAAAAAAAGAGATATAAACATTATAAAGATAATGATTCACACAATGTTTTGTGCCTGATTAAAATATTAACACTTTTCAAAATGACAACTCGTTTTAGAGAATTAAAAACAAAAAAAAAGATATCATAAAGATGAGATAATCAAAAAAATGCCATTTGGCGAGTCATTGTGTTGTTTAATTAAATTTGAAATGCTTGCCAATGGGATTTTTAATAATTTGAGTCATTAAATTGATACTTTTTATTACTAGATGACAGTTTAAAATGTGTATAAATTTTTAAAAAATATATATTAATAATAACAAAGATTCAGAGCAACATTTTCATATTTATTTACTGCTTTGAATCGATTTTAATAATAATATAAATATTTGTATCCCTAATTTATATATTTATATAATATTTATATATTTTTTTTACAACTTACCTCTCCTTGGCCTTGAGCTCATTGGGCGGAATGGGCTCACCGCTGCAGGTTTGGGGCTGGGCATTATGGGCGGGGCGGCCGGGTCCCTTCTTGGTGTGCTCACGCTTCCGGACCTTGGCACGTCGATTCTGGAACCATACCTATCTGGAACAAAGCGTATAATCTCAGCAAAGGTGATCGCAAATGGGAAATAAACTTAAAGATAATATATGTTACTTATTTTTCTAGAAATTAAATATGAAATGCTATTGAAAATATCAAAAATTATTGAAAAAATGATTTACTATAAATATTTACTTAATTCAAAGATAAAATACCCATTTTTAAGTCCAATTTTAAAGGTTTCTCAAAAATTATTTTAAAAAATTATATACTATTAATATTTACTCAATTCAAAAGTTAAAATATAAATTTTTTAAGTCAAATTTTAAAGGTTTCTCATTAAAACCCCAGAAAAACTAAGCTAAGAACCCCCTAATTTCAATTGAAACTAAACTCACCGCAACTCGCGACTCCTTGAGATCCAGCCGCATGGCCAGCGCCTCTCTCATAAAGATATCCGGATAATGGCTGGCGGAAAAGGCTCGCTCCAGTTCCTCCAGTTGCCAGGAGTTAAAGTTGGTGCGGGACCTGCGACGCTTGGCCGCGCTGCTATCGTCATCGCCGTCGCCGGGAAAGCCTGCAAAAAAATTCCGGGAAAATTAGAAAATGTGTAAATGGTTCTGAAATTGTGAACCAAACCAAACACGTACTCACCCAAAACACAGAATCAAGTCATTAACTTGACCGTCGGCGGGAGGGGAGTGTTGGCTTATTAAAACTAATTAGGGTGTTGCCAAAAACTAACCCCTCCCCCGTCCCACGCCCCACGAACATGCACTACTAACACACGCACCCTCTCTGGGGATCCCCGAAACCCTGAAAACCCGGAAAAACCCGAAAATAAAGCAGGAAAAGTGGCATAGAAAACATGGGCGCAAAACACTTTGTTCTCCGACACTAAAAACCCTATAATTAAGTGTTGGAAAATTATTATTTAAATTAGCCGAGACACACACTCGCACACACACACACACACGGAATGCATAAATATTCATAATCATATATTTCAATTACACCGCCAAAGGGGCCAGACCGGACCAGAGACCGAGTCCGAGCCCGAGAGCCCCTTTTCCCCTTTTTCCTCTCTCAATTTCCCAGCCACCGACACCACCGCCGGCGGCTCACAATAAAAACGAAACAATTTAATTACGTTTCTATTCCGCCCTGAACCCTGCTCCTGCTCCCTGCTCCTTCCGCTTCTGATCCGATCCCCAGGATGCATACATAGTTTTCTATATTTAGATTATACCCCCGAAAGGGGGCGTGACGCGGAATGCATGCAAAAGGCCCCGCAATTTATCAAATTAACTCCGATCTTCTTCTTCTTTGGGCCCAAAAGGGAGCTGGTAGAGGAGAGGAAGGGGTCCAGTCCCTGGTCCCGGCTTAAACCCAAGGTGTTTTGGGGTATTAGATGATGATGGCAAGAAAGCCGGTACGGAAGCACAGCGCAGGGCAGTTAATAAGAAACGAGTTTTTGGTTATAAAAAAAAATAAAAAAACGAGGGAAGCTTAAATTACAAATTTAAAATAAAGAAACTTAATTTAAATTTACAAGGCTTTTCTTTGGACATTTTCTTTGCATAAATAATTCTAAGTAATAAAATTAAACTTCAAAACAATATATATTTAAGTTGTTTAGATTTTTAACAATTTAAAAAATATTAAACTTAAAATTAAACCTTAATTACCTCTTTAAATTTATAAATTTCATCAAAAGTAATATTTGTTAATAATAGAACACATAATTACTTAAATTTTGCTATTTACAAATTAAAAGTAACTACAAATAGGGGTAATACCTCCTTAAACATCAATCAATAATCCAAGTAACATTATTTTCTAATTAAATATTAAATTAAACTTAAAGTAATATTAGAAAATATAAAAGTAACCAAAAGAATTTCCAGTCTCTTCAAATTGCAACCCAAGTGAATATCGATTTAATCGATAACCTTAACGATGACTTTTTCTGGGTAAACGAGGACATAAAAGTACTCAAGTACGCCAAAGGGACAAATGAAGCATTCCAAAGTTAATTCAGAATAAACTCATTGAGTTTGTGTGGTTGCATCACAGCGTTCATACTTGTAATAACGACTGCCTATCGAGTTAATCGATACCTTTTTACGATGACTGTTTTCTGTGGAAACGCAGCCATGCAATCAGTCATTTAGTGGCTTGCTACATTGTATCCGGCCCAGAGTGACGAATAAAAACGCATTCAAAGCGCCGCCACAGCTGACTTTGTAATCACATTAATTTCGGTATTTAGATCCCCTCCGCCCTCCGCCCTCTGGACTCCCTCCCTTCTTTGGCGGCGGCCTTGCCACAATTGCGAACGAACTACCTACATACGCACACACACACAACACCCAGCATTAAAGCGCAATAACAAGAGGACGCCCCTAATGAATGGCTTGCATTCTGCTGTTAAGTGTACCTAATTATGCGTGCCGCACTGTAACGCTTCACGACGTCACTCCATCTCCATCTTGCACCCTCTCTTTCCCCCACACATCAAACTCGTTTGTTTTAAATGTTTCAAGTGAGCGAACGAGATGGAGCTATAGAGGCAGGAACGAGCGAGTGCTTGAGTGTGTTTGTGTGTGTGTGTTAATAACTCAATAACAACACCAAATACACAACAATAATAGAGACATTAAATGGAAAGCGACAACAAGGCAAAAGTGTGCGCGAGATGGCCGGCCCACAAAGTGCATTCAAATGACTTAATAATAACAGAGAGCCCACCTTTACCAGGTGGAGGGGGTGGTGGCAAGCGGTGTTCCGAGTGCCCAAACATAATTTATGTTTTCTTTTCTCTTTTTTTCAGCGGGTGTATCGAGTTAGTGTGTGTTTGTGTGGGAGCCAATGCAAACGGTAATTGAAATTTATTATGATTATTGCACGCCCAGCAATGTGCAGTCTGAAGTGTGCAGCATTGTGCAGCATGCAACTCCCCAAAATTCGATGTCAGCCAGACTGCAATTTGGCAACGTTGCAAACACACAAACATACACAAACATACACAAACACACACAAACACACAATCAACACACTAGCAAACCTCAAAAGCAGCGAACAAAACGAAACGAGCCAAAAACCGAAAATTAAAATGAAACAGAAACAAAGTGGAGGCATTAAAGAGTACGAATTTCCAGAATTCGAAGCTTAAAGCACCCTTGTACTTTAATAAATATTTAAAATAATCAAAAAGATCTTCAAAAACATTCTTACACTCGTTGCCCTTCAAGTTTCAGCGTGTTTTCTTGAAATAATCAACTAGTTCCTTCCATAAAAGTTTTAAAATTCCACTAAAAATGCAATTAAATTGCCAAATATTTGTTATAATAGCTCGTTTTTCAAATTTTATACATAATAAATATTAAAATATGATCCATATTAAAATATTTAGTATTAAAAAATTATCAAACTATAATTTGAAGAGCTTTTTTGGTTTCAAACTTATTATAAACCCTTAAAAAATGTATTTTCCATGAAATAATCATATATTTAATGAAATTAATGTTCAAAAATCATAATAAATTTAAGAAATATAAAAAATCTCCATAGTTTTCAAAGGAGAAAATTTTGCAATAGCTTTAAAATATACTTATTTCGTTTCGAACTTATTATAAACCCTTAAAAAATGTATTTTCCATGAAATAATCATATATTTAATGAAATTAATGTTCAAAAATCAGAATAAATTTAAAAAATATAAAAAATCCCCATAGTTTTCAAAGGAAAATGTTACAATCTCTTTAAAATATACGAAAACTAAAGATCCCTTAATATCCATCCCAAAGAAGCTAAAAATCTCACCATTACCCCAACTCCAAAAGGGTATTGGACGAGAGAAGGCGGCTAAATCAGAAGAAACGAGTGTTGTTGCATGCCTCAGTCACATTCCGTGGCATGTTATTTTCGTTTACAGCGCGCGTCAGCCAGGCAATATAACAGTTACCCACACACACACACACAAACACACACCCTAAGCCCCCATCCCTTTGATCCTCGCGGGTGAGCCACTTAAGTCATAAAAATTAAAGCGAAAATATATACATAAAAAAAGGAAGAAAAGAAAAGAAGTTCAGAATGGAAGGACAAGGAAAGGCAAGTCAAAAACTGTGAAAGAGAGAGAACTACTAAAAACTTTATGGAGAACAAAAGGCAAAGAAAGGAGAAACGAAAAGAACCCTTTCCTTGGCTAATTGCAATTTAGCAAAAGCTGGCAAAGAAGTCCTTTTGGAATTATTAACTGGCCCAGGACATTAGGTCAATTAAATTCTTAAAAAAATCAGGAAAATCACTTTCGAATTTCCACTATAAAATTTAATTTTTATCACAAAACAAAGTTTTCTGTTTATAGTAATAAATAAAGGAGATCCCATAATTCTCACTTAATTATTTCCATTTGAAATGGAACAAATTCCCACTCTTTCCCCTTTCCAAATTAAAAATTATATATTTCCCAAAAGAAAATCCATTATAAAACGGAAATACTTAAAAAGGCCAACAGTAAAGCCTTTGTTTATTGTTATTATTATTATAACTAACGGCAAATCTGTTTTGTGAAACGATTTATCATTCCAGTCAGTCAGTCAGTCAGTCAGTAAGTCAGTCAAGGGTTCCAGCATTCCATCATTCCGCCGTTTCAACTTCCGTTTTGGGGCGGAACGGAAGTGCTCAAACAGGCCGAACTTTTTTGGGTTATATGCGGAATTCATTAGGACCAGAAAACAAGACAAGGCGGCCAAAAACAAAATGGTGAACTCTTCTTAAATGGTGAAGGAAAAATCGCATGATAAATGATTTCGATCGCCTTATGACAGTTTCTTCATTTCCGGCGTGAAATGAGCAACGACGTCATGTTCTCGTGATGATGATGACGATGACGGTGACGGTGACGGTGACTATGATGATGATAATGTTGTCCCCGTTTACGTTTACGTTCTCGTCTCAATCCCATCGCAATTTCAACGCCCACGCCCATGAATGTGTGGCACCACCACCCCCCTTCTAACTCCCAAGCATTATCCCATTTTTCAGCTCAGTTGCATGTCAACTCTGCGCGCCGCAAAATGATTAATGAGCATATGGTAACCCTGCCTGCCTGACTGACTGCCTCCCCCGGATTCCACCCACTCATCGTGGCAACTCTGGCACAATCGCTGCCCCAATCAAATTGAATCAAATCAAATTAATAATTACTTTTTAAGGAGGAAGTGCCCCTAAAAACGACGACGATGGGCTTCTCCAATCGTTGCGTTGCGCGTTGGCTGCAATTAATTAGGCTCCCAGAATGAACACTCACTCCCCGCTCAGTGCTCAGTACCCAGTATTCAGTATTCAGTATCCAGTATTCAGTATTCAGTATCCAGTAACCAATGCCAAGTGCAGTTAATTACAAGCGGCGCACACACCACGCCCCCTGCTAACGCCCCAAAACCCGGTGTATATATGCATTATGGCCATAATTACACCAACTAGCCATCATTTGTTAATGCTAATTGGTCAATGAGCCACGGCCGGGCTGGGCTTGATCTTTATTCCGGTTTAGACCCGGAGGAGAGACTCCGCTGTCTGCCGCTTTGGAGTTGAAGTTGGAGACTCCAAGCTTAATGGCCAGCCAGAGTCAGAGTCAGAGAGACGGAGACCGATCAAGGCAAATGGCGTCCCATCAATTTCGGGTCTAGTGATTGCTCTCTTAAGAAAGAAAGAAAGAAAGTCAGAGCGGCGGTTACCGCAAACAAGCCAAAGTTAATTCATCAAAGACTGTTACATATAAATATATATATTTTCCTTTAGAAATAACAAGAGTTTTTCCCGGAATTATAACGATTACGAAAGGTGCACAAAAAAGACAATTGTTTGATTACAAAAAAGAAAGAAAACTAAGACTGATTGAGTGGAATCTATTGTTTTAGAGGGATAAATGGGTAAGAAACCATAAAAATATACCTTTAACTATAGAAACAAAGTATTTCTATATTAAATCCACCTCTAAACTTAAGTTCCTATAAAGTAACACCGATTTCCCAGAAACCCCAAACTTAGGATCAAGTATTTCCTAATTATAGGTTTCAAATCCAATTATAAATAAAACCATAGAAATATCCCAACAAAACAAACATCTTCACACTTTGGAAATACGATGTTTGCCTTTGTTGTTCATATTTTTTGTATTTTTGCCTCATTTTTAACACGGTTATATCTTTTTTTCGGTTAGTTTATTTATGGTTTATGGGATGGAACCCAATTTCGGACTCGACGCGACCTTTTCCGGGGGCGCACAGCAGGCGCTCCTCCACAGACTACTTTGTATGCTAAATACAAATCAACGAAAATCAATCGGACTTTACATAATAATCGATCGCTGATTAGCTAAATCAATAAATGTGTTTTGCAGGTAGCAAAAGTCAGGCAGAGAGCAACAGCAAAAAACAGCAGCAGCAGCACAAGCAGCAGCTCGGGCAAAAATACAGCGAGAATGAAAGCATTTAGCAGGGCTAATTGAATGAATTAGCATATTGTCCGGGCGCCCCGATAACGAGCAGGATGAGTTCTATAGACGACTCAGTAGATAGCGCTGTTCAAATGGAAATCGGAATGGGGAATTCGATCCGAAATGGATCGATCAGGCGGCGGCGCTGACCTCCACTGGAGGAGGCGCGTGTTCCCAGAGACCTGATAATTCATTAGCTCGATCCGTCGAGCTTTGATGACCGGCGAAAGTCAGCGTTGGAAATTGATTTCATGGGAAAGATGGAGGAATGCAAATTGTTTTCTTCATACATTTTTGTTTGCAACATTTTATTATTAATAATATTTTGTGAATTTCGGGGTTACCAAAGACACGTGTCGTTCATTAGCATTTAGAGTCATCTCTCTCGCTCTCTCTCTCTCTGAAAATAACGAGTAGCGAGTGATCTTTCGTTCAATTCCATTTATAGTTTGGTTTTTGCAATACCAACGAGTGAGTGGGAGGCGTCATTGAAGCATATACCATAAATGAAGTCTCTCTCTTGATTGGATCATTGAATTTTGAATAACCTCCATTTAACAGGCTTTAGGCTTTATGCAAAAAGGCTTATTTATTTGTGAAATAAGCTCATTAAGCAGCTTAGGCCAGAAAGTAACTAGTAACTAATTCTATTATCGATACTGATGATTAAGTCACACATCACAGCTGATTATTCCTCGAATAATGGTTTGACTTTACTTTATATGATAATTTTATTGTCTTTGCCATTATGCTAATCACGGAACACCAGGGTTGAGTTGGAGCTCAAGTGGCCTCCCATATAGGAAATATCTATATCTATGCAGCTAGGCCAGAATTCAGCTCCAGATTCTTCTCTAGTGTCCGTACTTTTGGTACACCCACTCCTTGTTGTCCAGCGGACACACCTGGCGTGTCTTTAGCCAGCGCGAGATGCAGTGGTAGTGAAAGGCATGATTGCACTCGCCCCAGGCCACCGTGCACTCATCCTTGTGGGCATTCGGATCGGCCTGGCACTCAATGCACAGGGTCATTATATGATTTCGGCAAATGGCACAATTGTCCACCGCCACGTCCCATGACCACAGTGCGTGCGCCACCCATTTCTTTACCGCGAAGCGATCGTCCCGAGCCTGAACTCCGCCGCTGATGCTGCTGCCACCGCCGCCACCGCTACCAGAGGCAGCCTCGTCCTCGTTGGAGCCCAAGCTGTGGAAGTCCTCGGCCTCCTCAATCTCTATCTCCTCAGACATGTTTAATTTTTTAGAATTTATATATCAATTTTATATGTTTTTGTTGTTTCTCAAAAATAAGCTATCAGTTCGACTAGGAATTTGAAATGGAAATGAAAACTATTTCTATTCTATTTACAAATCAAGGTGACACAATTCTCCGACGGCGCAACCGATGGAGGCAGCTTATAATTAAATATAGTTTTTATAGTTTAAGATTGTAGTCATTAATATCTTGTTGAAAATTAATGATAACGATAATGATAATAGTAACAACTTAGTCACACCTCCATTTTAGCTAGCCAATAGCTATTTGTAAGGATTATTGAGAAGAGCGGAGCAAGTCATGAAATTAATTACAGGTTTAGTTTTCTAATCGTTTTAGTTTATAAATTGTATAAAATATACCCAGTGAAGTGTAGATGGAATATTTTAGAATATATTTAAAAGAAATATATAAAATATATAATCCTTTAAAAAACAAATAGAACAGAGCTGGGCCCAAGACATATAACTCAACGAGCTGCTGCACTGACAAGAAACAAATACCCCTATACCATAGTTATAAACCCTAAAAACCCTAAAAGATTTATAAGAAATGCCATATTTCTTTGAAAGCTGTTCTTGATTTTATAAGATTTGTGAAATATTTAAGAATTATGTCATTTAACTCCTTGAATTTGTTTTTATATCCCACAACATCCCAAGCATTGTAGTTATAAAACAGTAATAAAACTTTGGACTATAAATAAGATTATAAAACGTTTGATATTATAATAAAAGTACTACAGATAATACTTCAGTTATTTGTGTTAACATTTTGAAGATCTCTCAATTTGAAAACTTTTTAAAATATATATACAACTTTAAAGCATGTTTAATAGAAGTATTTTGAAAACATTTTTGAAATTCTGTTAGTAAATCTTCTAGGATACCATTTTATATATATTTTATATATATATTGTTTTTATATTTGCATTATGTTGTCATTATAAAAGAGTATTTCCTTATCAACATTTTAAGATAGAATTTATCTGGCTTTCTGCTTATAGATATAACTAATATTATAAATCCAATTTCTGCAAAGTATTTAAAGTTCAAAATTATTTTTAACAATTATTATTATTTAAATATTCAACAAAAATATAGTACTCTATAAATTCAATTTAAACTTGGTTAAAATGTGAATATAAAAGGTCTTTAAATTGGCTTTTAAGTATAACATTTAATATCCATTTAATATCAAACTTTTATACTCTCATTTGTATCCCGAAGATATATATTAGATTCCCAAAAGTATTCCCTATTCTTCCCATTGAAATGTCACCCAAAAATTACCCAAAAAAGCCCCTCCCTAACCCCCTTTCAAAGTACTCCCCCACAACCTCTTTTCATTGAAACTCACCGCCATCTTCGTTGGATCCTTCGCTGGGCGGCCCCGCCGGCGGCAAACTCTGCCGGTTTCCAATCATCAGCCGATGCTGAATGGTGGCCACGGTACTGGCCACCGCCGCCACGGCCGTCGTTTGGGCGGCACTCACATTCCTTAGGGCGGCGGCGCTCAGACCCGTTAAATTGGCAAAGGCGTTGCTGGCATTAACCGCCGCCATTTGTGTGGCCGCCGCTGCGGCTGCTGCAGAATTGGGATGACCGGCGCCGGCGGCAGCGGCCGCTGCTGCGGCAGCATCGAAACGCGGACGGCCCAAGAACGGACCGTTGGGGCCAAAGACGCCCGGAACACCGAACTGCAGGAAGGGACCCCAGGGCGGGACGCGGACACCGCCGGGTGCCAGTTGGGCGGCGGCGGCATAAAGCTGCAGGGCGGCCGTTGGATGTAGGCCCTCGGAGGGCATAGCGGGGGCGGCTGCAATGGATTCCTGCTGCTGCTGCTGCTGCTGCTGTTGCTGCTGCTGCTGCTGTGGCTGGAAGTGGCTGCTGGGTTGATGATGGCAAGTTGTTCCCCGGGCGGAAGAACTCCTTACCGCCGCTTCCTCCTGCTGCTCCTCCTGCTTAATGCTATTGTTGTTACTGTTGTTATTATTATTGTTATTTTGTTGTTGGGTTTTTGTTGTTGCGGCGCTGCTGCTGCTGTTGTTATTTGTATTTGTGTTGTTGTTATTATTATTATTGTTGTTACTACAACTATTATTGTTATTGGAGATCAAGAACTTTTTGCTTTCGGCCTCCAAAACCATTTTTGGCCATCACATACAAAAATGCACAGGTTTTCGAGGCGGTTTTTCGTTAACGGATTTTTGCGCTTAAAAAAATATATATCGTAGGTGTGTGTGTGGTGATTAAAAATAAAAGCTACAGCACACTTTTTCAGTCTTTCCTCGCTTTAAAAACAACAACAAACTGTTTTTTCTACCAGTTTCTTTAGTTTCTTTCAGTTTCTGATTGTTTTACTGCCGCGAGAGAGCGAGAACGAGAGCGCGCGGATGCGACCAGACCGCCGCAGTGAAAATTTTGATCTGAGCAGCGAAATTGACGCGGCCAGCGAGGAAACCCTGGAAACCGTGACGCGCAACGAAAGAGAGATAGCACTAGGCACTAGGCGAGAGAGAGTGAGAGAGAGAGAGGGAGCCGGCACACCACCACCATCACCACCACTACTAAGGCAAATACGCTCTCTCGCTCTCCCTCTCTCTCACTCGCTCTCTCTCTTTGAGGCACGAAGATTGTTGCCATGTTTTCGAGGCAGCCAATGCGTGCGAGCGAGTGGGAAATTCATCAAGTCCACCACTTAATTTTTATATGCGCTCTTTCAATTTTGATCAACTGCTGCGCTGCGGCGGCGATTCCTGCTGTTGCTGCTGCTGCTGCCGACGCTGCTGCTGCTGCTGTCTGCGTAATTCATTATGAGGAAAACCTGTCTGCCTGTGCTTCAATGTGTGTGTGTGTTGTGTGTTTGTGCCATTTTCAATATGGCTCGCTAGACAGAGACAACCATATGCCTGCTGGCCGCTTCCATTGGCCATTGCAAAATACTGGGAATTTTCGTTGCTTTGACTTTTTCGCTGCCTCTGCCGCCGCCGCCGCCATTGCGCCCCAAAAGGACTAAAAAAAAAACGTTGAACGACTTGAGAAGAGTTTTCAATTTTCTTTGTAGAAGCCAGCGACGAACGGAACTTTTCCAGGGCGGAGTTATGCGGCGCTTTTTTTCAATTTGTCGCACATCAAATTATTATGCTCTACCCGCTGCCGGCGTCGTCGTTGGTTTTGCAGTCAGCGTCGCCGCAGCTGCGCCATATAACCATAAATGGCAATTTTCCGCGACAAATAGAAAATGAAAATTCGTTAACAATTAATTAGCCAATTCCAGGCAAAGGGCCTCTGCCTTTGGGGTTTTGTTTTTTGTGTGTTTTTAATAAATTTTAATTAATTTTTAATTTGGAAATTAAGAAAATGTATCAATTTTATAAAATATTATTTATTATTAGCACTTTAAATTTGTTTAAACTAAGAATCGTACTATTTATAGTCTAAATATTTAAATTTTTACCTTAAATATTTAAATTTTGTCTTAAAAACTTGAATAAAATTAAATAAATATTGATTTTAACTAAAAAATTAATACAAAATATTTAAATACTTAATATTTAGGGAGTAATTGATCTTCTAAGTTGTTTTACCTTAATTAGAAGATTATAAAAATATGTTAAGGTTGTTTTACATCTTTATAAAGCTACCAAAAAAAGCTCTTAACTATTTTTTAGAATTACTGCTAAGTTTTAAAATTGTACCTTAAAATATTTAAATTTTAGCTTAAAAACTTGAATAAAATTAAATAAATATTAATTTTAACTAAATACTTAATCAAAAAGTTTCAAATATTAAAAATTTAGGTAGTAATTGATCTTTCAAGTTATTTTACTTAATTTAAAAGTTAATAAAAATATGTTTAACTCGGTTTACAGCCTTATAAAGCTACCAAAAAAAGCTCCTAACTATTTCGAAGGATTACTGCTAATTACCAATTTTTCCCTTCTGTTTTTCTTGGCATTTTCCTTGCTTTGGTTTTGTAAACATTTTGTTGGCTTTTGTTTTGTGGCAATTTCCCCGCGAATTTCCTTCGTTTCTGAATTTTTGCAATTGAAAAACTCCTTGTGCGAGAGAGACACACATTGTTGGCAATTTTCCCTTAATTTGTTGACATAAACGCCTCTTTCCGGATGCCACAGACTTTATATATACATATTTCTATATATATCTGTTTTTATATGTGTAGTAGTAGTAGTTTTTCCCATTTTCTCACCGAATTTTGCAGAGCTGCTGCGCATGAATCATTCATTTTCATTCATTTTCCGGCAGCGACGTCGACGGCAGCAGACAGAGGAGACCCAGGGCCACTTAACCCATTTGCCCCCAAACGCTGCCTTAACCCCACACAGCAACTGCGACTCCCGAGTTTTCAGAGATTTTCTGAGGGAGAAGAAGAATTTTCTCTGTCCTAGCAATCGAATGACAATGCAGCAGCCCGCTCTCTAGGACCTCCTGGAAAATGGTTTCATCCTTCGATATTCCTCTTCCCCTCCCCCTTAGGGGGCATCCCCCCTTTTCGACGCCCTATCTGTCAGATGTTTTGTTGGCAGGTTACTTAATTGCTCGCCTCCACGCTCTGCTCTTGTACATCTCTCTTTCTCTCTCTCTTACTATGTATCTCTTTGTCTCTCTTTTCGTGCCTCTACGTACACTGAAAACAATAAACCAGTAAAGGATCTTTTTAACCTGCATTTTAGTCTTTTTTTTTATAGTTTTTAGGGTCTAAAAAAGTCTAGAAAAGTTGTAAAAAAAATTAATAAAAGAAAATCAACCAAGAAAGTATAGAAATATTATAAAATTTTTATTATTAATTATAATAATATTTATTATAAATATATATTTATATAGTATTTATTGTCTAACCAAAAATACAAAGCACATAAGGGACGCTTTCTGCCTAAATTAGCCTAGAAAAGCTCTAGAAAATATTTATATATACAAAAAATTATATTAAATACAAATATTCTGTATTTATAATTATATTTTACACAAAATAGTTCTATTTTATACAAAATATATATATTTAATGAAATTTTTTTGTACTCTTTTGTGTAAAATATAAGTATTTTGTATAAAATATAATTATTTTGTATAAAATATAATTATTTTAAATAGGTGCATAAATAGGATTTACTGGACTTCTTCTTATGGAACTTTTCTATATGATTCTCAACTACTTCTAGCTTCCATAATGAAGTCAGTTAGCAAACTACTATCTCTGGCTTTATTTCTGTGAAATTTTAGCATAAAATCTAGCCTGCGAGAGGATTTTATATATTATTTAAAATTTTTTATTATATTATTTACACTAAATCATATTATTTTAGTGAAATTTTGCCTCAGTGCAGCCCTTTTACCTTCCACTGTCGCCCCACTCCGCCTGTCAAATGTGCAACGCTGACGCTGTCGGTTGGTGTTCGCTTTATTAATGACTTACAGCGCCAGTGGCCCCCCACTGTACCCACATACCCACCTCTTTTGGGCCACCCAAAAAATCCCTACGCCCTTGGAAGAGTCCTCCAAACCCAAACCCAGACCCAACCCCAATGCTTTCCCCTTGTGCTATCAGTTTGTTAATAAAATTTCCATGCGTACCCGAAACTTAATTAATTCTGCCACAGTTTGTTGCAAAAGTTTGCTGCCGGCGAACAAAATGGCTGCCCGAGAAGCCCCCCATCCCCCCCACGGGGTAGAGCCACCCTCTGGACGCCCTGCAAATCAAACGAATGAATTTTAATTATTTTTTCTGCCAACAAAAAAAAAAAAAAACACAAAAAAAAAAGAAAAGAAAATGTTTTTTCTCAGCTCTCTGTTATTTTTCGTTGGCTTCAGGTTTTTGCTCGGGAAAAACTTTTCTTGTGCCTTTCCTTTTTTGCGCTTCAACAGGAAACGGAAACGGGATTTTCGGGCTGGAAGGGGGGTTTGAAACATAAGGGAATTGGGGTATAAATGTATGTATATATATTTTTTATTTTATTTTCCATGTCCTCTGCTCGAGGAGGGCTCAGCTAATCAGAATTTATTCGAGTGAATATGATGGAAATCGAAGTGGAACCACAAAACCAAAAGATTGAGAATTTATATCTTATATATAGAGCTCTCATTTGCAATTAAAAGTTTCTGAGAAACAGTTTTTAAATTAAAAATCAATCAGCCAGCTAAATTATTAAATAGTTTCTTATAAAGTTGGACAGATTTATGGCTAGGAATTAATTGGAGAAGAGCTGCTAAGGTTTTTCATTAGGAAATTAACTAGAAATTAATAATACTTAATAGAAATGTTTTTATATTCTTTAATATATTACCTTACTTTTTTTAATGATATTTTTAACTTAATATTTAGTTATATTTGCAAAATTACTCAAATTACTAGTTTGTCATTTAAATTTATAAAGAAAATATATTAAAAACATAAAAATATTAATTGAAAATAGAGAAAAACTTATTTATAAGGTTTAACATAAAACAAACTGAAAAGTTGTATTAAAAATGTAAATAAAAAGACAATAAATCTAATTAAATCAAACCGAAAATGTTTAATAAATATATTCAAAGTTTTTTTTATTAAAAAATAAATATAAATAATTTAAATTTAGCTATAAAAATTAAATTATGCAAGTTTAAGCTTAAACAATGTTTAAACTACACTTTTAAAAATCAAAAACCTGTGCCTAGGTTTGTAAAAAAACTGTATTAACATCTTCACACATTATTAGTTAATTAATTATTATTTATTATATTTATTTTTATTTACTACAAATTAATCTCACATAAAATCAGCATTAGAAAATAATTATTAACAAATTGATTTCCATGTCTCTGAAAGAGCATCAAAAGACTGTTAAAAGAAAATAAGGGGAAATTTCCACCTCAACCGACCGCCAGGCAGGGAAATTTATTCGCCTGGCCTCTTGGATTGGATGTGAAATGTGGGATGCTTTGTGGGGAATTTTCCGCTCAAAATGTCTCTTTGATTTGTCTGTCAAACGGTTTTAGTGGTGGGTGTGAGGAAAATCTGGGGGCGGGGCAAGGGGGAAGAGAACGCCAGCGGATATGAAAACGGAGGGAATGACAGGCCGGAAATTGAAGAACTGTTCTCCTCGGTTCCGTGCTATTTGGAAAATAAGTAATGATAAGTGGAAGATGTTCTTGGCTTGGAAAATGCCACATAAAAGGGCACTTTACTCTATGTATCTTTAAAGTATTTTTAATACCTTAATTATAACAATTATTTAAATTTAAATTGATACATAACAATTGTATAATATAGAATAATACAGAATATACAGAATAATAGATTTATCTCCTGAAAATGCCTTAAGATCAAGTTTTTTATCTTCAAAATGGTTTTTTTAAGTTTGTTTTCTGTTATTAACATTATTTCTGGAAGTTAAACTAATTATAAATTATTAGAAATTTTTATAAATAAATAATTGTAGCAAGAAAAGTAAGATGTAAAATATAACTAAGAAAAACTATTTATTTTAGGAATTATTTGGATGTTTGGATAATGATGAATAATTAATGGTGAATAATTACAAAAAAATCATTACAATTTAATGTAAATTATAGATAAAAATGTAATTATTAATCTTAAAATGGTTTAATAATCCATTACTAAATTATGAAAGACTTTAAGTCATTTCTATTATACATATATTTATGCATTATTATTCTATTTATAATATATAATAAAAAAATGAATATAAATTTATAAACTAAAATATACTAATAATTAACTATTACTATAAACAATCCCCAAAGTAAAGTGTAATTAATGACAGCCAAGTAAGCCACATGAAATCCTCATTGCAATACCTAATCGAAATGAATCCTGCATTAAAATCACACTTTATTATCTCTGTAAATATATATTCCGAGTTGCTGCCATAAAATCCCATTTTATTATCAAGTAGCAGTTAGTTTTTCTCGATTCCACCACCACCAAGGATATACAGGAATCGTGACAGTTGCTCCTTCGATTTAGGTTTGTGCCGAAACAATTAATGAGCGTGTTAATTGGTTATCATTGGCACAGATAGAGCATGGCAACCGCACATCCTCATATTGCGGCCATCAAAAATCGGAGCAGCCACGCCCACTCGGCAGGCTGGTGATCGACACACATCAACAGATGCAGCGAGACGAGGATATATTTTTGTGGTTTCCGGGGATCAATGCAGGCAGGCGCACATGTGTTGCCCAAACACGCCCACTTTTTCCAACAACAACAACAACAAAAAACAAACGCTCTTTGAATGCCAAAAATCAAAACAAAACAAAGCGCGAGGCAAGGCAAGGCAAGGCGACGAGGGCAACCCCTCGAGGAAAATCCAAGGGAAAACCCTCCCCTCAAAAGTCAAGTCACACACCAAATTATGGCAATTACGCTAAGCAGGCCATTTATTTTTATGAGCCCACGAATTATGAATAATTGCAACTGAAAGCGGCCTCAAACTAAACGTGAGAGATGCCCAAAAAATAATACGGGGGGTCAAATTTGGGGAATTTGTATCGAGAGAGAGAGGATACAAATATCGAAGAAAATATCGAAATAAAAATAAATTATACAATATTAATTACTATTCATTATTTAGAAAGAGGAAAATTATATCGATAAAGTAGTAAAAATTTAAAAACGATTTAATATCGATTAATATTCTACTTTTAGTGATTGTATCGAATCAGAGAAAATATATTCTACTTTTAGTGATTTTATCGAATCAGAGAAAAAATGTCTCTTATGGTATTAATTTTTAATTATAAATATCGAAAAATCGTGGAATACTTAAAATATGAATAACTTCGATTAATATCCCAAATATTCCACAAGTTATTTTTGATTTGGAATTAAAAAATGTAACAAAACATATATATAAACAATTTGAATTAAAATTCTTACTAATTCTAAATAATTGATAAACCAGAAATCGATCTATCGAATAAAAACGATAACTAACATGTTTATACCCCGAATTCCCAATCGACTTTCTGGCTCATCACTAGACTGTGTGTCTGGGACATGTTCGAAAATCCATTTTGACATTCAGCGCTGACATAATGAAAAACTACACTCACATGCCGCGGCAATCGAAGCCAATCAGCTTCCTCCGCCAGCCCCCAGCCTGGAAAATCAGATTTTCCATTTTGTGGGTGCGTGGATTTGTCATTAGGCTCATAAAATTTGCAATGACTTGGCCACCAGACCCAACAACAACACTTCATTCGAACACGGCGAGACAAGCCGCAATCTTGACAAATGACAAGCAACAAAAATAAAGGTATTAACGCGAATGTGATACCCTAGGAAAAATACCTCATTTATTACTAATTTATTATTATTTTTACTAATTTGAATTATTGTTAAAGTATAAAATATATCGAAAGGTATTTATTTAATCGCTTTTTCTCTTTTGAATTGTAATTAATAGTGTTATGCAACACTTTTTTCTAGATTTACTCAACTAATCAACACTGTTTTATAGAATTCCTAGAAATTTAATATATAAATTAAAATTAATATTAATTAAAATGAAATTTAATCCCTGAATATAATATGAGCCATTGCCCAACATTCCCCATTACATCTCACTTTGATGGCTGCCCTTTTTGCTGTGGGGATGTCTTCTGATGGTTGAGAAGGACTGTGACTTGGCACAGCAGCGACAAGGACAACGACGAGGACATCAACGCCATCAACGGCAACAACAATTGACATTCATTGGCTAGTTTAATGGTCGCTTCTATCCCCATCCAGCCTCTGCCTCCTCCTTCTCACCATGTCCATGGCTGGCTGTCAACCCCCGAGTATCTAATACATTGTCCTTGCCTTGTTCCTGGTTGGATCCTTGGCTTGGTCCTTGCTCTTTTGGCTCTGTCGCGATTGATTTTCTCTCCAGCGCCAATCACCAAACCAAACCACCTCCCCACACAGCCTTGGCTTGGCGGCAAATAAATTACATTGTAATTTGTGTCCCCCGTTGTGTTATTGCGGGATCTCCTCCCGCCCTCTCCCTGGCCATGCTCCTGACTATCCCAGCCAGCCTTCGTCCTGACCAGACTGGCTCCTTCAACCCTCGACTTGTGATGTCTGCCTTTTTGGCACTGAGAAGAAAATATGATTTTTTTGGGGGAATCTTGAAGAGGATTGAGATGTAAATATAAAACTTTTAGCAAAATTTTAAATTATTATAAAATTGTATTAATATATTTATCATTTTTATGTAATTTCTTAAATTTATATAATAAATATTATAAGATTACTAAATTAACTCAAATTGTAGTCGTAAGAACAATCCTTAAATCAAAAAACTAGCACTTAGGAATTTTTAGAATCTCCTAGAAGCTAAAAAATATAGATTTTATTTTTTTAATAGTTACTATTAACTCTATGCCATTTTATCTTAAGTTATAAATACACCAAACATAAAACCTAACCCTAAGATATCATAAAATAATAATATTGAAGATTCCCAATAATATTTCTCACTTAAAAAAATCTTAAAAAATTATTTAAGTAAAATAATAATCATTTAAAATTCAATTTAAGACTTTTATTTAATGTTTTGTAATTCCCACACACATTTTGCCGCAGTGTCGCCACTAACAGTGGTTGTTGTGAGTCGTAATTTCATTTCGAGTGCCTTTTTTTTTCTTCTTGGCCCACCGCCCACCGTTTTTGGCATTGCTGCTGCCACGCCCACTGTTCGTTGTACGCCCCTTTTGCCACCCACACCCACACACCCACAGACGTCCCTGCAATGTCCTCTAGCTCATTTAAAGTTGATGGTGTGTGAAAAAATGTGAACAGATTGTTATGTAATTGAGTTTTTAGGCAGCCGTTTTGAGGTCGCCTTTTGTGGCCGCCTCCTTGGGATGCTGGCTGTCCCTTTGACAGGACCAACATACCAACATCCCCCATGCCCTTGGCCACTATGTGTCGCATTTTGTTACACATTTATTTGTCGCTTGATTTGATTCACATTTCCTTGGCCCGAGCGAGCCTGGGTTTTCCTCTCCTTTATTTGCCATATCAGTGTGGGGCGCTTCAGTTGACCGATTTGCGGTTAAGAAGGAGGTTAAGTTGCATTGGGAATCGGAATTGGGAATCGGAAACTGGACGGGGTTCTACATCATTGATTTTATGTCGCACAATTAGTGCAATCTGTTGGATCAATGATTTTTGCATTTACTACATGGTATGGAGAGGGATGATATAATATGATCATCCCTCTTGGCCCTAGCTGGGTGATTAACCTTCCAAAAACTATTATTAAGTCATCACCTCTATGGGTTTTATTCAGTTATTTTTGACCTTTGTTAATCGATGGGATTTCTAGTATATTTCACTTCGATGTATGAGATAATTGAGTGAACTTTTTTGATGATTAGTTTAGAATTTTAAGAGGCAACAAACTAATTACAAATTATATTATATTTCCCCTTAAAAATCATATAAAATATAGCCAAGACCTGTGATTATTATTAAAATTTCAAGTCAAGATCAGCACCTACTCCTAACGTTCCAAAAACTATTATTAAGTCATCACCTTTGTGGGTTTTATTCAGTTATTTTTGACCTTTGTTTGAGACTTGTTAATCGAAGGGATTTTTGTATATTTCACTTTGATTTATGAGATTATTGAGTGAAATTTTATGCTTACTTGGGAATTACAAATTAAATGATATTTCCCCATAAAAACCATATAAAATATAGCCAAGACCTGTGATTATTACTAATTTCAAGTCAAGATCAGCACTCCTCACACCTTCTTCCCTCTCTTCCCAGCTCAATATGAAGTGATCTTCATGCCGATCATTGGTTACTGTCCATCACATTGGTCATGCCAATCCACTTTCCAGTTTCTCACTTGCATTTCGGTTGCATGCAACCGATCGAGCTCCTTTTTCTCTTGATTTTTTTACACATATATTCTTACTTTCTTCTTTTTTTTTGTTGTTGAAGAGAAGCCCGCTTCTTATTAGCTTGCATTTAAGACCCAGCAGGGTTTTCACACCTCCGAGGCCCCGCTGAGACGCTGCAAGCCGACAAAAGGAATGGAAAAAGGCAAAGACAAAGGCCAAGGAGGAGGAGGAGGAGGAGGAGGAGGGAAAACGAGAAGGAAACGAGGTGGAAAGAGGACAACGGTGGGCAGGGAGAAACAGAGAGGAGGCAGCCTTCCAACAGCGCACGCGCGGTGCAATCAAATTCAAATCACTTTGCATCTTTGAGATCTCAATAAAAGTCTTTTCCCTGCGGTCTGTGGTTTTGCACAGGAAAAAAATTGGAAAATTTTGAATATTTTAAAGATTTTCTCCAAAAATTAATATTCTAATTATTTTTTTATATAAATTCCTGAATATTTATTAATAAAATAAATCAAAACATATTTATTTCCTATTTTTCAAGCGCACACAAAAGGCCTTTGCTTATTTCCCTATTTATTGTTTACTTTGTCGCTATAATTCCCCACTAAGAACTTGGCTAATAATAATTTTGCTAACTAATAATTTTCCGTCTATAATTTTGGCATTTTTTCTTAAGATTTAGGTTAAACTTGACTACAAATAAATTCTTACAAGATTTTTATTAATATATTCTTATTAATAAAATAAATGAAAGCATATTTACACTCAAGGAACCCCTACTTTTTCCCATATTTATACTTGACTTGCACTAAATTTCAACTAAAAATTTGGTTCTCCAATCTAACACCTTTTCATCTATAATTTTTGAATTTCTTCTAAAGTTCGTATAAGAGAAAGTTTTTCTTTTTATAAAAATCAATTCACATTTATGTTCTAGCTTTCTTTTCGTTCAGTGTAGCCTGTTGTTGTTGCCATTGACTTTAATTGTTGCCGCAGGAGCATTGCTCAAATATTAATTGGTTTTTTTTTCACTCTGTGCGGAGGCAGCGACTCCTCCGATTTTATGCTGACTCTGTGGATTTCTGGTTAAAACGAGAAAGGAGTTAAGAGTTAAGAGAGGGCCAAGAGGGGAAAGGGGAAGAGATTTGGGAGGGAGCAACGCCGACGCGGCGGATCCCTTCTTTGTGCGCTGCGCTACGAAGGCTGCAAAAATTAATTACGATATCATGATTTACAAAATTAGCCGCAAATGGTGCGGCCTTCTTTCTCAGTTATTCCTCCGCCTTCTCCTCAAAAGAGTGGGCCGGGGCGTGGGCGTGGCATGAGTCGAGAAAGGGTTCGGTCCACACACATCATATTCGAAGTTATATTTATATGCCATAATATACTATAAGAATATGTACATAAAGGCAGAGCATCTTTAGCCAGATCAACGATGTAATGCGAAACACAGAAAACAAATCGCAAATTACGTGAATAAAAGGAGAACCCCTCCTTAAAATGTCCTGTTTTTAGGGAAATTTGAATTAGGGACAAATTAAAAGGGCTGGAAAAGCGGCCCTAGACTTGGTCGAAGCCTGTCAAGACCTTTGATTAAGAAATTAAGATTTTTAACCGAATTTCATAGAAAATAAAATGAATTTTATCATTTTATTTTTAAGAAAGAAGTACAAAAATATTATCTAATATCTTTTCACCGTTATATACAAAAAATCGATTTTAAATCCATAAATATGGAAGCTCTGCGAAGAACAAAATATTTTTTATTTTTTTAGCGCCATTAATAAAGTATTTTGTCATTTTATCAATTTTTCTAAGCTTTATATTAGAAAGAAAATGTCTACTTTTAAAAAATAACAGAAAAAATGGCTTAAAATCGATGTTTAATCGATAAACCAAAATTTTTAGGCCAATTTTAGAAAGGATATATATTTTTAAGGTCGCTTTTCCACCGCCTCTGCTTAAGTTCCCCTACTTGAAGTATTTATTATGATAAATTTCCTTCACTGACTTACTTTTCTCCATTAGGATTTGCCACAAAAAAAGCCAGTAAAGAAGGAATGCAAAAATATATAATATATATAAAAAAAGAGGGGAAGCCAGGCGGGCACTCTTAACACCTGATCGGCCTTGGGCTGCCTTTTCTGCGCTCCAGTTATGGCTTCCCTTCATCTTCCTGAAAGATTTCCCTGGCCTTTCGGTGGTGCTCCACTTGACCATCGAGGATCGCCCCGGCAGCTGCCGGCCACGCCCCCTTTTGGGACTAGCTGAGAGGCCTGAGACTGAGGCTGCCACTGTTACAATTTTGTCGCTTTTTTCTGCTACCTTGTGTGTTTTTTTTTGTTTCTTATGTTTTTCTGAGTTGGTAATTAACATGCTCGGTTTCTTGTGCTTTGTACCGCCTTGCCGCATTCCTGGCCCCTTTTTTTTCTTCTTTTCTTTTTTCCTTTACTTTTTTGCATATATGCGCATTGCGTTTATTAATGTCATCAACGCGGCGGAGGCAACACATCTTGAGGCAGTGCGTCCCTCAGTCACGCCTCCTCGTCCGCAGTGGGGCAAAGTCGCCAAGTTGACAACTCAATTGTTTGCACACTGGGAGAAAAGTTTAAAAGAGGTTTTTATATAGAAAAAAATAATGTTTTTAATATGTTTCTATATATTTATAGGTGAAATCATATTAAAAGTGGAAGAATACACTTATTTGTTATGCTTCTCCTTTTAAATATTTTACGTTTCCAGTTTTTAATCGATATTTTATCGATAAAAATGAGTTGCCTTAATTTACTAATTATGGGAGAAAAAATAGATTTATGTAACCCAAAATTTACTTAAAAAGGTATTTCTAATGATTTTATTACCAGGCTTTATTAATCGATTTTAAATATTATTTAAAAAGCCCATTTTAATGCCAAATTTATCGATATTTTCGATTATTTGTGTTAAAATCCATTAAAATGTACCTAAAAAGGTATTTTTAATGTTTTTATTACCAGACTTCATTAATCGATTTTAAAAATTACTAAAAAGCCCATTTCAATGCTAAATTTATCGATATTTTCGATAATTTGTATCGAAATCCCTTTAAATTTTCTGCTCTGTGCAAACGATGAGGCAGAAAACCCGGCACTCATCATCAGCGACATCAATTAAAATGATTTCAGCGATCAGAAAAACAAAAACAGAAATAAAACCCAAACAAAAACGAACAAAAAGTAAAGGAAATTAAACGCCTAACAGTGAGCCCCCATAGGCGATGGAAGAAGAGAAAAAAAAATTGGAGCTAATTTGATTAATATGCAAAAAGGGGGGTTTTCGGGCCTAATGATGGGAAGTGGCAACGCATTTTGGCTCTCAAGACGACGACGACGACGACGTAACGAAGGCAGCCGGGGTTCGTTACGCGCGTAATTGCGAAAGTAATTAGTGCAAAGCGTTCAATTGCGATACTTGCTACCTGTAATCGCTTACCCCCAGGTCCCCGCCTTCCCTCGAGAGCAGCGGCAGCTGCAACTGTACATCCCATGGAGATGCCACAAAGACGGCGGGTTCCCACAGACGAACATCTTCATTTGCTGTTGGGTGACCCCATCAATGAGGCTGAAGGGGTAAGGGAAAAGGGTAATGGGAATGGGAACCCCTGAGAGATTAACTCCATTTTGTACACCTTTGTGAACTGATCATAAAAAGTTCTACATCATTTTTAGCCAAGAGTTGATTAAGGGAATTAAAATTGTATCATTCCAAACTAAAGTTTATATTGTAGTTTCCTAAGTAATTTCACTGACTTTATCCTCGATTTCAGCCAGTTCCCTCCATATGGCCTGTGACCCCCACAAGTGTGTGTATGTGTGTTGTGGTGACCCCGATCTCTATACCATTCAGCGATGGCAATCGGTGCAATCCGCCCGGGGACAATTCGATGTGCATCTAGGCAAGTAAGTCGCTAGTAAATCCCCGACAGCCGCTCGACCCGGGCACACGCAACGATTTCACGGCCAGGAAACCACAGGAATACACGTCTGCTAGTGGGCTCCGCCTTCGGCTCGAGATACTACACTCCGGGGCAGGGATTCTCTCCGGGGACGAGGGCAGAGGCAGAGGCAGTGGCAGGCTGGTGGTACTACGGCATATTTCACGCCTCCTTGGCGGACGTGCTTCACGCAAAACTAACCACCAAAAGGCGGAGGAATCAAGAGCAGGAGCAGGGGCAGGAGCAGGCGCAGGCCGGGAGCAGGAGGCGGAGTGCCGATAAGGATATGACAAATTTCACGCGCTTAGCGCAAAAAAAGGACAACAATGCTACAGTGACAGAAATAATAATAATAATAATAATTCTAATAAATTGTAATTGTTATCTAAACAAAATTTAAGATCATTTATGATTAAGATTATTCATGATAAGATCATTTTGTAAAAATAACTGACAATTTAAGATTTTAATTGGAATTTTGTTCATATTCTCAATATAAAATTCTTGATATTTTTCATGAAAAAAAAATATATTAACATCTATATTTTAAAATTTTGATGGAAATATTCGTATATTTTGATATTTTACATTTTTAAATGAAATTTCTTTATATTTTTCATAGTTTTAAGCTATATTGTATTGGAAATATTAGAAACTTATAGTTTATAAAACAAACCTAAGATAATTTTAATATTTCAAAGATTTTCCAAAACTTATTATTGGTCTATTCCATATTTTTCATAAATAAATCTCCATCTTATATAATTTTATGTATTTTTTTATTATCCAAGTATCTTATTTAAGATTTTTAATAATTTCTATGCCTCATTTTCGACATTTATCATTTCGGCATTTATGTACCATTTGATATTTTCAATATTTTTACTAACTTTAATTATTTTAAATATCTAAAAATATTTTCAAAGATTTAAAAAGATAATTGAAGTATCTGTTCCCCAAAAATAATATTTTAAATATTCCACGCATCAATTTTATTGGATATTTCCAATAGAAATCCCTCTTTTTCTAGCAGTGCAGCGAAGGATACGGTTTGGGGATGGCCCTGAACTGGGCAAGGTGGACGCCGTCAGCGGCTTACCTTTCGAGACGCAGAGCGGATTTCCCCGGATTCCCAAGGACCAAAGACCAACCAGTAACCAGTAACCAGAGACCAGAAACCGAGCTCCAGAAAATGAAGAGTCAAGATAGCAATCGCGGGGATGACGACGATGAGGCCCGTGCGGCGCGCACTTTAATCAATCGCAGCCGATTTGTCGGCTTAACATGTACAACATGACGTAAACAGCGACAGAGAGAGATAGAGACAGGGAGAGAGAGCAGGGAAATGGGAAATGGGAAAAGTCTCGGACTTGAAATCGAAATCAAAAGCCACGAAGGGTGCCCGGTATTAAAGTGAGCAATCGTCGGGGATTAACTGAGGGGAAGCCGGGAGTCGCTCGCTGCGGTCGGGCTTAGCGGGTATTGCCTGTAAAGTGGCCTGCTAATAGTTGTTTAGAGCGTGAGAAGATGACTGTCCGGACACCACCGAATCGGGGATTATGGGTTACAAATAGATCCTGAAGCAGCCGAAGGCATAAGGATGCCAAAATATGAGATAGAAGCTACAGGAGGGAGGCGAAAAATAGAGGTCTAATATTTATTTATTTATTTATTTCAAGAATAAGTTGAATATTGTTTAAGATAAGACAATTTAAATTTAAAAAAGAATTATCAAGTCCATCCCTAATATACCGAAAATATTCCCGGAATATAGCTGAAATATACCAGACATATTTCTGAAATATATCCAAAATATACCCAAAAGATACCCAAAATATACTCAAAATATACAAAAAATATACAAAAAATATACCGAAAATATACCAAAAATATACCAAAAATATACCAAAAATATACCAAAAATATACCAAAAATATACCAAAAATATACCGAAAATATACCCAAAATATACCCCAATATAATACACCCAAAATAATACCAAAATATACCGAAAATATACCAAAAATACACCCAAAATATACCCATACATAATACACCCAAAACAATCCCAAAATATTCGCAAAATATACAAAAAATATACCAAAAATATACCCGAAATATATCGAAAATATATCCAAAATATACCCAAAATACACCCAAAATATACCCGAATACACCCAAAATATAGCCAAAATACACACAGAATGAACGTAAAATATTAAAGTACATCCAAAATAGTCTTAAGACTCAAATGAATGTATACTTCTTTAAATACTTTCTAATTAAAAACCATTCCTGGCTTTAAGTCAAGAACAAATTGCTAGAAATATGAAATCATTTTAATATCACATCCTAATAAATCGTATATAAATTGTAACAAAATTTGAAAAAGCAAACCATAGCCTTGACTTGGCATAATTCAAACCAATTTCCATCGCTTCCGGATAAATTGTTAGTTTGTGTGTCCAATGGGATGATGGGATAACAATTTATAATGGCTTAAGTACGATTTATATGCGGCTAATCGGCGGCCAGCATCAAGAATGAGATGAGATGAGAGATCCCAGTGAGACTTTTTGGCTGAAATCAGAAGCCAGAAACCCTCCCCTTAGAGCGACCCACAAATCCCAGACCCCTTGCGAGACAAGACGACCCTCTCGACCGACAATGGCTCTATTTTTATGCGATTTACTTGTTTTGATAAACATTCGACATTCCTGACAGTCAGCCGACACCCGAAGACGAATACCAAACCTCCCCCCGCATGAACAACCAAAAAGGGATGCTGAAAATGCTGGAAATAATTTGGAAATTACACCACTGGGCGCTTCACAATTTTATGAAGGTCGCGTGCGGTTTACTGATCGGCGACAGTATGATATGATGATAAACCAGGGCCCCTCTCTCTCTCTTTTATAAATCATATAATGCGAATCTGCATGCATTCCGTTGCCGCGGAGTTTACTTTATTGTTTGATAAGTATTTCGATAATAACACAGGCACAAGGACGGCAAGCGCTTAACACCCTCCCGCAACAGATTGCAACCGGAATTGGTTAGCTTTTGGGTTCAGGAGTTACGATTCAAGTCCGGGACTCGCCTCGCATCAAATGGAGATTTATGCTTCAAGTTAACAGCGTTTTATGCCAGGACCGGCCATCGTTAAATTGAGAAGAGAGACGACTGACTCCATTTGAATTCGATTCGGACGCAAGGGAATGAAGATTGGGGCACCAAGTTTAAATCCAAATCAGCAGCAGCAGTCAGTCAGTCAGTCAGTCAGTCAGAGAGTCTAAAGTCCTGGTTCTGGGGCACTAATAAGCACCTTGGGGCCACTGGCGTTGGACAACCGGTGAGCAAATTGGATTACTTCATTTCATTTCTGGCTGTGTCGGCTAACATCAAGCGCTCCTTGGCCGGAATGGAGTGAATGGAGTCATCCATCCGCCAGTCGGGCGTTCGAGGCTTAAGTTTCACTTGGGGAAAACCTAGAGACTTGACAGGGAAATACTTGGTACATTTTTAGCATAATTAACCAGTAAAAATCACAAAAAAAAACAAAGTTATCAATCATGAAAACCCTTTGAAATACCAAATAGAAAATCTCTAAATTTTAGTATTTTTTAGTATTTTTTTTTAGTATTTTTTAGTATTTTTTAGTATTTTTTTAGTATTTTTTTTAGTATTTAGTATTTTTCTTAGTATTTTTCCAAAGCTTTAAACTTCCATTTCTCTCAATGTATCTGTTCGTTTTGGACTTGACAGCCCGAGTGGGAAATAAATAAAAACAAATTTGCAGTCGGACATTCGGTCGATTGATTTCTGCAGCTCACAACAACAAGGAACGAAGACGAAGCTCGGGCGGAAGAAGAGTCTTCCCTGCTATGGTAGGTTCTTTGCCAGCTTCTCTCCGGGTTTCGAGTTTCAGTTGGCTTGCAAATTGCCGCATATTTGTTGAGTAATTACGCTTTAACTTGTAATAAAGAAGACAAACAATAAAACGAGGCCCCAGCCATGATCTGAAGACTTGCGAGAGAGAGGGACACACGGACAGGACAGGATAGGATGGCACAGGATTGAGCCCCATCTGGCGGCGTGTTCTCAATTGAAAAGCGTGAATAACAAACGTGAACGGGGCGCAAATTGGTTAAAAGACTTACTCGATGCCTAAAGTTGAAGACTCTGCCTCAAAACTGGACTTGGACTGAAGGAGAATTGCGTTTATGCGGGGCAACAATATCGTGATTAGTTTAAAAAATAAATAGGTTCAAGAAATAATATTTATTTTGGCTTAATATTAATAAAAACGTAAATATAAATTATATTTTAAATATATAAAGATTATATTTAAATATAAATATGTAAAAGATTCATTTTGAATTTTTAATTAAAAAACCAAAAATAAAGAGAAGAGTATCCTAATTTTCGTCTTTAAAAATTAAGCCCAAGAATTAACTATTATTGAAAATATATTACATTTTCCTGTTTCATAATTAATAATATTTTGTATTATATTTTTTTATTGACACCTTTTTGCAACAGAATTAAAATCCAGGTGCAAATAGAAAAGAAAGCCTCCAAGTCTGGTTTTAAATTAAACGCGAAAAGCGCAAAACCAAAGCCAAAGCCAAAAGCCAGGGGAGAAGGGTGCAGAGGGTGCTCCTCCTTCTCGCTCTCTCTTCCTTTGGGACTGGCCAAAACCATAAAATGCATTATTATGCTAAATGACTATAAAAATCACGTTTACAATCCATTTATGCCTGGGATAATAACCCATCCCATTCCCATTCCCATTGCCAGTCAGTCCCTACTCCATGCCGTGGCTCTGAACGGGATGTACGGGATGCTGGGCAATGCTGGGGATGCTGGCCAAAACCCCTGAAAGGCAGCATTTGTTTACGCCGCGAATAATTGAGTTATCTGATCTCGGTCCGCCAGTCGTCGTTGTCGGACTTGCAGCTAGCCACAAGACACGAAAAGTGACTTGGACGTGGACACGGTTCCTGCAAACGAGCTGCATGCTGCATGCTGCTTGCTGCTTGCTGCAGCTGAATCCCCGCCAAAAGAGGCAACCGGGGAGCTGGGTTCTAGCCAGGAATGGGCACCTGGGCCGGCACATTGCATGTCTCTTGGCATTGGCAGCACAGCACAGCACAGCACAGCACAGCACAGGTAGGTAGGTGTGGCCGTGGTCTACGTAGCAAATTGTTTGGGGCGCATTAGATGGCAGCTTACCTGTGCCAAGGCACTGAACGAAAATGTGTAGCTACTTGTCGACTTTTAAATCGAAATTTATCGATTTAGTTTTTCTGGAAAAAAATAAAACTATAAAAAGGAATTCTAGATTGATCGATTTTTAGGATCGATTTTTAGGATCGATTTTTAGGATCGATTTTTAGGAACGATTTTTAGGATCGATTTTTAGGATCGATTTTTAGGAACGATTTTTAGGATCGATTTTTAGGATCGATTTTTAGGACGTAAAACTACGAAAAGGAATTCTAGATCGATTTTTAGGATCGTAAATGACTCTTTTACTCAGTGGCAAGCTTTAAATTACAAATTATAAAGCCCTTTAATTTATAAAAATATTTTATATAATAAAGAAAATAAAATAAATATAAAAATCAGTAAAATTTGTAAAATATGCGCATAATAACTTGGAATTTGTTTATAATAAATAGAAATTTTTTAAACTATAAAATTATAGGTAAAATCAGTAGTAAAGAATCTTAAAAATAATGTTTATATACATTTTAACCAATAAAAAATAATAAAGAGTAAAGAAAGAAATTTTAACCAATAAAAAATAATAAAAAGTAAACAGTAACCCATAAAAAATAGTAAAAAGAAAATAAAAGCCTTAAAAAAATATAAAAAATCCTCTAGTTTCTCTGTTAATCCTGCTAAATTTTTTATGAGAATTTTAAATTCAGTAAAAGAAATTTATATATACATTTCAACCCATAAAAAATAGTAAAAAGTAAAAAAAAAAGCCTTACAAAAATATAAAAAATCATCTAGTTTCTCTGTTAATCCTTCTAAATTTTTTAAGCGAATTTTCTGCAAGGGTTTACTGATTTTTCTCAGTGCTGCCTTCTCTCCCCGCCTCACCTGCTGCCTGCTCACTGCTCCCTACTCACTTGCTCACTGCGGTAATGACTTTATTTGGTTGCTGCGTTAATGGGGCGCGCACTCCGCGATCTTCCCTCCCTTTTTTCCCTTTTATTTTTTCCAGCGCAAATTGAAAGCGCATTTCGAAAATTTTTCACACCTGAAAATGATTTCGTCTCGAAGGAGAGGGTTTTTCCGACACTTGGCCAGCGGGAGGTAGTTAACCCAACCAACAACAGGCAAGTGCGGCGAATTCCGAAAGGCTGCAGCGGCTGCAAAACACTTTTCCCGTAGCGCCGACACTCGACACTTTCTGTCACGGGAAAATAAGAAAAAAAAAGACCAAGGAAAAGGTGCCGACTGCAATTAATCAAAATTTAATTTCAAATAGTGACGCTGACGCTGACGCTCGAGTTGAGGAGGCTGAGAAGCCGAGGCCGAAAAAAAAATTGAATTGAAAAGCGGCCAGAGCGAGGGAGAGAGAGAGGGAAAACTGGCAAAAGAAAATGTAATTAATCACGAGACCATCACAAGGTTGGGAAAAATAAAAAGCCACAAAAGAGGGGGGCAGAGGCAGCATCACAAAGGCGAGAAAAAACAAGGAAAAAAAAACAAAGGAGGCGTCAAAAGTTGACCAGCGGCGGCGCCCCCCCTTTCACGAGGGGGATCCCCTCCGGAGTTAACCAGAAATCCGTTACAATTTATAGGCAAGAAAAATGATATATGCACATCGAAGGAGGGGGAATTTCAGAGTCAATAAGCGTACAATCCAAAAACAGATCGAATTTAAAATAATATAAATATATTAAATATTAATTTGTCCTTTCTTTGCTTTTTTTTCAGTAAAAAAATATTATTTTTTAAGTAAAAACCAGAAAACGTTTATAAGAAATATTTATACACTTTTTACCCATTTAAAAACCGATCAATTATGGTTAAAAGAAAATAAGAATTAACAGAAGATGTAAAAAAAAGTAAATATAATAATTCCATTTTTGTTAAATCATAAAATATAATATCTTATATTTTAATTCCCAGCAAGAAATAATAAAATATAGTAAAATAATATAGGATAAGATAATAATATAAGATGAGTTTCAATAAATTTTGCAAATTCCAATTTTAAGAACCCTAAGAGAGGATCGTATTCTCGCTTTTAGGTTCCACATTCCAGGAAGAGAACGTGCAAAGCCCATAACGGCACTTTTTACGGTTTACGGAGAAAAGGAAAATAAGAGAAGAATAAGAGATAAAAAAGAAATAGCTTTGTCTCACTCACCCCTTCACATTGGCGGTTGCCGTAGATCCCATTGGCGAATTAGTAGAAGAAAGCACAATAAAGGATAAAACCTTCAAAATGTATGTATGTCTAATTGTATATATTTATGTTTCACTTCCGATCTCCTTGTGTGGAGTTGCTTTCGTTTTTCTTTTCTTGTCTCCGTTTCACGCGTCGTTTTCCCGCACTTTTGTCACCTGCCAGTGTTTTTTCGCCGTAGTTTTACCGCTTTTTTCCGATCTCCTGGCGTGGAGTTGCTTTCGTTTTTCCTTTTTGTCTCCGTTTCGTGCTTCGTATTGATCTTGTCTGTGTGCACTACACATACAGACACACACAAGAAAAAATGTGCGACAGTGTCCAGGGGCTGTTTCAGGCTTTTCGTCATTTCGTCATTTTTCACAAACATTTTTTACTGGCCTCCATGTTTTCCCGCACTTTTGTCACCTGCCAGTGTTTTTCCGCCGTAGTTTTTCCGCTTTTCGCTTTTTTCCGATCTCCTTGCGTGGAGTTGCTTTTGTTTTCCTTTTCGTTCGCGCTTCGTATTGATCTTGGCGGTGTGCACACATACACGCACACAAGAAAAAATTTGCGACACCTTGCAAGGGCTCCGTTTTGGGGCTGTTTCAAGCTTTTCCCCATTTTTGCACAAACACTTTTCACTGGCCTCGATGTTTTCCCGCACTTTTGTCACCTGCCAGTGTTTCTCCGCCGTAGTTTTTCCGCCTTTCGCCTTTTTCCGATCTCCGTGCTTTCGTTTTTCTTTTCTTGCCTTCGTTTCGCTCTTTGAATTGATATTGTCTGTGTGCACACATACACGCACACAAGAAAAAATGTGCAGCCCGGGCTCCCTTTTTGGGGCTGTTTCAGGCGTTTTTTCCATTTTTCACGAACACTTTTCACTGGTCCCTATGTTTTCCCGCACTTTTGTCACCTCCCAGTGTTTTTCCGCGGTAGTTTTTCCGCTTTTTTCCGATCTCCTTGCGTGGAGATGCTTTCCTTTTTTCTTTTCTTGTCTCCGTTTCTCTCTTCGTATTGATCTTGTCTGTGTGTGCACACACACACACACACACAAAAGGAAAAAAGCGCGAATGCGGCCGGGGCTTCCTTTTTGGGGCTGTTTCAGGCTTTTCCCCATTTTTCACAAACACTCTTCACTGGCCTCGATGTTTTCCCGCACTTTTGTCACCTGCCAGTGTTTTTCCGCCGTAGTTTTTCGCCTTTCGCCTTTTTCCGACCTCCGTGCTTTCGTTTTTCTTTTCTTGCCTTCGTTTCGCGCTTTGAATTGATATTGTCTGTGTGCACACATACACGCACACACGGAAAAATTTGCGACACCTTGCAAGGGCTCCGTTTTGGGGCTGTTTCAAGCTTTTCCCCATTTTTGCACAAACACTTTTCACTGGCCTCGATGTTTTCCCGCACTTTTTTCACATGTGCCAGTGTTTTTCCGCCGTAGTTTTTCCGCCTTTCGCCTTTTTCCGATCTCCGTGCTTTCGTTTTTCTTTTCTTGCCTTCGTTTCGCGCTTTGAATTGATATTGTCTGTGTGCACACATACACGCACACAAGAAAAAATGTGTTACAGCGGCCTGTGCTCCCTTTTTGAGTCTGTTTTAGGCTTTTCCCAATTTTCCACAATCACTTTTCACTGACCTCCATGTTTTCCCGCACTTTTGTCACCTCCCAGTGTTTTTCCGCGGTAGTTTTCCGCTTTTTTTCGATCTCCTGACGTGGAGATGCTGTCGTTTTTTCATTTTGTCTCTGTTTCGCGCGGCTTCGTGGGAGGAACTGATTTCCAATGACAACCGAGAGAAGCCGCTCAGTGGTATTGGAAGGAAGCGATGTCTTTGGCGTGTGGGTGACTTTCCCAAAAACTTCCAGTTTGGAATTGGACTGGAAATACGATCACATTTGTGGCTGATGGGTTGTTTTTTTAATTGGGTCAAATTTAAAAGTTGATAAATGTAAAGGAAACTAACTAATTAATAAAAAATATTATATATTTAATAAATATATATTTATTATTACCCTGTAGGGGTATAATAAAAAGTTTTCTTTGAAGTGAAGACGTCATTTCCGATCCCCGAAAGTTTTCATATTTATGATCAGCAACATCACCCGGAACGATTTTAAGTTCTTTTAAGACCTCCTGGCTCCATCTAACTGTGAAGTTTATATATTTTCCAGCTTCCATCATTGGAGGAGCGCCATCTAGCGATTTTTACTGAGAAATTGCATAGCTAGAGGTCGCCACTGCTTAAAAATATGTCAAAAATGTTCTTTTAATGTAAAAATGTGCTTTAATTTTTTAATAAAAAGAAATAATTTTAAGGATTTTATTAACACGTTAAGCACATGAAAAAATTATATTTGAAAAGAAAGCACATTTAGAATTAATTTCCATAAGAAAACTTACATTTCCATTGATATAGCCTTGTAAAATTTCGAATTTAAAGAATTTTAATATATTTTTCCCACCGTAAAAACACTTGCAAAAATTCATTTGTTTAATTTTTATTATTAAAAATTTTCTTTATATTGCCTTTGTTGTTGTTTGTTGTTGTTTGTTTTTGCTCATTTGCTGTGACCATTCGTTCGTTCGTTCGTTCTTCTCGCTTCTTCTCCCCCGCTCTCTCTCTCTCTCTTTGCTTTTCTTCTTGCATTGCTTTTTGTATATTTCTATCGTTTTCGTTTTCATTATCAATTTTATTTTCATTTTAGTTTCGTTTATTATAATTTTTCCATAGACAAATATTGTTTCGTTTGTTTTGTAGCATGTTCCTCTTCGCCAAAAGGTAGGAACAGGGAGGAGGCGGAGGCTGATTTGGCTTGGGATTTGATTGGATTCACTTCAACGGGATATCTTCTTGTTCTCCTCGTTCTCCGCTTATATCGTATACGGTATTTTTACAGTTACAAAATAAATACAAAGAGAGACAAAAAAAAATAGGAAAATGAAGTATACAGCTTGAGCTTAGACTTAAAACATAAATAACAAAGCCAAAGAATAAACAAATAAAAGAGTTAACAATTCAAGTAAACATAAACCTAAAATTTACAATATTTAAAATTTATATCTACGTTTACACATTTCTTGAATTTAATTAAAATTAAGCACAATTATTGGTTCATTTAATGCTATTACAGGGACTGCCTTTGAGCGGAACAGGTTTTTTGAGGGGATATAGGAGGATTGGAGGCTATATATTAAGGTATCAAATATCGAATCTATATCAGTTATATATCAAATTTCGGTTGATAACGTGTCTTACTTAAAAATCACAGCTAAAAGGCAAGCATAAAAGTAATTAATTGATTACGGGAAAAACAACATCAACGACCTTCTTTCTACTTCTGCTTTGCTTTGCTTCACTTCTCCGTTTCTTCTTTCTTTTCTTATCTTCTCGTCTCCCATCTCTGTCTGTTTCATGCCCAAGGGGGTGTGGGGAGTTTCTTTGTGGGGAAAAAGCTGAAGTTGAGTTGGGTTTCTTTTGGGTCTCTGACTCTGGCTTTCTTTCTTTCGTTCTCTTCTTGTATGTACAATTTCCGTTATTCGCTTTTACTTGACTACGTACGCATAATTAATAATATTATATAATAATCGTCATATTTTCCATTTCATTAAATAGTTCATATTTATATAGTATAGCACCGAGTACAAAAAAATGATCAATAAACAGAGTTTTTCCTTTTGTTTTTTGTTTTGAATTTTGTTTACTTCGTTTCTTTCTTTCTTTTGGTTTTTCTTCGTCCACTTCTCGTTTTCTGTTTTTTTTTTTTGTAATAGTTTTTCTGTTTTTTTCAATTTTTTTTTAGCAAAACTAACAATCTTTTTTTTTTTTCTTTCTGCTTTGCTTACTTATGTAACTTTTGTTTTATTTATTTGTTTGTTGTTTCTTGGTGTTTTTGTTTTTGTTGATTTTTGTTTTATGTTTTTTGTTGGTTTTGCTGTTCTTGTTATACAGAACTTTCAACGGTTGCTTGTTTGCTGCTGTTTAATGTTTTTGTTTTTGTGTTTTTCTCATAATTTTAGCATTTTCCTTTGTTAAATTCTACTACTTATTTAAGGTAATAATTTCTGTTGCTTTCGTTTACGTTTTTACGTTTTTTTTCTTCTTTTTTTGTTGTTGTCACAAGCGAATGAATCCCCGGTATTCATTCCATTCATTCCCATTCGGTATTCATTCCATGAATCCCCGGTATTCATCCGGTATTCATTCTCAGCTTACATGGTTCCATCGCCAGATATCTAAAGTATAAAGAATAGGGACAATTAGAGGCTATTTTAGGAAAGGAAATCCAATTATCGAGTTTGATATATCTCTCAGAAATTCGATAATTCCATGCCCACTCACCTGCGAGTGCGAACTGTCGCTCTCCACCTGCTCGGAGTAGCAGTGCTTATAGTTAAGATAGTCTAGAAGTCTTCTCGGTAATGGCAATGTCTGTATTAGATCCTTTCGTATAACCGCCTTTAGTATAACAAATCTGAAATGACAGCCACACACACACACACAGAACATTTAAATAGAACATCTCACAAACTAAAAACCAACAAAAATGAAGCCCGGTAGCAGAGTTCTGGCCTATCTTCGTGCCTTCATCCGCTGGCGTTGTGCACCGATTCGTCAGCCGTTGAAGAGTCCGAAAACGGGTTGCACACCGCACAGCCGACTGGCGAGGGCCAAGCTGCAGCTGCGGCTGAGCAAGCAGCAGAGTCAGAGGAAGACCTAGGAGCGGGGAGCTCTCTGACTCACTCTCTCACTTACTTACCTGCACATGTGCTGCAAGCTTTGTACATGCTTAAATCTAGATACTGGATTGGTTAATTGCACGCGCATTGGTCCGTGCTCCGGTCGACGATGCAGAAAGAACAAATATCTGGGAAAAGGAAGGAAGCAGAGAGTCAGTCAGTCAAGTCAAGGGTTAGCCAAGTTATCTCCCCCGCATTCACTCACTCACCTGCCGCTTCTTGAATGCTCGACGGCCTTCTCAATGAACTCGGTAATGGTCTGTGATTTAAATTTGGCATACGAACCGAAGGAGAAGGTTCCTGGTTGAAGAAACATTAGAAATTTATAGTTTTTCAAGGAAATACATAGCTTTTCTTACGAATTAACCGCTTTTTTGGGACTCAACTCACCCTGATCCTGTTCGATGCGCACATGGCGCACACAATTGTTCAGCTTAAAGCTCAGCGAGAAGATGTAGTGATCGTCCGAACTGTCGCGCACTATAAAGGAACCATCCGGCTCGCTGGACAGCACCTTTTCGGCGGCCTCGCTGGACAGGGGACCCCAGTACCAGCCATACTGTGGAGGGTTTAGAGAAGTTTAGGCTTTAGATTGTCTCAGTTACTCGTTAATACTCACGTCTTTGACTTTCTCAATGCTGGAGGTGAACTGCAGGGCTCGCGGCTCCTGGGCATTGTTCTTTTTCAGCTCTTCGGGTTCCGGTTCAACGGCTTCAATGGCATAGGCTGCAGCTGTGGGGAAAAGAGGAAACCAGAGACAGTGAGAAGAGTTCTTAAAAAGAGGAGATTGCCAAGAGAAGATGCTTTGTAATAGAGGCTTCCTAAGAGCAGAAGCTTCCTTAACAATCCTCAATCTATAACTCACCCTTCTTTGGTAGTGGTGGCAGGGCACGCGACTGAAACTTCTTGCGTAGATCAGCATTCGGTTCGTCCGTTTCCGCCGTATTTAACACCGCTCCTCCTCCTCCTCCGCCGCTGACATTCAGTTCCGTGGCCAATTGCAGTTGTTGGTTGAGCAGCAGTTGCTGTTGCTGCTGCTGCTGTTGCAGTTGCTGCTGCTGCTGACCAGCTGCTCCCGGCGCAGTGGTTATCACAGCAGCTTGAGGTATTAGGGGCACCGTTGCCGCTGCTGCTGCTGCTGCTGCCGCTGCACTCGAATTCACACCATTGCCACCAACGTTTCCAGCGGTTTCCAGCTTTCCGTTGGCATCCCGACCACTGCTAGCTCCGCCGCCGCGGCAACGATTGTGATTGCTACGCCGAAAGCGAAAGATGCTGCAGAAGCGTTGCTTAAGGTTTAGCGTAAACTGTGACTTCTTTTCCGAATGCAGGACGTGCTTGTTGTTGGTATGATTGCTGCTGCTGTTGTTGTGATTGTGGTGCTCCGTCGGTGGTTTGTCCAGCTGCTGCTGCTGCAGCGATTGCTGCTGCTGCTGCTGTTGCTGCTGTTGCTGCGTTTGCTGGACATTGTTGTTATTATTGTTATTGTTGAGCTTATCATTGTCGAGGTTATGCTTATTCTGTTTGCTGAGATACTTTCCGCCACCGCCACCGCCGCCACCATCACTGCTGGCACCACCGGCTGCTCGTGTGGTGCCCACACTGCTACGCGTTCTCGCCGTTGTGGTGGTGGTATTGGTCGACACACTCCAAATGGTCTCATTGCTTGACTTGACCATCATGGGCTTGGGCAGGCCCTGGGCCTTGCCCGCATCCGAATAGAGCGTGTGATAGAATTGCTTTACCTCGTCCAGCGTCATGTGCAGCGGCTCTGATTCACTGACTTGGCCCATGGCGCCCACAGGAGTGCGATATTTGCCATGCTGCTGCTTGCTGCTGCCGCCGCCATCTCCGTCACTGGTCTCCGTGCCCGCCGCCGTCGAGGTTCCTCCATAACGTTGCTTGCGCTTATTTCGTTTATTCCTTCTGCTTGCCTTGTGATACGTGGACTTTTGCTGCTCCTGCTGCTGCTGCTGCTGCTGATCCAACTGCTGCTGCTGCTCGATCATATCCACGGGAAATGCATAAATATCCGAATCGATGGGCACATTGTAAAAATCCGAGATTTCGCGCGTAAACAAAGCATCGTGCGACATGGCTTGGGTAATGAAAATCGAATCATCCGGCTTGTTGGCCGAGGAGACATTCAGCGAGTTGTGCGAGCTGCTCAGGCGGCTATTGAGCGAGTTCCTAGAGTTGGGCCTTTGGCCATGGCTGTACCCGTAGCCGGGCTGATGATGGTGATGATGCGGATGATGCGGATGATGATGCGGATGGTTATGATGATGATGATGATGATGGTGCGGATGATGATGGCTTGAACCCTGACCATGACTATTATTATTATGATAATGACAGTGACTGGTGTGACCCAGGGGACTGTAAAGCGATGCCTGACGTCGCTGCAAACTGCTGTTGTCCACCGGCTGCCGCCTGGCGCCATAATACAAATCATAATCATGTATTTCTGAGAGGCCAGCGCTATTGAATCTCTGCTGTGCTGCCGCTGCCTTGGCACTCGCTATGGTGTCCTGTTCCGTGGGTATGGCCTTGAAGTAACGCGTATGATCCTGATAATAGGGACACTGCAGTGTCTGCTTGATTTTGACTATGGAAACCGGTGGCGGTGGCGATGGCAAAGGTGAGCAACTGCTGGCCTCTGATTGCTCCTCTTCCGACTGCTCCTCTTCGTCCTCTTCAAGCAGATCCACACTGTTGCCCAGCGAACTGCTAACAATATTGTTGGGTTCATCGTATATATTATCCGTATGACTATTCAAGATCGAATCACTTGAATAGAGATGCTTGTTAATCGCATACGATTCCTTGAGATTCAATTGACTCAGTTCGGCCTCCAGCTTGTTTGAATCCGTTTTGGTTAGGAGCAGGACCAGCTCTCCTCCTTGTTGCTGCTGCTGCTCCTCGGGCAATGCCACAACAGACGTTGGATTGGTGGTGCTGGTGATGGTGGTGGTGTTGGTGGCATCGTCTTTGAGGTGCTCGAACGAGGATTGCGATGATGTCCAACGGCGCAGGCTATTCACAATATTCTTGGAAATGGAACGCACTAGGGTGGTCTGTGGTGAATCCTGAAATTCAGGCGGCGGATCAATGGGTGCCAGGGGTCCCTTTTTCAGTGTATTAAAGTTCTCAGCACTCATGCCACCCTCTGAGCAATTATCCAGCGAATCGAACTGCGATACCTCGCCATCACTCTCCACCATCTGCAAAAGGGTTTAAAAATTAATTGGTTTTCGATTTGGCAGGCTTTCTTCTGTGATACTTTTACCTCTATTTCGAATTTGCACATGCCCAGGCGGTAGGAATCGCCGCTGGATATGGAGCTATTGGTGGTCAGCGGCACTCCACTGTCATCGCTCAGCGAGGCTGCTGCATTCAGCTCAATGCTGTTGGCGCTGACGAGTTCATGATGGGGCGGTGGCATAATACTAAAGCTGTCGCTGCTGCAGATGCTGGAGACACAAACGCCGTTGCCGCCGTTGCCTCCTCCTCCTGATCCTGATCCTCCGCCGCCCCCGCTGCTGCCATTCGAATTAGAGCTGCCGTTGGAGTTGCTGTCCTTAAGCTTAATGGACGATTCCATTTTCCGGGCAAGAGACTCAGGTGAGAGGCAACAACAGCTAAAAAGAGAAGAAGAATAAAAAGTTAGTAAGGTTTTTGGTTTTATTTTTATTATATTTTAAGTTTTTAAGGCTTTTTTCTATAGTTTTAATGCGAAATTTAAGGTTTATATTAATTTTTTTAGTATTCTCAAGCCGGCAAGGATATCCTTTTGGCTTTATTTTTATAATATTTCTTATTTTTAAGACTTTTTCTATAGTTTTAATGCGAAATGTGAGGTTTATATTATTTATTTGCTTTTAAAACCCATTTTTTTAGTATTCCCAAGCCGGCAAGGATTTTCCAGGTCTCCAGGATATCCTTTTGGCTTTATTTTTATTATATTTCTAGTTTTTAAGGCTTTTTCTATTAGTTTAAATGTCAATTTTAAGGTTTATATTATTTATCCGCTTTTAAAGCCCTTTTTTTTAGTATTTTTACGCCGGCAAGGATTTCCCAAACCTCCAGGATGTCCTTTAAGCCTCTTAATAGCCTAATTATGGCCACAATTTCCACAGATTTCAATTACCTGGCTATTTCTCATTACTTATCACTCATTTAGGCCTAAATTCTCGTTATTAGAGGCCAGGCATGCCGCATAAACGATGTGCACTGTGTATTCGAGAGAGAGGAAGACGCTGGCTGGCTGGCTGGCCGAGATTAGTGGTATATAGCAGGCGCATTGGCTGGGAAATTGACGCCCAGAAAACCGTGCAAGTAGTTGCCAAAATTTTTCTAATTTATTTTGCTTAATTTTTAATTTTTTAGGGAAATTCAAAAATTTGATTAATTGAATGACACACATCCCAACCTATGACCTTTGGGTGCGGCGGCTGCTGGTGCTGCTGCTGCTGCAGCTTGCAACGAATGCAATTGAAGGTCAATGACAGTTGCGTGCGCCGTTTTTCGTCCTGCCGCCCACTACCGCCCCCCTCGGGCGCTACTCCGCCTCCCTCCGCTGCCCCCGCCGGTGGGGCACCTACGCTTGTGCTTGTGCGCAGAGAAATTGAAGCCAAAAAAGCAGACGAGATTTTTTTTCCTTTTTTTTTTTTGGGCGTAGAGATTTGGGTTTTTGCAAAAGATTTCCAAGAGATCCTCTCTCCTTCTACCTTTGCCTCTCTTTGTCTCTCTTTTCCGTTGGAATTGTCTCTTGGAAGGGCTATTTTCCGATCAGACTTCAAGTGCGTAAAAAGTACCGCTATAGTACACACACATACACATGCACGCTGCTGACAGAGAATAATCGCAAGGAGTAGCCGGAAAAAGCAGCCACCCGCCCACTGCCCACCGCCTCCCCCTTTAGCGGTCGTCGTCGTTGTCGTCGTCGTCGTCGTGCGTCGTCGTTATTCGTAGTACGACGTTTGCTAGTATTTTTTTTTTCAAAGCACTGATAGCGCTGATTTTCTGGGTGCCGCTAGGGAGAATGGGTGCAAGCAAGAAAGGGCGAATGCAGGCAGCGATAACAAAAATTTCTTATTAGAATTTTGTCACTCTGTATATACACAGCTCGCTCTACACACACACACACACACACACACACACATACACTTACGGAAGGATGCAGGGCGACAGGAGAATGGGGTGGTGGGGGGAAAGAGAGCCACGACACCTACGCACGCACATACACACAAACGGACCAACACACACACACACACACACGTACACTCGTGGGCACGTAACACCTTTGCTTAATTTAATTATTGCTCTCCTGGCTCTCGCGTACACACGCACACACACCAGCGCAGGGCCAGACACTCACACAGGCGCCCAGCACTCACACTACAAGCACTACGCCACACACACACACACACACACACTAGCGCACACCCGTGCATTTGCATTCATTACAATATATTCCTTCTTTCATTTCACTCCGCGAATTGCATTTATCGCACCTGCCTTTTGCTGGCTGCTTTCCTTCTTTCCTATTGTTGGCACTGTGAACTCAGCACTGCGGGCACTTTCTTGTTGACATATTGATTGATTTTGATTGCACGCATTGCAATTGTTTTTCGGCCGTTTTCAAAGAGCTGTGCAGAGAGAGTGTAAATATTTCTCGTGGTATTTTAAAATATGTTTTTTATATTCCCTGTTGGTCACACTAATCTAGCTCGAAAAATGAAATTCACCGCACGAGCCTGGTGGTGAAAATGAAATTCACCATGGGAGCCTAGTGGTGAAAAACGTGACTTTTAAGTGTGCCCGTTGATACTATTTCAAAAATTAATAAATATTTATTGAGGAATTTTTAAAGATACTTTTTATATTCTTCGTTGGTCACACTAATAATAGGTACTGCTTGCTCCAACTATAAACTGCTTACTGCAAAGACGATCTGCTTGCTGAAATTTGGAACTGCTTGCTGCATTGAGATGCCACGGCCCTTAGCTATGTAGCTATTAGATATTTTCCCGCTAGATCTAGATTTTTTAAATTATTAAGTTGTGCTGTTTTTAAAGAAAATCTTGCCTATTTTGTTCTTATATTAATTTAAAATCATAATAATAATAACTCTCTGTTATATCATGTTTTTTAGCATTTATTTTTTATATTTAGCCCGTTTTAGCTTATTTTTGGACAAAATCTAGCTTATTCGAGAGCTCATAACCTGGCAACACTGGTATAGAGGTGATAGATATTTTTGTGACCCGATATATCGAATATCGATTTATTAGGGATGTGAAAAGAGATGAATTTAACAGTTTTTACTAGTTTCTTATCGATAGTTTTGCCTAGCAACATGTTATATGAAAAATATCGATATTTCGTGGCGCCAACTACACCGGAAATTCGATTCAAATCCATCTGTTTGGCGGTAACAAAATGGCGGACTGGACAAATGCAAGCTTAAAGAGTTTCTTTTATTATTGAGCATTTTTTCCATTACTTAGAATCATAGCCTTAAAAAGTTACGGGGAAAAAATGCAATTATTTCAGAAATATAATTTATTTTAAATTAATTTGATTTTACAGCCGACTTAAATAGTATTTTTGGATCCAGCAAAGCATCGACTTATGACTTTTTCAACTTTTTTTTTTTGCAAGGAGAAGTTGCCATTGACGACTTTTGGCCGCCACGGTCACCACCTGTGCTACCTATGCTGCCTGTGTTACCTGTTGACTGCTGAGAGCGACAGCGACTGCGATTGTTACTTTCACTGCGAGGAGCACGAACACGTTTCGTTGGGCCTTTGTTTGCCGTGCTTTATGTCTCTGCTTGTGTCTGTCCACAAAGTGCAAGAGTTATATTAAAATGACAAAAAAAACTGGCAAGTGGCAAAAATGGTAGCCAATGCCTTAGCCTAACCAATAATCGCATAATTTAGCAATTCTGTTTGCGGAAGTGTGTGTGGTGGTGGTGGTGGCGCGGCTCCTAACCCGAAGGCTTGGCTTTTCACTTGCGCTCGAGACATAGCTCTCACTTTCGTTGCGATTCGCTGGCTGTCAAATATTTAATAATTTGTGCTAAAATGTGAATTAAATACATAATGTGTCGTCGTCGTCGTCTGGTGGTAACAACAACAACAATCACAGACCAAAGTAAGTCCAAGCAAACACAATGCGACGCTGAGGAATGTCAACGGCATGCGAAAAGAAAACGAAAAACAAGGCGAGACTTCAAGTTGCATGCCACTTTTTCTTCTTCTTGATGTCGCGTATTTCTTATTTATTTATTTACTTTTTGTTTTTAGTAATTTTTTTAGTTTTGTTTGGCCTTAGGCCCCGGCAATTGAGATCGAGAGAACTGCACTGAAGCCGGGCCTGAGGCTGAGAGCTGACCAACATGCCGATCCGATCCGATTACGAGCATTGCTATATAAGTGCACGGCCTATTCTTGTTGTAATTTAGGTAATTCTGGTATTTCCACTCGAACAACATCACACCCACAGATGCCGTCAAAATTGTAGCACACACCACAGGGAATTTATACAAAAATAATTTAAAAAACTCAAGGAAATAAACAAATAAGAAATATATAACAAATTTGTATATAATTTTAAGGCATAAAGAACACAAAATGTTATAATGTTAAAAATATAAAGCAGTTTAGGGGAATAAATGTCAAGATTAAAGCCTTCCTTAAAGCAAAGAGTCACATTAAATATGCAAGCAGAGTGTAAATAAAAAGTAAAAGTAGTTTACTTTAATTTTGTATTTAATCTAAGTTAGGTTATATTCTTTTTTCACACCTAAATATTGTTATTTGTTATTTTGTTATTTTAAATATAAATAAAATCTACAATATATATTTAAAAATAGGAAAAACCTTAATTTATCAAAAATAACCATTATTTTGATCACCACTGTGACAGACACCGAGCGCCGATGCAGTCGAAGAGCGCGCCCAAAAATGCAATTGAGAAAAACCCACGCCATAAACAGAAACCCAAAATAGACAAAGGCATTAAAGCCGATGAAAATCAACAGAAAACTGGCAAGATGCCGATGCCAATGCCGCACACACACACCTATTGCTGCAGATACATTTATATCTGTATCTTTCGTGTGTGTGCGTTGTTACCTGCGCAGTCGCAGCATCTTTGGATTGAGTCAGGAGCGCACTGCAAGAAATCGGATGCCCTGATTAGCAGCGTGTGGGAGTGGTATGGGAGGGGGGGAATCCCAAGCGATATCATTTGGACCTCATATGTTCGGGACTCTCCTAACAATATTTATTATTTACATATAAACAGCTTGCCTCTTCTGGCCACAAAGTTAAGTGCCCCTGATAGCAGCTGGATTTTGTATACAAATGAAAACCTATTAAATATCGGTTTACAAATCGATATTTATCGAAGAACAATTGGATTAACAAACTGAAAACTAAGCTGGGGATATATTTTAAAGGGTGTGTCTTGGAATGATGATCTAAACAGGTGTAAAGAGATGATATTAATTGAATCTAAATAAAATATAAATATTTATGAAATTTTGTATATAATATTTCTAAAAATATACTAAATATATCCTCCAGTGTAATTTCCATTTGAGGAGGCTGATCCCAATATGTAACCAATAAAATATGTTGCTTAGTTTTGACAGAGTTACGATCTGAAGCAGAATGACTGCGATAGGAGTGCTCCCCCTGTCTACCTGCATCCCCGCCCCCCCTTTAATGCGAGTTCCAGCCCACCGCCTACGCCCATGTGCCCCCCGAGTCCTACGCTACCCTACCTTCCAGATGCCTGGAAGTTACCAATATAGCCACCAAAACCACATACCAAAGGAAAAAAAGGCAAAAAAAAGCAAGGAAATATCAACACGTTGTTGTTTGGTTTGTTTATACCCTATAAGTGGGTATCATGTGTTCCCAAGAGAACTTGCAATATTTATGTGTTTATTTTGGGAGTCAAGAATAATACGAAATATGAAAAATGAGATACTAGAAATACTGAAATACTAGAGATACTGAGAAACTAGGATATAACTTGGAATATGACTATACTATGGGTTTAAGGGCTATATTTTCCAGAGTTCCTATAAAGAGTATCAGGGGAAGCTTCCAGTTTCCAGAGCCCGTCTTTTCCCTTACTTGTTTTTGTGTCGTATTCCAGCAGGTAGAAGAAGCATCAGTCTCCTTGCCTCCTTCTTCTCCTCCTCCTCCTCCTCCTTGCACCTCTCTTTCTCACTCTCTTTCATTCTCCCTATTTCGGTTGCATTTGCAAAGCGCGACGGCGACTGCGACTGCGACTGCGAAGCTGGCTCAGATACATTGGGCCGCCTTAACTACAGACGGGTATTACCTGAAGTCGGGTTCCTCAGTTGCCCGACGATTTCAGTCCGCCAGCGACCGTCATAGCGATCACAACGCCGCCTCAGCTAAGCTCAGTTCAGATTCTTGGCTCAGCTCTCAGATTCGCTTCTCTTCTCTTCACGAATCTCCTCCTCCTCCTCAAACTCAGATTCTCCGCCCGGCGCGCGTGGTGTATCTGTGTGTGTGCGTGCGCGCGAGTGTGTGTGTGTATGTGTTAGTGCTGCTAAAAATTAATATTTTTTTTTGTTAACAATCGTTGCCTGTTTTTTTTTTGTTGTTACTGTGCCTTCCAAACTGGTTGCTGCTTTTTTAACTGTGTATTTGTGCAGCCACCGCACGACGAACGAATATCAAGAAAAAGAAAAAAGAAGAAGCAGAAGAATCTAGCTGCGGAAGAAGAAGAAGAAGCAGAAGAAGCTGAAGATCACAGCGAAGAAGAGGAAGAAACGGAGCACACAACTGTAGTTTGTTGTTGTTGTTGTTGCTTATTGTTGGTTTTGTTTTTCGGTTGAGAAATCACAAAATATAAAAGAAAAAATCCGAAATTAAAGTGGCACGACCACCAGACAGATTACATTTATATATATCGACCGATATAGTTCCGGAATATAATACATAAAGATGCCCTGCTCGGCCGTTACCTTATCGATAGCAACGATCTGCGCGATCATCGCCACCGCCCTGCTGGCGATCGCCTTCTCCACGGATAATTGGCTGCACTACGATGTCTGGCGCAACCAGATACAGGTGAGTCGGTGCTCCGAAGAGCTTGGAATACATAATCATATATAAATATATGTAGTAGCTGTGCATCTTTGCGACTGCGTGGCAGAAGCCAAAGCCAAAATCCAAAACGAAAGACTGTCTTCTGCCCCTTAAAACGAAGCTTAAACTCTGCACAGTGGGAATTTGTTTAAAATAAGTCGAGAGAAGAATTTAAGGGATAAATGCAGGCAGACTTTTGCCAGGAAAGCTTGGAAAAATGGGCTTGAGGATAGGAAAATCTAAATAATTGTTTTTAAAACCTAAAAAAAATATAAGAAATATTAAATTTGTTATTTTAACTAAAAGGGAGGTTTTCTTTAGTTCCAAGTTATTTTAGAATTAATTTACTATCAATAAAGATCTGAAAAATGTATCTTTTACAGTCCATTAATAATGGAGTATTACCCTAAGTTTACCAATTATGATTCATTGCAGTAACTAATAGTAAATAGTTAGTAAATCATATAATAACTAGCAAGGAATATAGTATTTTATTGAAATCAGCAAATTTTCTATTCCAAATAAATATAAATCCCTCAAAACTGATAGTATGTAAATAAAGATGTTAGCACCTTTTAAGAAAGATCAACTATGATCAAAATAGTTAAGATATGGAGTTATAGTTATCATAATAATTTATAATCTCTCATTATTTGTGCCACTTTGGCGGCATTCATAATCTGGGTATCTTTCTCTTCCAAGAAAACAATCTCAAAAGATTTGCTTAGGCAAACAAGATAATTAAATGCACTTCTTTTACTCCATGTGTATGTGTGAGTGTGTGCATGTTTATGCATGGCCAACAGGTGTGTGTGGCCCATTGTACGGAGGGTGAAAAGGAGGTAAATAATGAAAGAAGAAGCAACAGCAGCAGAAGCAGCAGCAGAGGTGGCAATAACAAAGGCAACAACAACAACAACAACAGTGGCGGCAGCGAACGGTGGTAACTAACAGTAACAGTCGCTCGTTTTGTGTGCTTGCTTGGCCAGCAGAAAATAAGGGCAAGGCGGAGAAGAAGAAAGGAGAAAGAAGAAAGGTCGAAAGCAAACACAAACACATAAACACACATACATTGCTAAGGGGGGAGGAGTGCAGTGGACCGGTGGAGGAGGGTGGGCAACGGCAACGGCAAAGGCCGTTAACGTTAACGTTAAAACTTTCTACGCGCGAGCGCTTAGCCAAAGCCAAAACGCGATGAACGATGAATGGGAAGCGAGCCAAAGAAGAGCCCAGCCAGAAGAAGAAGAGAAGAAGAAGCAGCAGCAGGAGAAGAGGAGCTCAGCCCCACTAACACCTGCACAGGTTGCCATTTTGCATGCAACACACAGACACAGCAGAAATATTTACAGTAAAAACTTTAACAGAACGACATTTTTCGGTTAATTGGAATTCGAAATGAAATGGGGAAACTAAAAACTGTTAAATAGCTTTTAAATACTAGTTTATTTTATTTAAAATTACATTTAAGTCATAGGAAACATTCCATTGAATTACTTAGAATTTAGCTGAGATAAATCTTGAATTAATTACCTGTCACAAAGAATTATTAAAAAAAAAGTTTATTAATCACAGCTGAATCATAGATATTTCTAAAATTAGATACTGATCAGCTGGAGTCTCCCCCACTGAGTATTCATAAATTAAATATACAAATGATGGCATTTACCATAACAACAAAAACAACAACAGCAAAGCAAATGATTCGTTTGTTATTACAGAAATTCAACTGTAAAAAAAAGTCAACAGTGAATCAAAGGTGCAGCAGGGAAAGAGAGAACTTTAGACTGCTATGAGAGAGAGAGACAGCCGATAGATAGAAAGAGAGGCAGCTAATGATCATTTGAGTTTGAGTCCGCATACCAAACATACCAAAACAAGTTACCTAAAAAAACAACAACAAAAAATAAAATACAGACACAAGAAGAAGAAGAAAACGACTCAAAGTGTGCTGAAAATATTTGCACGTTTTTTTTTTTCATTTGAGTCTCTGAGGTGAGGCAAAGTTGTCGCCTAATCCGAAAGTTTCAATGGGAATCGAGGGAACGATAATTACGGTGAGATCGCTGATCATGCCAAACTCTCTCAAGCAAAGTCTCAGTTAAAGTCTCAGTCCCAATTCTCCTCCACGAAATCTTTGGGGCGTTTATAAAGTCATTAGATAAAATTGCTTGCCTTGACCTCCCTTTAAACATTTTCTGCTCCTTGGGCGATGTCCGCCCTTAGATAAGTCTTTGAAAAATACCGCTCAGGTGCAACAACAACAACAACAACCAGGTAATTTGAGCTACCTGCACAGGAAACCCTGTTGATTGTCTACATTCCTGGAGAGAGCGGAAAATTAAACACAAAAATCAATTATAATTGGTTCTTCAAGGAGGGAATAATATGATCCTAAGTTCATATGACTTATCATGATGATGATCATGGGAAACCCTTGGAATTTATTTGGGAAATAATGTGGGAAATATTTTATTTGACTTTAGTTGAAGATTTAAAATGTTTTAATTAAATTGTTTGTATTTTTTTATAGAGGGTATTCTCTTTATTATTATAATAATTACTTATTAATCTTATTTTGTATACAAAAATACATTTTTATCATTTAAAAGAAACAATTTAGCTTAGAACAAGCCTTAGTTTTCTCAAAAGTCTAGAATTTTAAAGTCTTTATATATTAATAATTATTCTTAGGATCCTTTTTATATATTTTACTTTATTCCAGAGATTAAATATTACAGAAATATATATTTTCTCAACACTATCATCTCTTGTTCAGTTCCACAAGTTCATGATCTCTTTACTGACTTTTCTAGCTTCTTCTTAATCTAATTAGTTTCTTTTTTAACTTGATAAATCGTCAGATGTATTATACACAACTCCCTTCAAGCCTCTCACTTGACTAAACAATATATCCCAGGCTCTGCAGGAACACCAAAGTCCCTCCCTATCTACCCACCAATCCCTTTATTATCTTGAAAGTACTTCAGGTATCGAGTACTCGGATACCTGCTGGTATGCCAGAGCCAACAACATTGTGTCTCTTAGGCCAGGCCATTTGGCTTTGGCTTTGGCTTTGGGGCAATGGAGCCGCATATCCACGCCTATATCTCGGTGCCCCCGCTGTAAAGAGGCCCCTCTTCATAGCCTCTTACCCTTACACTTTGTTAAACTGGTTTCCCAGTTGAGTTTTCACTCGATTCACGTTTTCGAGACGACGACGACGACGACTCAAAATTGGTATGCGGCTAGTTGGCCGGTTTGCTTTGGCAGCCGCCACTCGGCGTTTTTGGGCCCTAACTCGACGACGACGCTGTTGTTTCTCCCATTTGGTAAGGAGTAGGAGCAAGGAGGAAGAGGAGGGGGTGGCCATGGGGGATCCCCGGGCACCCAAGCCCAATTGATGGCATTGCGTTTTGGTTGTGTCTTCCAACTCGAAATCGCCGCAGTTCGTTGTTCGATCGTTGTGAATAAAACGAAGAAAAAAAAAAAGAGAAAACCCTTCTCTACACATAAAGTTGAATTTTTATATGAAACTTATCGTGAGCACACCATTTTTTTTTATTTTTTTAAAGAAGATAAATACTATTTTGATCTAGGAAATAGAGAGAAATGTGTAGCAAAGTTTTGATAAAAGGTCAACCATTTGTGAGAGTTAAAATCTCTTTAAATAATTTATTTATTGAATCCCAGGCTTGTTATTTTATAATTAAGCTGCCTTTAATTAAGTAATATATATTTTTATATAATATATTTTCTTCCTGTGCATTTATGCACTCCATATCTTTATTTTCCCCGCTCCTTGGCTTCTTTCTTCGATTTCATTTCACGCCAGTCTCACTTTGGGCAATGCAATGCCGACGAGGACAACAAAAAAATACAACAAAAAATATATAAAAATATATACATATATATTTTATATATATTTATAAATATATATATATAAAAAAAAAGCAAAAACTCTGAAGAAATACAGAAAAAAGCTAACCCAAAACCAAAGCCAAATCAAATATCAAATGAAAAGCTGCTACTGCTGATGTTGCGGCTTCTGCTAACTTGGCTCTTTCCAGTTGCCTGTTTTCCCTGCGGGCTCTGCTTAATTTTATATATATATTTTTTGTTTTTCTCTCTTTTCTGGCTGCCATGAATGAATTCGCGAATCGTGCTGGGTCTTTACGCTTAGTAAGCGCTTTGTCGGGAGGCCCAAACACATGTTAATTTGCTTTGGGAAATTAATCATACGTCGTGTGTGACAGAAGATTTCTTTTCTTACCCCATGATTTTCTTCTTTTTTTTATGATTTTTGCAATTAACCAAATTGACGCCATCGATTGGATTAATTTCATTATTTGTATTTTGCGCTGACATCATGTGAAATTCCAAATTGGCAAATCACCACTTGGCCATATATATATTCGGGCCTGAAATTAGCATAAAGTGAACTGCACTTGGCTCAGAGCGAAAAAATTCCAAGCCAAGCCAAGCCACACACAGACACCAACAGGTGACAGACAGGTTGCGATTGGAAATTGATTGGATTTGGTTTCGGTTTTGGTTCTGGTCTGGGAGAATTCTACGAAGCGAGAGATTACATTACTGGTTAGTGTTTCCGGTTTCCGGAATAAATCGAAATTGGTTAATCGAAATTCCCAGCAATTATCGATTATAGGAAGGGGGTTTAGTTATGGAATTTGTTTGTAAGAATACCTTGTTTATTGTATAAATATAAACGATATATGTAAAATTTTGTAAAGAAGCTTTCCCTGCTTAGTTGTTTATTATATTCTATTAGCACTGAATATTTGATATTTTTGTTTACCAATTATAAGACTTTTTAAAAAACCTTAAATGTCTCATAAAACTATATTTTTAGCTTCAGAAAAAGGTTATATTTTAAACTAAAATCTTTGAAATCATGTAGCTAAAATAAATCATAGAAAATACTTCGTTTTTTGTGATTTTTGCTTTGTAAATTTAATTTTATTTTAAAAATAATTAAGCAACCTCAAATGTCGCATAAAATAATAATTTTAGCTGTGAAAATAGTTATATAAAATCCTTTATCTTTTAGCTAAAATAAACCTTTGACGTAAACCCCGAAAAAACCTTTAAAAACCCTCTAAAAGCTATATCCCAAAACACTTTCACCCACACTTTTATTTGATTTATTTACCGAGTGAAAGATATCTTTGGCATTTACGACTTAACAGCAAATCTTTTAATCACTTTACACCGAAAGTATATCAAATATTGAGGTCTACCGGCAATTGCAAATTAAGGCTATAAAAAAAAACAAAAATTAATTTCTTTGCAATTATCCGCATGCGAGATTCTTTTTGGGGAAACGGAGATGAAGATGAAGATGGCGATGGCGATGAAGATCTCTGCATCCGAGGTCTCTCATTATGGGGACCGCTTGAGCGTGCGATTCAAAACGCTTTCGCTTCCCACAAAAAAAAAAAAACAAATAGCAGAAAAAAAATCAACAGTAAAAACTTAAAAAATAGCAGCAAAAAAATTTAACGCTTAAAAAAAATTGTTCAAGCCATAATCGTGTGTTGTGTGTGTGTGTTTTGCTCAATAAACAAATCATTTGATTTCAATCGGTTTCAGGTTTCTGCGCCCATTATTACCTATTTTTTTTTCATTATCACATTTTGCCACAACGACGACTTCCGCATGTCTCGCAGTAGTGCCTCCATAATGGGGCTTCTTTAGGGGCTGTAATTGTGATCTGGCGATCTGGCGATCTAACGATCTGTGTGTGGGCCAAAGTACATTGCCAAGAATGTGTGTATATAAAAAACATATAAGTTGAAATGCGAATACCTCGATCTTCCCTCAATGTCGCGCTCCCACGACCTTTTTTTTCGTTTGTTTCCAAAACACAAAAAAAAAACTCGAAATATAGAGAAACCAGTTGCTGTCTTGCCTCAAATTGATGTCTCTGTGCATTGGAATTGATGCAAACTGTTTTCTTGTTTTATTTTTCATCTTAAGTGCAGTTATAAATTATTTATTTTAGCTTTGTCTGCACAGCAAAAAATATTAGGAGGAAAAAATCTACTTTTAGTGATTTTTCAATTAATGTTTGCCTGTAAAAATATTTATTATGATATAATCCTTAGTTTTCTTATATTTTTTATTGCATTTTTAATATTTATTACTGAGCTGCTTTCAATTTCCTTTAGTTTATCTTCAATTTTCTTAGTAAACACCATTTTCAGGTGTTGAAAAGTGCTTTACTTTATTTATTTAAACACTTGCTAATAACCAGGTTATGATGCCTGTCATGGAATGCCAAATTGATTACCAATTTCGGTGGAATTTAGGGGCGGAAAAAAAAATCAAGAAAGAAAAACAACTAATGAAAACACCAAACCACTCCCCTGGAGCTCTCTTTAAGTGCAGCTGGAAAAAAAAAATGCAGCCACACACATTTGTTCGGCCTTGACTTGGCGCATTTTTTCGAGGGAAATATTAGCAGCAACGGCAGCCAGCCAGCAGCTGGCCAGAGATCCTGCTCCCCCAGAACCGATCCATCTGGTTTTAAGCTCTCCTCCGATCCATTCCGATCCGATCCAAAACCGATCCAAGTTGCCTTACACACATGCCGCCCGATTGGCTAATCACCGACATCCGTTGTCTTGGCTTCCAGGGGGGGACGAGGGCGAGAGGGAGCCCAGCTTTAGCTGGCCAAGAGGGCGAAGTTGGTAGCAAAGCCGAGTCGAACTGTGAAACCAAAACTAGTTTCGCCCCGGGTGTCATAAAAATATTTGTGCCTGTGCACAAAGCCAACTGTCGTCCAACTGAGCCGCTGAGCCACTGCGCCCGGGAAACTGAGGCAACCGCCAACAGTCAGGCAGGCAGGCAAGTCACCAAGCCACCAAGCCACCAAGCCATCAAGCCACTAAACCACTCAGCCAAGAGCCAAGTGGATGCAGTTGGAAATACGCAAATATTGCCAACATCTAATGGGAGTTTCATTATAACCAAGAATCGGGAACGGAAGAACTTATCGATTAAAAAATATATAGAAAATATAACTTTTATACAATATAATTTCTATAAATTTAGAAATCATATCCTCTGCTAATCCATAAATTGGTTCTTTAAAGTCTCAGTACAAAATACTGAAAATATATCGAAAAGTTCAACGATTTAAATCGATTTTTGCTTTTCAAAACATTAAAAACTGCAATTTACTTAAATAATAATATATTTTAGTATTTGTATTTAAAGGTTTATCAGTTGGTATTTTTTAATATTTCAGAAAATATCATAAAATATATTTCCAACTAAATTATAATATTAATTTTATAAAAATAAATACAATTTAAGCCATACCAAGAAAGTATTTTTCATTAAGCTGCTTTCTTTCTTGAAAACCTTGGTTTTTGATGAGTAATTTCACTGAAGAAAGTTTCCCAAGCTGAACTGAAGATGAAATCGAATTGATAGGGGGTGTGGCTTTAACCATAAAATGTGCTGTATTATCGATAAGCAATGCTTGACCGATCTGATATAATTTCGATAATTTGCAGTTTTCTGGACGATCCTCTGGACGATCACTGATCTGATCAACCTTGAAGCACTTTTCGCTTTACAGTTTTTATGTCGCAATCGAAAAGCCTGGCCAAGCGTAAACTATAACTATATATCTCTAGGTCTATATGTATGAAATGCAGCATTAATCCAGCTAACCAACCGACAATTTCAGGAGTCCGAATCCAAAGTCTCAATCTTTCTGTCTCTCCGGTGCCGATTTCTTCACATTTTTCCGCTTTTTTCGTTCACAGACGAATGCATTTCTAATCCAGCTCAGAGCTCACAGCTCACAGCTCAGAGCTCAGAGCTCTCTTTTTTTTCCTGAATGAATCTCCGGCATCTTGTCTCGGCCAAGACAGACAATAATTTGTAGACTCTTTCGGGGGCCCTTAATTGCCGGCGACTTTCATAAGAAAGTTACAAAATTAATCCACTGAAGAGGCGCTAATAAAGAGGGCTTGGACCCTGGGACAAGCCAAGCGAAAACGTTTCTCAAGAGAAACGAGGGGAAAATACGAAAACAAAAATACAAATAAAAATGGAAATGGAAATGGTAATGGAAATGGAAATGTGAGGTGTAACGCCCTAACCAGACGCTGATTACGCAAGCGAAAAAAATTAAAAGCATTTTTCCAGACAGCTGCCAAAAATTTACATAAATTCCAAGGCAATAAAAAAATACCAAAAATAAATACAAATAAATTGAAAAATACCAAAAATAAATAAAAATAAATATTATAAAAATGGGAAAATGAAAACTGAAAACTATTTTCGATATATGAACCCCAACCCCGATAGCAAACCCCCTTGTTTTTTTTTTTTTTTTTTTGGTATTTCCCCATTGTGTTGCTTAAGTACCGGACATGGACAGGTCGTGGAGAAAAACACGTTTTTCAACTGGCAGCAAGTCTCTCATTTCTTTTTTTTTATATATTTTTCACCTCATGAAAATGCCTGATGCGGTTTGTTGGTAATAAAGGAAAACCCGTCTCGTTGTCGTCGTCGTCGTCGTCTCTCTTTCTCTCTCTCTCTCTCTGTGCGATTTCCCTTGGTGGAAAAGTTAAGACAAGCCAGCCGAAATTGTAGAATTTCTGCCAAAAACGTGTGGAACGTGATATCACTCGGAATTATTGGATTTCACTTTATTTTTTTGGGGTCTTTTTTTTCTTTTTGGCTTCGTAATTCATTTGATTTGGTGAAAGGGCATTGAGGGAGAGCTACGTGGAGTTCTGCCTTCAAGAAATATTAACTGAAAGATTCGATGAGCCAAATAATTGGTGACTTGATCAAATGCGTAATTTTCTAATTAATTAGGGGGATTTATCATGAGGAGGGGGGAGAGCTACTACTAAAATAAGTAAAAGGTGTCAAATATTTAAAGCGTTTTATGATCTATGAATAGCTTAGTTTATGACCAAAGATTAGTCACCAAGTTTATAAAAAGCTTTAAGGTATTTAAACTAATTTGAGTTAAATAACTAAAAAATCAACAAGTTTTAGTAGAACTTTAATAAATTAAAAAATTCTAGGGAACTAATATAAGAAAATCCCTGAAACCAAGCCAAGATCGATTTAAAATCGATATTTCATGTTGTTATCGAATTATATTTGATTGATTTAATCAAAAATCGATTGAAAATAAATAAACTTAAATGTTTTTTGATCATTAACAAGTTATATCTCATTAAGAGATGCACAGTAAAGAGGTTTTATGCTTTATAAGTACATAAAATCCTTGGACATATACAAAAATCTATTTAAGATCGATTAAAATCTATGTTATTTCAATTGACAAAGAGTTATAGTAACTAAATGTTATAAACTGCAGATCAGATACAGATCTTACAGGCACAAGGCGCACTACAAATGGGTATTACTTATGCGGCTATAAACACATGGAACCACTGAGGGGAACCTTGGGCCAGCTCGTCGTCGAGAATTGCTCAACGCAGCCACCGAAAACAATGGGAAACCGCGGAACGTGTTCAAAATGCCACTCGATCTGATACGAAAGCTAAAGCTACATCTTTATACTACCTATATGTATATACATATATATATATGCAACCCAACCAAACCCACACTAACTGAAGCCGAGATGAGATGAGATGAGATGACCGGATGGATGGATGGATGGATGAATGGGTGGATGTTGGTGGCTGATGATGATCGACTTCTCGACCTTCCTATACCGATTGTGATATGGCAATATATATATATATATATATACATTTATTGTGAGATATTGTGCGAGGTAGTTGAACAAATTATTAAGAGAGACGCCCACGGAAACAGGTTTATCAATGAACTTCAATTTCAAGCTGCTGTTTGCTCGGTTGAATAACCATTTATTATTATGATTTCTGAGTGAGCTTTATATCTGACATTTTACTCTAGGCGTTAATCCCTTAAGAAGGTTAACTCGAGCTTATTTCGTAGTGTAAAAGTCAAAAGTAAATCAAACGAACACTGGGAACTATTTCTAAGGTTTAATAATAATATAAATTATTGTTTTTAATAAGTAAACCAAACTAAAACTCCCTTGGTTTTTTTTCTATAAATTCCAGGCCTTTGCTGCCAAGCATTCGGATGCAGATTCCTTGATGCACAACCTGAATGTGAAATATTACTACTACACCAGGACACGCGGCTTGTTTAGGATCTGTTATCCCAAGGAGCGACCGCCGGCCACAGCGGGTAAGGCTCTTAGTCTCTTAGATATTTAAACAATCATATAACTAATCTTAATCCATGCTTTGTAGTGCCCACATATCTCTCTCCCATTGAGACGCACTGCTCGAACATCGACTACTTCCCACAGGCGGAGGATGAGAAGATTGCCAACGAGGATGCCACCTCACGCCTGCACTTGGCTCGCTCCTGCATTGCCCTGTTCATCATCAGTTTTGTGACCATTTTCTGTGCCTTCTGGACCGGCCTTTCGGGCTGTTGGAAGCGCTCCTCGGGTGCCATAACGGCCACCTCGATCCTGCTGCTAGTCACCTGTCTTCTAGCCGCCGGCGCCATGGGTCTCTGGCACACGGTTGAGTTCTTTGAGAAGGAGAAGGTGGTGGGCGAAGACTATTTCCAGCAGTGGAATACGGTGAGTACTTCAAGGTTTTTTAATATTTCATTTTCTTTTATTAAATTGTGGAGTTTTTTTTTGTAGGTTCTGAGGGACAACACAAAGATTGCCTACGATTGGTCGTACATTGTGGCCTGGGCAGGAATTGGAACATGTCTATTGGCGGCCATCCTGCTCTCTGGAGCGGCAGTTTGCCTGCGCAACGAACGCGAGAAGGAGGAGCAGCTGAACCTGCAGTACCTGATGCCAGGTGGGAAATTATAAACCCATTAGATTTGTAATGAAATTACTAAACTCTGTTGTTTTTCTCTCTTTTTTTCAACAGTTTACTCGCAGAAGCAGCCCCCTTATCCGCCCTACGCCAACTATGCCCAGCCTCAGATCTATCCTGGACCCTATTACCATGGCTCCCAGTACGGTCCCTACAACTACTAGGAAGTCAGCTGAAATCGAAGCATAGGAATCACAAAAACTTATTGCAGCAGGAGGAGAAGATCAAGGGAACCCCCAGTAAAGCACAAAAAAAAAAACACGCATGCGATGAACTTGAGAAATAATAGCAGCTTAAAAGAAATGATTACATTCGACAATAATTATAATAATTAAACATCTTTATTTTTTTTTTTGGAATTCGTCAAGAATTTTAGTTTGTAATCTAAATAGATATATTCATATATATATATATATAACTGAACGATCGTGGGACTTGAGTCAAAGTTGCGTCAAAGTTTTTTTGGTGCGCGAAGTGTTTGCGCGTTTTTTTGCAAATAAAATAAAACAAAGTAAATAAAATATATATAAAAATATATATATATATTAGAAGGAGCTTATATAATATATATAATTCGAATATGCGAGCGAATATAAAAGACGGGAACAATAAAGAGTTAATTTATTGTAGCACGTAGCGTACATGTGTAGCGTATCTAAAATAATAATTAATAAACGAAAAATATGTATATCTGTATGTATCTAAGCTAAAGTTTTCACTGTACAATGTGTAATATGAATGAAATAATGCGCGGCAAGCTTCAAATTGTCTTCCAAGTATAGTGCATATTGTATGCAGAGAGAGAAAGAGAAAGAGAGAGATGTACGTTTAATGAATAAAAGTTTTCTTACGTTAAATGTGTTGTTTTTGTGAAATTTTTCAGAATTTAATTGGTGTTTCTGTGGGTTTTCTTGAAGTAATTCAAATATGCAACGTCTTTTTCCGTTTTCAAAGCCACATTCCTATCGATTGTCTATCGATAAGTTGTTCCTATCGCCAGCTGTTATAAACTGGCATATGCAGAAACAGTGTGACCAGGCCTACCAAAGCAAGGTGACCAGTTGCTCGCTTTTTCTTTGCTCATAAAGCCATAACGCCTTGCAGCAGCCGTACGTGGAAATTGAATAAAAATAAACAAAAAGTGGAAAAAAGGTTTGAACAATGAGCGGCGAGAAGGCCGAAAAGGCCAAAATCAGTGCCCAGATCAAGCATGTGCCCAAGGATGCCCAGGTGATCATGAGCATACTCAAGGAGCTCAACATTCAGGAGTACGAGCCGCGCGTCGTCAACCAAATGCTGGAATTCACTTTCCGTAAGCCGCCGCCGACCGTCCCCGTCCCTCTCCTCCTCCTACAATTATAATATTTTACTGATTCCCACAGGCTATGTGACCTGCATTTTGGACGACGCCAAGGTTTACGCCAATCATGCACGCAAAAAGACCATCGACCTGGACGACGTGCGACTGGCCACCGAAATGACGCTAGACAAGAGCTTCACCGGCCCGCTATCCCGTCACGTTCTGGCCAAGGTGGCCGAGCTGCGCAACAATATGCCCCTGCCGCCCATTAAGCCGCATTGCGGTCTACGCCTGCCGCCCGATCGTTACTGCCTCACCGGCGTCAATTACAAGCTGCGTGCCACCAATCAACCCAAAAAGATGACCAAATCGGCGCTAGAGGGACGACCCATCAAGACTGTCGTCAAGCCGGTGTCCAGTGCCAATGGGCCAAAGCGTGCCCACTCGGTGGTGTCCAAGCAGCAGGTGGTGACCATACCCAAGCCTGTGATTAAGTTTACCACCACAACGACCACCAAGGCGGTGGCTAGCAGCAGCAGCGCCAGCGGTGGAGGATCTGTGGGGGATGTAAAGAGCGAACCAAGCGGCGGCGGCGGTACTGGCGGTGATCTCAAAATGGAGGTAGACAGCGATGCGGCGGCCGTGGGCAGTATTGCCAGTACATCGGGAGGTGGCGGCGGCGTCGGCGGTGGTGGAGCGGCGAGTGGAAGTGCTGCGAGCTCCTCCGGTGTAGCCGTGAAGCGAGAACGCGAGGAGGACGAGTTTGAGTTTACAGCGAACTAAGGCGCGCGAGAGCATTAGAGATTAAGACATAGAACCGCAGAAATTGCTTTAAAATTAAGAATAACTGAAAAATGTATCAAAAATCAAGCCAGGAAACATGTAAAGACCACAATTCACTAGAAATTGGTAGATAGAACGCTTCCTGGGCTACCTTTGGGTCGTTTTTCAAATGATTTAAAATAAACAACAACAGAAATTGCTTTAAAATTAAGGATAACTGAAAAATGTATCAAAAAGCAAGCCAGGGAACATGTACCGACCACAATTCACTAGAAATTGGTAGATAGAACGCTTCCTGAGCTAATGTTGGATCGTTTTTCGAATGATTTAAAATCCCCAGCAATATCTGTAACCCCTCTCCATACATATTTTCAAAAACATGAATCAAAAGCAAAGAAATTCTAATTTGAAATCGAAAAAAAATAAAGTAAATTCGAATTTACAAGAAAGATCAAAAAATGTAAATGATGCAATTGTAAATATGGAGAATGGAGATCACAACTCACCAAAAAACAGCAAGATTCATTTTGAAATATAAATATAAATGTGTATTTTCAGCATTCTTTCTTTCTTTCTTTCTTTTTTGTAGAGAATGAGAATCATTTCAGAGCCAGGATAATGCAGCAGCCAAGATCCATGATCTGCAGGTACTCGGAGCCGCCGTCCTGCAGGCGAAAGCAGCATTCCTGCAATGAAAAAGAAGAAATTATATTAATTTCTTATTTCTTCCTCCTTTTTTGTTGATTACGTACACCCAACTTATCCAAAATCTTGGCTTTTTGAGGATCATTGAGACCCGAATGATGGATAATGAATTCTACGAATTGCTCCATCATTTGACCCACACTGTACGCGGAGTAGCCAATTTCGCGGACAAACTGCTCGAGGCGCTCATAGTTGCCGGAGCGGCAAACCTCCAAATAGTCCTCTAGATAATAATCCGGTATTACGCCCGACATCTCGAATAGATCCGCCGTATTTATGGTGTGTTCGGAGCCCTTAAGGCGATAGCATGACTGCAATGTGGTTATGGCACGGCGCAGATCACCAGCCGAGATCTTAACAATGGACTTGTAAGCATCCTCATCGATTTTCACGCTCTCTGTATCGCAAATGTGACGCAGGCGGGCGATGATCTTCTCCTCGCCCAGCGCCTTGAAGCGGAATTTGGAGCAGCGCGACGTTATGGGCACAATGATGCGTGACACGTAGTTACAAATCAAACAGAAGCGTGTGCTGCGACTCTCCTTTTCCATGGTGCGACGCAGCGCCGACTGGGCGGCATGTGTCATCGAGTCTGCCTCATCGAGGATGATGATCTTGAAGGGCGGGCAAGGCCGCCCGTCGGGACGCACACTGCTGGCCGACAGCTGTGAGAAGTTCTTGATTTTAGTGCGCACCACATTGATGCCACGCTCATCGGAAGCGTTTAGCTCGAGGATGCGATCCTTGTACATGTCGCCGAAGATCTGTCGAGCTGCTGCCAGAATCGTGCTTGTCTTTCCCGTACCCGGTGGCCCGTAGAGCAGCATATTGGGCAAATCGCCGCCCTCCACGCACTTGCGCAGCACGGCCACCACCTCGGACTGTTCCACCACATCGTCCACGTTGCGGGGCCGACTAATAAGAGGAAGTCATTACTAGGAGCATGTGCTTTTTTTTGTACCAAAAAGTAACTTACTATTTCTCCACCCAAGGAGCCGGCGGCTTGCGACGTTCTACGGCCGCCCCTTGACCCTTTTCACCATGGCTGGCACTTGATTTGCCGGTCTTCAAAAATGCCTGCATGCTGGAGGAATGCTGAGAGTTTAACAAACAAAACAAAATAAATAAATAAGGAAAACTTTTACGCGTCCTGATTGCGCGCCTTTCGATAGAAATAAAAGCGGGAACCGCCTATCGGTTGTAGAGTTGCCAGACGTCAATAACAAATGCACTGGAGTACAACTACAATAAAATATAAAATAAATTGCATTTAAAGCCTTAAAAATTATATTTATTAACTTATATATATTCAAATAACGATTCCTTATATCAATGAAGTGAGCCAGAGTGACTAAGGCCTTCTGTTTTTTTTTCTTTGCAGTTAAAGTTTAATTCCTAATTTATTTAATTAATATTTAATTTAATTACCTAAAATTATGTAGGCTACCTCATGCACATAACAAACAAGAGAATTTGTGGTTTATTGCATATAATAATTCGTTTTTTAATATATCATTGTAAAATGAAATTCTGGAGAATATGCTTGGATGCGCCAAGTACATTTTACGCAGTTTTCTCAAAAATGCATTTATCAAATAATTTTTTTTTTTCTATTTTATTATTATTATCTTAATTTGCTTAAATATTAAATTAATTCTATATATATGATGCTATTTTCAAGTAAAATAATCTAATTCTCTAATTAAAAACTGAATTTCAAAACTAAATTAACCAAAAACACAAACTTTTTCTCTCAGTGCCAAACCGATATGCGCCGATAGCTCGGCCTTGCAACGTCTTGCAACACTGGGCCCCCGCCGCTGCTGTTGTGTTTTTGTTTTTGTGCCTGCCTCTTTTTTTTTGTTTTATTGCAAAGCTGATAACTGCAGGTTTTTTATAAAGGATATAAATAGAGCGGCGTCGCTGGCAGGGTGGACAAACATGATTAGCCGCCCAGCGCGTGCCTCCCAGTGTTTTATAAGAGCGCTCAATGCGATTTTGATTTGATTTCTGGCTCGTTCGACGTTCGACGTTCCTTTTGTTATTGTTGTTGTTGTTGCCTTGAACACAAACAACACAGCTCCCAACAGAAGCGTTTGCCAAAACCTCCGCCGCCGCCTCTGCTGTCGTCGTTGTTGTTATGTAAAGGCACGGAAGCGAAACGTTGGACACAAAGGCCAGACAGAGCCAACGATCCTCTCCATCATCTCCATAAAGATATATCCCATCCGGAAGCGCCACAGTTCGAAAGAGAGAGAGCGCCGAGAGCCGAGAGCAAACATCACGCGATTGTGTGTGAAAGTTTTCTTTCTTCAGCTGCGCCCCCAAAAAGTTTGTTTTTCCTCCCGTGTTTACGAATGGATCTCTAAGATATTCTCTCTCTTTGTTTACCCTTTCAGCTTTTAAAAGGGATTTAACGCCATGGCTGCCGCTGCACCCGAGGAATCAGCAACTCCCTCAGCTCCCGGCTCTTCGCCCAGTCCTACCTCAGCCAGTGGACGCCACCAGCTGCGGCCTGTGAAGTATGATTATGCGGATTCCTTTGCCTGCACCTACATCGTTTCCGTTGTGGCCGCCTCCATAGCAGAATTGGCCACATATCCGCTGGATTTGACCAAAACCCGTCTGCAGATTCAGGGCGAGGCAGCTGCAGTGGCTGCATTGGCCACAAGTAGCACCAATGCCACCAAGGCCAATGTGAGTTTAAGAAGCTTGCGCCTAGCTTTTTGCTTGTTTTCTGTGATTATTTATGTTGTGTTGTTGTTGTTGTCTTTGGCTTTTTGGTTATCCTCATGGCAATCCCTAATCCCCCTCCCATTTGTTGCTCTCACCTACATAAGCCAAGCATGGAACACAAGGCGATAAGGTTTAGTTTTCACTGTTTTTTTACGTTGAGAAAGTATGTAGAGAGATAAAGCTAGTCCGGAGTGGGCACGGCACCGGCCATGGTGATGGTGATAAGGCTCTGTGCTTGGCACAGATGTTTGCCGCTTAATTTCTGCTTGAGTTCCAACCATTCCTGTATTTTTGTTTGTTGCCCCCCTCATAAATCCCAACCCCACGTATGTTTGTGTAAGCCTGTTTCATGTGAAATCACAATTACCGATGATATCCAACGATTGATTACCATTTACCAGATGCAATACCGCGGCATGGTGGCCACCGCCTTCGGGATTGCGCGCGAGGAGGGCGCCCTGAAGCTGTGGCAGGGCGTGACGCCGGCGCTGTATCGACACGTCGTCTATAGGTGGGCATTCCCTCTCTCTCTTTCAAATCCTACTCATCTTTCTAGCCTCTGCCAGCCGCCAGCAGCAGCAGCAGCAGCAGCTCCAGTCTCAGCCCTCAACCCAGCCCAGCACGGCTCCAAGCTAATCCCAGTTCTTCTTCTCCATTCACAGCGGCGTGAGAATCTGTAGCTACGATTTGATGCGCAAGGAGTTCACGGAGAATGGGACCCAGGCCTTGCCTGTGTGGAAGTCAGCGCTTTGCGGCGTCACCGCCGGTGCTGTGGCTCAATGGCTGGCCTCGCCAGCTGACCTCGTCAAGGTTCAAATCCAAATGGAGGGACGCCGGCGATTAATGGGCGAGCCGCCTCGTGTAAATTCAGCGGGCCATGCCTTCAGGGAGATTGTCCAACGAGGTGGCATCAAGGGCCTGTGGAAGGGCAGCATACCGAATGTGCAGCGAGCGGCGCTGGTGAATCTGGGAGATCTCACGACCTATGACACCATCAAGCACCTGATTATGCACCGCCTGCAGATGCCCGACTGTCATACCGTCCATGTGCTGGCCTCTGTGTGTGCCGGCTTTGTGGCTGCCATTATGGGCACGCCAGCGGATGTGGTAAAGACGCGCATCATGAACCAGCCCACCGACGAGAAGGGACGGTGAGTAAAAACAAAAAGTCCAGGAATTATTTCAAAGCAAATCTTCATCGTTTTTCCTTTTAGCGGCCTGCTTTATCGTGGCTCTGTGGACTGCCTACGCCAGACGGTGTCCAAGGAGGGTTTCGCGGCGCTGTACAAGGGTTTTCTGCCCTGCTGGATACGAATGGCACCGTGGTCGCTAACCTTTTGGCTGTCCTTCGAACAGATTCGCAAGATGATCGGTGCCTCCGGTTACTAAATAAAAGAAAAAAGGAGGATAAGGCCCCCAATCTATTATATTTAGGTGACTGACTCCCCTGACCCCCTGACTTACCAGATTCCACCTCTGACCTTAAACATCCTTCTTTCCGTGCCTGAAAAAAAAGCAAACCTTGAAGATTAGTAGCATCCTATCATCTACACTGTCCAATTTTTAGTCTGTTATTCCCTCTCTTCTCAAATCATTCGGGTTTCTTTATATTAAATATATATTTTGTTATTGTTGTTGCCTTAAGAAAATCAAAAAAACAAAAAAACACAAAAAGTATATAAAAAACAATCAAAGTTTACACAATAAAGAGCGAGAGAAACTTGTTATATTTTGAAGAAATTGAAAACCTATATAAGATTTTAATTTATTTTCAAAGCGAATGCGAAAACGAAAGAGAAAGCCGATGCTTTCCAAAGCAGAAGACAGAAAATATCAATATATCGAGACTGTATCGATATTTCAAGCGATAGACGATGTATAAATTGATTTTAAAGTTTGAGATACTTTTGTCATAAATTTATATTTTGTTTGAGGTATAAACAAAAAAAGAGACTCATTTAGAATAGGTCTCGATAATATCCAAATTTTATCATTAAATCGATTTTTAAAAATTCGATAACTTCTTCGATATATCATATCGGACAATTCCTTTCGATTTCCTGCTCCTGCCCCTCCTAAAACAATAATAATAAATGATAAGTGATAATTTTAATTTGAAATCTTTGTTTTTCTTGTGAAAGAGAAAGAGAGAGAGACAGAGAAGAGACACGGGGTTTAATTATTTTATAAATTTTCTTCTTGTTTCAATTGTTTTTTAGAATGTATATATTTCTAGACCAGCTCCAGTGCATTTTTAAAGTAAATTATCGAAGTAAAAATTGGTAATTTTAATACCTAGGAGACATACATACACACGGAGGCACACATACAGATATATATATATATATATAATATATATAGACATATATTATTTCCAAAAAAATTGCATTTACGTTTCAATTTTAAAGACGGTTGTGGGAACAATGGAAAAAAAGCAACTAATATTAACTCTTCTTTGGGGGAATGAATGGGTGGCGACCGTGCTTCGAGGGTGCGCTGGGGGTGCCAACTCAAATTGGTCTCTCATCGGTGTTTGGATCCAAAGTGTATAATATTGCGTGTGTGTTTGTGTGTGTGTGAAGTGCGTTTGACTAGACGCCGAGGAAAGTTAATCCAAATGCCAGGATCATCCCTATTCCAATCCCAACATCCAGTTAATGCCTTGTACTATAAAGAAGATAAGCGGCTGCCAGGCCACCAGCCAACGAATCCAGTCCAGTAAGCGTCCATACAAAACATGCGGCTTCTCCCAGCTATTAATTTGGGAGACAATGAAATAAATTCCCATAAATAAATATTATTTTATGCCTTACGGATTGCGGAACATCTTTTGGAGATCAACCTTCTCCTTGCAGTAGGGACACGTTTGCTTCTTGCCCACAATGCACCAGCCGCGTATGCAGAATTCATGAAAGACATGATTGCAGGACAACTTGTAGGTATTCTCGATGACGCCCTCTTCCTTCTCGGAGACCAGCAACTGATTGCCGCAAACGGCGCAGACATTCTGATCCAAATGCCGTGTGGGAATGCCCTGAGGTGTGTAGTACTAAACAGAAAAATGGGGAATTTCACATTAAAAGATATAAAAGCTAAAGCTGAAGCCATTCAAAAACTCACGCCAATGGCTGCTGCCATTTTATCCGAACAAATCTCAGATATATCGCGGCCCAGGACACCAATGTAGAGCCCATAGAAGCAGAACATTAAACCGACGTCCATCCACGTATTCGGCGGCTGTGAAAAAATGTAATTCATGCCTAGAAAGGCGGCCATGATCACCAGATAGCCGACCAGGCCCAAGCCGTAGCTAAGCTTGTAGATGAAGTAGAACCACTTGTAGACCAGCCTGTGAAATAAAACACGGATAAGGTTTATCGATGCTTGCCTGCTTGCCTTATCGCCGCCGTGACTCACCTAGGCGTTGTACCCTGGATCGGTTTGCTGATGGCCCGGCGCATTACCAGTGCCGTAATGCATGTGAACACCAGCCAGATGATAATGAAGCGTAGCCAGCCAAAGCTGCACGAGATTATAAGCGGGATGAGCCACATAGCCAACAGGGTGACAAAGGCATAGGAGCTATAATGTCGCTTCTTCCACTCCACCAGGATGATCTGGGCAATGAGCAGGGTGACGAATAGGATGATCACCATTTCCGAGTGCATGGCATCGTGGCCTCGATGTTTTTCCACCATCATTTGGTGCTCCGCACTGTTCGAGGAGGAAGAGGGATGAGTTAGCAATTTGGGGCTTCTTTAAGCTTTAGTTTACACTCACCGCATACGCTCCTCCGGGGACATCTCGTCCAGGGACTGTGGCCAAGGCAAACGGCGAAGTAATTAAATTAGTAATTACAGGAAAAACCCTACAAATTACAATGAAAAACTCACCTTATTCAAGTCCACGGGCGCGTGCAGGTCCATGTGCTGCTGGTGCATCTTGTTGCCGTTGTATCCACCGTAGCCTGCCGCCGCCAAACCACCGGACAAACCCACACGTCGTCTGCGTCGTTGCGTTATCTTGCCAACGTTGCTTATGCTCGGTTTTAGCCTCGAATTTTCTTATTTCCTGGTCGAATTGCTTGAAAACAAATAATTACATTTTGTGTTTGTGTGCGTGTCCAGCTGCCGTCGTAGCAGAGTTGCCAGGTTTTTGCAATTGCCAAAAAAGCTAAAATTTTAACTTTTTCTCTTGAGATTTTACAAAAACCCTGATGGGAAAAGTAAAGAAAATTTAAGTGTTTTACTATAAAAAAGATAAAAAATAAATGGTTTTGTTTTCTCAAACAAAACAAATATGACGTTAAAAAGCTGACGTGGCGACAACTCTAAATATCTTAAACAGCTTAAACAGCTGACAATTTATCGATAACCGGTAGCCTAGGAAATCTTACGAATGAGCTCTTCCTGTGCTTTACCAACACTGGTAGCGGCTTTGCATTTGTTTATATTTTTTTTGTTTCGGGCAAGATTTTAATTTTGAACGAAAAAAGTGCAAGTAACGATGCAAGTGGAGCACTGGGGCGCTGTGCCCGCGGAGGACGATGTTGGCCAACTGCAGACTGCAGACAAATATGTGCCCACGGCTGCCAAGAAGCCCAAGCTAGACGAGATACGCCAGCGCGGGGAGTTTCAGCCGGAGGACAATCAGTAAGCCAAAAATAGCAAATACGGGGTTCCCCCATTACTAATCGAAATCTCGACAGTCACCTGGTGGAGCTGAAGAGTTCGCTGGTCACCCAGACCATCGAGGTGATGAAGCAAACCGAGGTGCTGCAGTCCCTAATCGAAACTTATTCGAACAAAAATGTAAGTCATGCGGGGAAACCTCCTTAAAACACAGAAATTATTTAAATATTTACTTGCAGGGCTCTTCAAACTACCTGCTTAATCCCTGCCTCATGATACCCGAGGTGGATTTCCCGCCCGAAAACGCTGCCGATTTGGTGGGCGGCCAGAAATTCCAGAAACCCATTTGGTTTACGCCCACAGTCGATACTTCCTACTCCCGCGGTGATCCTCAGCCCTATCCGGAGATTTCGAACAATGTCTGCCGCCAGGCGCTGCGCAAAGTAATGTGCGGCATGCTGCGCCTGGCCGGCTTCACCGATTCCTCAGAGTCGGCGGTGCAACTGCTCACGGACGCCACCGAGGAGTTTCTGCGTAGCTTTATCGGCGAATATCGTGGCTATTACGATGCAGAGCCAAGGCTACAAAAGACCACGGTGCTCAAATTGGTGCCCCTGGAACGTGCCTATACGGGTGTGACGGGCACATCGCTGACCCAAGTCCATAACTATTACAAGCACAAGGTGATGGCCAGGAATCGTGTGGAGATTGGCGAATTCAATAGCGTGCTGCAAGAGTACGATAAGCTAATGAAGGAGAGCCAAAGCAGCATGCTGCACAAGCAGCAGCAGCAACAGCAGCAGCAGCATCACGAGTTCAATGGCAGCGACTTTCTCAATATATTGGACAACAGTGCCACCGGCAGCAGTCAGAGCATGGGCGGGCACAACAACAACAACAACACCATGGTGGGCGATATGCTGCAGGATTTGGGCGGCAGCACCGGCTCCAGTGGCACCGTCAGCTCACAGCAAATGCTGTACGGCCTTTTGGATAGCCAAATATCGTCTACCTCAACCATGACGACGGCCACCAGCGGCAATGGCAGTGCAAATGGCAATGGCAATGGGAATGGAAGTGGAAGTGCAACCACATTCCATGCCACCTTTGAGTCATAAGTCAGAAGTTCAAAAGGAACAGGGAACTGCCAATAATAATGCTGCGTGAAATACTCTTTTTTTTTAATTACTCTTTAAAATAGAAGGAGAAGAAGCCAGGCGCCGTCTTACTTAAAATCTTTGTTAAAGAAAAGGAGCCAAGTCAGTTTACAAAATCAATTCGAACCTCAGGAAAGAGAGCCTCTCACAAAAAACAGAAAAAAACAGATATTCATAATTGAGAATTAAATAACTTTCTTATCACAACTCTGCTTAAAATTTATTCTTCTTTTTTCTGGCAATTTTCGACTCATTCCAATTGTTTTGACGCCGGCGTTTTGTGAATTCGTTGGTGGGTTCAATGGCCAGCAGCTTGGAGCCGCTAGATCTGTATTGGAAGAGCTTTTCCGGTCGTTGTTTCTTCTTTTCCGTCCAGGCAAGCGTGTCTTTGCCCTCCAACACGGACTCGCCACTCACTGCCACCGATTGGAAAAGCGTCCTTGTAGTCTCTGGCTCGTTGTCTTCGTCTATGGCTCGTCTTTTGATGATGGGTTTTTTGCTGGGACCAGCTGGACCTTCCACCACCAAGTCGGCTATCAGAAAGCATTGGGCATTGGACACCAGTCTCACTCCGCTTTCCTCCTCCTCCGCCGCCTCCTTCTCCTCGTTTTGCTTGGTTTTCTCTTTGTTTCTTTGGCAAAACTCAATTTGACTTTGGATAATCCCACTCAGGCGACTCCAAATGTGAGTCTGCATTTCCTTGGTGATCTGTAGATCGCTGGACGGGACATCCTGCTCCTCCAGGTAGCGTTCGCTTTTGGCAGGCGGCGGCTCGATCGTCGCTTTCTTTCCTTCTTCTTTTGTGTCGTTTTGGAACATGGCATTGGTAAGCAGCGTGGTGTCCGCCGCCTCCATGAACTGCCGCATCTGGGCATCATCCTCTGAATCCGAATCGGAGTCGGTGTTTTGTCTGGTTTTGGATTTCTCGGTCATCTTGTGCACTGCCTTTGACGAGCATTTGTTTGTTTACATTTTTGACGGCACGTGTGTGTGTTCGCCGTTGTCCAACACTTTTCTTAATTAACGGTAAAACGAAGAGACAAGTGCAAGCCATGATGCAAATATGGATGTAAGGTGGTTTCAGAACGAAAAATTGCACCTTAAAAATTGCATCAGGATTAAAAGAAAGGCGAAATCGGGCGAACTAAACTTGCGATCAGAAAAGTAAATAAAGTCTTTTAGGGGTAAATATAATTCCTATTAAAATTTATATTATTAAATATGGTTTACATTACTTTCTTCGTTATTATGTAGCAGAAAAGAAAAACATCGATGATTACCAGCAAAACATCGATGCTACCGATATTTCGAAAACATCGATGACTTCGATATTTCGCCACCTCTAAGAGTAAATAAAACTTAAGCTTCCTTTTCCCAAAAAGAACTCTAATTCCAAATGCCAGCTTAAAAAAATTACACATTTATTTGATTTGGGAATCTCTGGAACATCTCACACCTCTCCCTGCTACGCCATGGAGCTGCACAGGCCGCAGTTGCTCACCGGACACATCTTCATCTCGACATCCTCGCCGACGCGCACCACAGCCGCCATGCCGTTCTCCGAGTGCGGCGATATGTGGCAATGGAACATCCAGTAGCCAGGACTGTTGGTGTAAAACCGGAAGATGGTATAGCCAAAGGCGGGCACTTGGACGGAGTCCTTGAGCGGTGCACCACGGCCACGCCGTGGCAGCGGTGTCTTTCGGTCAATTTCCTCGATTTGCCCAATCTTCTGCTCGCCCAGGACACCCATGCCCACCACCCGGAAGGTGTAGCCATGCAGGTGTATCGGATGCGGCGTGCTCGAGAGGCTGGAGACAACGAACTCCACCTGCTGATTGGCCGGCACCTGGATGACGTTCGAGCAGCGACAGTGACGCTGCCGACAGTTGAAGCCCAAGTCCGCCTGCTGGGAGCGATTGCAGAAGAACTGACCGACGCCCAGGTTGCGGGTCTGCAGCAATGACATCTTCGGCATGCTGAAGCTAATGTCGTCCATTTGGAAGCGGAAACCCTCGCCCTGCCGCACCTCAAACGCATTCATGCTCGTGTAAAAGATGGCCGTTGGCTGGATTTCTGGTTCCGGTCGCTGGGCATTGAGGGTGGCCAGCGAAATGGTCTTCCCGGGAGCAGCACTGCCACCACCAGCAGCAACAACAGCATCGCCTAGCTCATTGAGGGTAATGCCAGGCGCATCGTAGGCATAGCTTAAAGTGTGCGTGTCCAGGACTCGGGTGTTGGCATCGCGATAATGCAGCACCGCCTCCTGATGCAGCTGGTTCTTTGCACAGAAGCTATAGCCCTTTACACGAATCCAATAGTTGGCCACCTCTTGATTGGCGTGCAGCACAAAATCGAATCTTTCCGCACCGTGAAGCATAATTCGCTGGACTTCCACGGGCTCAATGTCGTTGCCATCGCTGGCAATCACCACCAGATTGTGGCTATCAATGCTCAGGCTGATCGGACAGTTGGAAACGCCATTGAAAATGACCCGAAATCGGTATCGTCCGCCCCTGACCACCGGAAAGTGAGCGTAGAGTGTGGGCTTGATGCCGCCCTTGTTGCCGTTGCCCTTCTTGAGGTTCCTTCCCTTGCCATTTATGAGGATATTCTCGGCCACGCTCTCCACAAAGTTATGCACCCAATCCTGAATCATAATCACGTGCTCCGTGAGATCAAAGTCATAGAGATGGGCATGCGGATTGAGTTTCGGCGGCATACGCACCACCAATGGTCCGGCCAGACCAAAGGCTCGCTGGTGTTCGGTGTGGCTGTGCCACCAATTGGTGCCACCGTGATCCACCTCGAAGCGATAGCGAAAGGCTTGGCCCGCCTCAATGGGATACTGGGTGACATGCGGCACGCCGTCCATGAAGGGAGTCGAGCGCTGATGCATGCCATGCCAATGCACGGTCGTTGTCTCATGCATGCTGTTGATTACATCGGCCACAACTGTGTCTCCGTGACAGACTTCGATGCTCATGCCGGGCAACTGGCCATTGACCACCATCACTTCGCTTTCCAAGCCATCGGCGTACTTGCAGTCGTCGTGGGATCCCAGTTCCTCGGCCACTTTGATGCCATCAATGAACTCTTTGCCATTCAGTTTGAAGCGGTATTTGGACTGGTAAAAAAAATGGGTAAATATTATAACTTTTGGAAAGAGGATGTTGTAAAAACTGTGGCCTACATTACAGCGCTTGAATCTCAAGGTAATTGATGGGAATTACGATTTTTATACATCCAAAACTCTCACCTGAAGGTATCGCTTGCAGGTCTCCGCCATTGTGTCATCGTAATGCACCACCATGTAGTAGTAGCAGGTCATTGGCTGTTGATCGGCGCAATCACGCTTGCAGGGATGTCGCATATCCTTCTCGGCAGCTCGCCACTGCGAGGATTCTGCCCCGCCTGACGATAGCTGTGGATACATTTGCATCACACGTTCATATTTGCTTACGATCCGCTTGCCACTAGCATCTGGAAATTAAAATTTAAAAATTAAAATTAAAAAAAATCTTAAAAACTTTATTGGAATTGTTAGTTTTTTTGTATGAATTTTTTTTTATTGAAATTTATAGTTTTTTTGTATGAAAACACCTTGAATTCCATGTATTTGAACACTAATTAGGCAGAATATGAAGACCAGTGTCTGCACCAAATTGAATTTCATGCTCGCATCCACTATATCGTTTTTGGGGGGGAGGGAATTTATATAGAAAAAAAATAGGTAAAATAGGAAATAGGAACTAGCGTTGCCTCTGTGGCTCTGTGGCTGAGGGCCAACTGTGACTGTTAATGGGCTTCCGGCATCGGTTACCTTTTTGTAAGAGTCTTGGCAACGGGTAAGTCACATAGAAATTGTTGGAATCGTCGTCGTAGTACTCAGAATCGAAGTCAGACTTGGGATGGGTTGCCTTGTCGGCATGTCGAACACCGCGTAGCAGTTAATTGAAGATTGTGAGACCGACAAGCCGCCAGAGAAATGACGATTACCAATGCAGAGATACACGAATAATTTTCCATGTTACAGAGCCCGTCACCCCGCTACTGTTTTTTAAGGCCTAGTTTTTGCATTTGCCAAAAAATATGGAAACCTTGAAAGTAAAAAAACTTTTAAAACCCTTATAAAACGTAAAAGCCTTAAAAATAAATTCAAAAGAAAACGAAAAACATAAGTTTTTAAATTCAAATTTTGCAGTGTTGCAAAACGCTTTTAGTTGACAGTGCTGTTTACTGCCCACTGTTGGTAGGTCTAACTGTCAAAATTCAAAACGAGTTCAGGTTAAAGTTCTTTTGACCTGTAAAAATATGCAAAATCAACTTGTTTTTGGCAAGCAAAACACTGAACGGCATCTGCTGCTATCCCCCCGTATCAGTCTTCACACTTTGCTCGCCCCCCGCGAATTGCGGCGCATATTTATCTGGCTTCTGATAGGCGAGGGAGCAAAACAAGCAGCAAGCGTTGTCAGCGTAGATTACACATTTTAATTTCTGTGACGCTAATCAGAGCCAAGAGTATGCAAGTTCACAGTATTTTCGCCATTGTCTTGGGAGCAGCCGCCGCTCCACTCCAGCCCCCTCTTCGCCCACCTTTATATGTATTCCTTCTTATTTTGAATTTCGTTTTCATTTGCTTTTATCGCAAGGCAATACTGGCCCCATCAAAGCTGTGTGCGTGCATTTGTGTGTGGGCTGAAGACGCAGGGGGGTGTGTTCGCGCCTTGATTATGCAAAAAACAAACAACAAGTGCAGCAAAACATATAGCGGTAAACGTACGTTCGTACACACACATACGTAAAACAAGTTTCAACGCCGCTGCGCCGCTCAAAAATACTTGGCGCTTGGCTGCCATGGAGTTCATTAGCCAGTTTATACGCCAGGCGAGCAGACGCGCCAACGGATTCACACCGATCCTCCAGAGAAATCCAGTAAGTTTTCCCTTTCAATTTGTGGCAGCCACAAGCGGGGTTTGTGTGTGTGTGTGTGGGCGTGGGTGGCAACTCTGCTCGCCATACCGATAACAAAAAACCGTTGTTTTTGTTGTTGCTGCTGCTGGCTGGGTGTTAAATTTCACAACATAACTGAAAGAAGTTTTTGCTGATCCCCAGACAAGCCACCGCACCATGGATACCACAGTACATTCAGCAGGAATTGCAGAGATCCATCATGTACCCATGAGTGTGATCAAGCGGCCAATACCCTCCGTCCTGGATGAGCAGAAAGTGGAGTCGCTAATGGAGACCATCAAGGTGAGCAAAATACAGGATTTCTGATATCGATTGCCTTTTTCGATGACTTGCCTTTCTCTATCTCTCTCTCTCTCTCTCTCTCACACACAGCACGAAGAAAGTGAGGCGGCGGATGTGCCACCTATCGATATCCTGTGGATAACCGGCAGCGAGGGCGGCGATTACTACTTTAGCTTTGGCGGCTGCCACCGGTTCGAGGCCTACAAGCGACTCCAGCGGGAGACCATCAAGGCCAAGCTGGTGCGCTCCACCCTGGGGGATCTCTATCACTACATGGGTTCCAGTGCGCCCAAGTACCTGGCATAAGTCTAATCTATGTTTGTTGTTTGTGCAATCTTTTGTTTTTGTTATTTTTTTATACCTTTATTATTCCAAGCTTATCGCTTATCGATTCTAAATATAAAAAATGCCTTAAATATAAACTTAAGCTCTAAGATTAAATACAAGTGTGCCTTTAAAAAACATAAATACTTTACTTTACTTATGTATTACAGATTAAGGGATCTATACAGCTTTGGTTGGCCTCTTCCTCTGGCAATTCTTAAGAATAATTTACAAAAAGCCCTAAGAAAATATTCGAAAATGCTTAGCAGGAGGACTCTGACTCCATTACCACAGAAAAGGCGATCTCTCCCTTAGTATTCGCAGTCCATATTTTTGCCAGTCATGCTGCGATATCCACAACTCCCGGGCGCTCTCCAGCACGGACATTATGGCCGCTCCCTTCCAGGCAACCATGCCGGCATCCATGCCCTTGATAAAGACATTCACCTCAAAGCCGCTGGCCAGCATTTGCTGGCTAATTCGATGCTCCAGCCAAGCCGGTAGGCCGGGCAGCTTGGCACTGCTGCCCACCAGCAGAATGGAGCTGAACATCTTGCGTTTGGTGTCGTAGTTGGACAGCCGATTGATGGCTTGGATTATGGCCTGATCCAGGGGCAACACCTGACCCTGATAGTTGTGATAGCTGTCGTTGTTCTCATTGTGGGGCGGCTGTTGGATTGCCGTCACTTGTGGCTGCTGCTGCTGTGGCTGGGAGTTGCAATTGCTTTCGTCTTGATCCACAACGATTAGCTCCTCATCGTCAGCGGTTACGGGCAGCTGGGGAGGACGAGGCTGCGAAGAGTTTGCTGCCGCCAAGCTGGAATCACCCGCCCGCACACCATTCTTTCGGCCCGTCTCCTTGAGATACTCGGAATCGAAGCAATCCTCGCAGTCGTATTGCTCCTGAGGCGCCTGCTGCGTGAACACGGCTCTCGTGCGACCCGTAATGTTCAGCAGTTCGGTGTGGAAGAGAGCCAGCGGGGCCATGATGGCCTCATCGCCCACTTGGAGTGTATATCTCAGCCACTGGCCGTTTTGCTTGCGCAGATTGAAGTGCTTCTCCTGGGCGCCACAAACACTGGCATTTAAATGGCAGAACTTCTCCTTGAGCTCATCCAGCAGATGGGCATCTACATAGCTGTCCTGGACATTGCATTCGCGATAGGGGAAGCCGCATTTGCGCAACAGCATAAGCAGCACCTGGCCGAGGTCTCCGCCACCGTAATTAAGCCTCACCCTGGCGTCCATTTGCGAAATTCCATCTTCTATGCAGGCAATTGAAGTCTTTTGAGCACCAATGTCCACCACACAGCCGTAGCCAATGCCAGCGCCATAGGTGGAGGCTACACTGTCCTGGACGAGGAAGCAGCAACGGAAACCCAGACGTTGAAGCAGCAGGGTCATGAATTCGCGGAGATGTCGGCGTATATAGACATCGTTGACCACTAAAACAGCACAATGGGTGCCCAGGTCGCGCAGAGGTATTTTCAGGCGCGTTTCCAAAGCATAAGCCCAAATGCGCTCCAAATGCTGTAGATTTGCCTGCAAATGGAAAGGTGTTTACTCAAGGTGACAAGTGGGAGGAACTGCAGACACATACCTGCAACGATCCACCCTTATCCTTGTGCACATTCAGCTCGCCTCTTTGCACAGGAAAGTGAATGTCGTAGTCACGCGCCTCAAAGGCGCTTAGCCGCAAAATTTGCTCATCAAACAGGGCCAAAGCCTCACGGTCCAGCCATGGCTGCTCCTCGGGCTGTGGCGCCGGCACCTTCTCGGCCATGCTGCTCCTATTAAAGTGGGCCAACTGTTGTGGTGGCGTGGCCACGCGCAGGCGGTTCTTCTCGTCCACAACGCAATGCTGCAGAATGCGCGACACAGCCAGACGTTGCTCCTCGAACTCCATTTGCAGCCGGGCGGGATTGATGTTGTCCAGCGGCGGCAGGAGGGGATCATGGTGCGGCCAGTCGCCTTCCTGCTTTCGCCGGCGGTAGGCCACCGCATGGAGTATGGTCAGTGGATTGAGATCGGCCGCCCGGCCAATGCGCAAATGCTGTGAGCCCGGATGGATCACAATTATCTTGGGCGCCTCCAGGGGCTGCACTTGGCGTTGCTGTGCCGCCGCTGCGGTCGCCGTTGCCGGCTGCCGGCCGCTGCTGGTGCTGCTGGCGCGAGATCGTCTAAAAGATCGAAACGATAACTGGGGGTTAGGTAAGAACGAGCACTGGCTGAGACATCACTTACTGCATGATTCGGTCCGGGGTCCCTGGTCCTCCGTGAAGGCAACAATTAAAAAGACTTTTTATTTAAACTTTTGTTTCATTTAATCCTATCGATGTGTGTGTACAACGGTTATCGATAGTGCATTATGCTTGCTCAATGTATCGATGATTGAATTGTTCTCATTTTAAAAATTCTTATTGGAAATAATTATTCAAATAAGAAGGCCTCTAAACCATTTACTTCGATAAATATAAAATAGAATATAACCTAGAAATATAAATTATATACATGTGTATATAATATGTAATTCCCAGCGATGTTTTCGAAATTATTGACAACATCGATTCATCGATTGTGTCGTCGTCGTCGTCGACGTTTCTTCCAGCTCTACACACTGAGTTTTCCAGAGGCAACTGACAGAGCATGCAACGTGATTAACTTAATTTGCGAGCCCAGCAGATAGAAGACCGGAAAGAAAAGCGAGCGCCAAGGAGAGCAACCAGGAGCCAGGGTAGCACAAGCCGCAGCAGTCGCCAGCGGAGACACCCACAGCAGCCAGAGAGCTAGCGAGGAGAAGGAGAGCAGCAGCAGCCATGCCACGCGGAAAGTTCGTCAACCACAAGGGTCGCAGTCGCCACTTCACGTCGCCCGAGGAGCTGCAGCAGGAGTCCGAGGAGGAGAGCGACCAGTCAGGCAGCGGCGGCAGTGGCAGTGACAGCGATGCCGAGGCGGACAAGGCCAGCGGCTCGGCAGCAAAGCCAAAGCCATCGGCCGCCCGGAAACCCGCTGCTGCTGCCAGTCGCCAAGCGGCGCAGCGACAGAAGCAGCGGGCGGCAGCCGGCGGTGCCTCTTCCGAGTCCGAATCGGAGGAAGAATCCGAAGATGACTCCGAGGCAGAGGCACGCGACGCCAAGAAGGGCGTTGCCTCGCTGATCGAGATCGAGAATCCCAACCGGGTGACCAAGAAGGCAACGCAAAAGCTTTCGGCCATCAAGCTGGACGATGGGCCACCCGGTGGCGGTGGTGCACCCAAGCCAGAGCTATCGCGTCGCGAACGCGAACAGATTGAGAAGCAGAAGGCCCGCCAGCGATACGAGAAGCTTCATGCTGCAGGCAAGACGACCGAGGCTAAGGCGGATCTTGCCCGCCTGGCCCTCATTCGGCAGCAGCGCGAGGAGGCGGCCGCCAAGCGGGAAGCGGAGAAGAAGGCCGCCGAAGCAGCCGGCAAGAAGCCAGGAGCCAAGTAGACGCCGCTGGCAAAAGAATGCAAATGCGAATGCGAATGCGAATGCTCATGCTCTCCAATCAATCCTTAAACCCAAACCCAACCTTAATCCCAATCCCACACCAACAACAACCGAAGCGAACAGAACATAACATAACAACCGATGAAGCAATGGCAACCACTGGGGCTAATGGCAATTAGATAAGTAAATTAACCAAGTACAGCAGCACGATGCGATCTACGATCCACGATCCACGATGCCGATTCAAAATTTCATCAAGTTTTTCTATGCCTGTCTTTTTGTAATTGCGAATTATACAAAACAAAACAAAAAAAAAATAAACCACGATGTATACACGATGGCTGCGCAGCGACTGATAACCTGTCCAGGGGCGGTAGAGGGATATACTAGGTATGGAAATCTTCAATCTTCAAGAGAGCAAAGCCTTTAAGCACTGAAAAAGCTGATTGGCAATCAGGAAATTAATATTTAAACAGATTTTGATAAAGAGAACTACAAAAACTAACAAAATACAACCAAAGGATCCCCGATTCCATTCAAAGAAACACTTTTCATGTTCAAATCTTTACAAAATGTGCATTTAAGCTGCTTTGGCAATCAGGAAATTGATATTTAAATAGATTTTAATAAACAAACCTTCAAAAACTAACCAAATACAACCAAAGGATCCCCGAATCTATTCAGAAAAACACTTCTCATGTTTAAATCTTCATAAAATGTGCCCTTAAGCACTGTAAAACTGTTTAGGCAATCAGGAAATTAATATTTAAACAGATTTTGATAAAGAGAACTACAAAAACTAACGAAATACAACCAAAGGATCCCCGAATCCATTCAAAGAAACACTTTTCATGTTCAAATCTTCATAAAATGTGCCTTTAAGCTGCTTTAGCAATCAGGAAATTAATTTTTAAACAGATTTTTATAAAAAGACCTTCAAAAACTAACCAAATACAAAGGCAGCATCCCCGAATCCATTCAGAAAAACACTTTTCCTGTTCAAATCTTCACAAAATGTGCCTTTAAGCACTATAAAACTGTTTAGGCATTCAGGAAATTAATATTCAAGCTGATTTTAATAAAAAGACCCTCAAAAACTAACCAAATACAAAGGCAGAATCCCCAAATCCATTCAGAAAAACACTTCTCATGTTTAAATCTTCACAAAATGTAATTTGTTAGCTAAACTATCAGACTAAACTAAAAAAAACTCGTAATATTATATTAAAATATATATAATAGTCGTCGCTACACCACGCCCCAGACCTCCTCAAAGGCGGAGCAGAGTTTGGAGCACGCGATGGCCGCCGACAGTGGATAATTGCTGATCGAGAATAGCTCCTCTGTGTAGTCTGTCTTTAGGACACCGTGGGCAAAGGCACCGATGACCATGACAACTGGCACATCGTAACTGGCGCTGCCCTCTTCGCCGTGCGGCACCAATTCCCGGCAGTTGGCCACAAGTTTGCCGGAGAAGCTCATGGCGTACTTCTTGCAGCCAACGGGCAGGTGATCCGTAATGGGATTCTTGATCACGCTCATCAGGCGGCGTGATGAGTCGTTTGCTCGTATCTGGAACTTGTGAAGCAGCTGGACCATCAACCCAGCGAAACGCTTGAAGGTGCGCGGTATGCGTGTCTGTGGATTGATCTCGATCAGCACATTGTGCTCGGTGCGGATAAACACCTGCAGCAGGCCGGCACGGTTCAGCGGAGAGTCGAACAGCATTAGGAGGCACTGGTGGGTGATGTCCGGCCGGCAGGTGCCCGGATCTCGCTGGTTTTTGCGCATGATGCCCGCATGGTCATCGCAGTTTAGCAGCTCGAATTGATTGTGCACCTGAAAGGTATTAGAATGGCTTTAGGCATCTTCTTGGCTGTAGTTGAGACTCTCCTACCTTCACAGTCTCCAGCTGAGCTCCCTCCAAGACGATGATCAGACGCTTCTCGCTGGCATTCAAGTGCAGCACCTTGAACTGTTTCTTGTCCAAGTCGAACTCTGGGTCATCCGCCTTGCGGCCCACGAACTTGCGTTTCCGGTTGATTGCCTTTCCTTGGCCTCCCATGCTGACTGTGGTCTATGGGATGGGATATAGCGTTCCGATTTAAGTTACAAATTCCTGAAATCCAAAAACAAAACGAGCACGCGGCTGATTTTAGGGATGTGAAAAATGCAAAACCATCGATATTACTATCAATAGTATCGATATTTTTATAAAAGTGATAATATTCTAAAATTTCATACTAATCTTTGCTATTTACATGAGAATAACAGTGTTTACTGTTATTGAGAGAGTTAACAGCGTTTTGCTTATAGAATCTTACAGAAGAGAAGATTTTTCTGTTATTGAGAGAGTTAACAGAGTTTTGCTTATGGAATCTAACAGTAGAGAGAGGCTTTAACAGCGTTTTGCTTATGGAATCTTACAGAAGAGAGGATTTTTCTGTTATTGAGAGAGTTAACAGCGTTTTGCTTATGGAATTTTACAGAAGAGAGGATTTAACAGCGTTTTGCTTATGGAATCGAACAGAAACTATTAATACGATCCATTGATAACATGGTGCTGCCAGACCGTTTATAGCTCTTACTCAGTTCCTTTTTAGGGGTGCTTATCTTGGATTGGTTAACTTTTGCCAAACTGTTCCCATATTTAATTTATAGCGAACTACTGCTTGTATTTTATAGCATTCAAAAGAAGTTATATTTTTATAGGTTTTTTGAATTCTAAATTTATAAATATTTATACACCTAACTGTTCTCTCATTAAATTTATAGCGAACTAATGCTAGTATTTTATAACATACAAATGGAGTTTTAAGCTCATTGGTTTCATGAATTATAAAATTATAATCTACATTTTTATTATTATTAATTATTATTATTATTAATTGAAATTTAATTATTCTCTGTACCGACTCTGGATGTTGCTTTGCTCTAAAACTTTTGTCTGCCAGAGAATATATGATTTATAGGGCCAGAAATGACTCCTTTACTTAGTTTGCAAACTTTTAACTTAAAAAATGTAGTACCCTGCGAGTATTTATTTATTTTTTGATTAGCAAATAAAACCCTAAAAGCCTCTGTATATTTATCTCTCTGATATATATTTAAAATATACAATAAATCTCATTTTGATCGTAAGAAAATCCCATACTTATTCCGCTACGAATCCCTTGATCCCTGCTGATAAATCCTGGCCATCTCGGGGTATCCATTGATATTGAGGAATCGATTCCTTTAGCCGGACTCTTGATCATGAATAATGCCCCCGGCATCGGCACCTTAATGCCGGCAGAGATCAGACACACGCCGTGGAGGAACCTAATAAATCGTGGCTCCTGTTGTCGCCGCTGCTGGGCCCGCTGTTGTCTATTTCCGTATTTTCCGGCGTTGTTGCGCCAGGGGAAAATCGAAAATTGAGGGGGGAAAATGGGAAATCCATTTGATTAAAACGGTACGCCGGCCGGGAAATCCCAATCCCCGGGCTGGGAGAGAGAGGGTGGTATGGCTGATGCGTTGGGTGGTTCGCATTAAGACATCAAATAGACAACAAAGGCAGGAAGATGGGGAAGAGGCAGGCGAAGGAGGCGGAGGAGGACCTGGCAAAACCCTGACAGCAGTTCGAATCGTTAAGCTAGCCAAGTGGAAAAGGCAGCCAGAAGTTCACCACGAATCCACTTCCCCGCATCCACCTGCCGCCGCCTGCCTGCTCTCTGGTGCTTGAAATTAGATTTCTGCCGTTGGCCAGCATTCGTTACGAGGTTTACAGCGACGCACGCTCTTCACTCTCCGACCTTCACCCTCTTTACTATTTTCTTACACTTGAAAAATACTTTTCTGTGAAAATAACAAAGCTATTTCCCAAATTAAAACCTCTAAAAGTAAGCCAGAAATATATAGAATTTAATCTATATATATTTTTCCCAAGTGTATCTAGAATATAGAGCTGGATTGAGCCTGGAAAATCCTTGCGTTAGCTACAGCTGATTTATGCTTGGGGCCATAGAAGGTAAAGGGGGGGCCACCGACGAGGCTGGGCTACAGGGGGAGTCGATGTTTACGAGCGGATTAAGTTTTGCCTTCGAACAAATTCCATTTGAATTTAATGAGCCCGGAGATTACATCACCGAAAGGAGGGAAAGGGAAAGGGAAAGAGAAAGGCAAAGGCAAAGGGCGTCGGGGACAGCATGAAGGATGGGGGATGCATTTTTAATTGAATGATGTCGCCACGCTGCTGCAGTCGCCGGTCTGCCTGTGTGCACAATTTGACAATCCATCAAGGCGCCAATGATAGCGATGGGTAAAGCAGATCGATTTATGGATAGTATATCGTTAGAAAAATCGACTTATTAAGAGTATCGATTTATTAATAGTATATCGTTATTTAAATCGATTAATTAATAGTATATCGCTAGATAAATCGATTTATTAAGAGTATATAGTTAGATAAAACGATTATATCGTTCGATAAATCTATTTATTTACAGTATATCGTTAGATAAATCGATTTAATAATAGTATATCGTTAGATAAATCTATTTATTTATAGTATATCGTTAGATAAATCGATTTATTTATGATATATCGTTAGATAAATCGATTTATTTATAGTATAGCGATAATAAACGGTAATTGAAATATATATCGAGATTTTTCGATATTTTGAACGTATTATAATTATTAAGTAATTTAAAGATGTTTATTTATTTAAATTATTTATGGTAAAGAGGCTTATGTTAAAATTTATGTTGAAACTCCCAATATAACTTGTAATACTATTTTTACAATATGATATTCTATATGAATTTCTCAATATCATATCGTATTTTTTGTCATATTTGCTGTTGAAGCCACATCTCTGGTTTGATATAGGAATATTCGTATAGGGAGTATACCCCGCCTACAATTCCAATCCACTTAGACCTAGCATTGTCTCTAATTTATGCCGCCAGCGTTGCCGCCTTGTCCTCAATTAGTTGCAACTGTAGCAGCAGCAGTAGCAGCAACAGCAGCAGCAGCAGCAGCATCAAGCAATGTGCAACATGTATCGGCGGCTGTTTACCCCTGGGATCGCCGGCGTAAGGCGTTCTGTATTATCTTCAAATATATATATCTATTTTTCGGGGGCGACTTCTCCACTTACAGTTACACGACAAACCGAAAACTATTCGTCTAACATTACACGATACTTAACCGCCGCTTATTTATGTCCCTGTCATCGCCTCTCAGCTGCCTCGTCTCCATCGTTGTCGTGGCTCTGGCTCTGGCTCCCCCCCATGCTCCCACCCACAGAATGCAAAATTAAATATCATTGGGGGCCTCTTTTGGTTAATTGAAACCTGTTGTAAATCACAAATCATATTGACTTTCCCCCCGGACGGAGACTGATACAGAAACTGAAATAGATATAGAAACTAAAACATCAGCAGATGTCGCCGGTTTTTCATAATTTTCTGTTGAGAGAGAGAGGGAAAAAGCTTCTTTGAAGCAGCTGCCAGAGAACGAGATCTATGGGAAGTTTTCTTGTTTCTTGGGAAATAAATGTAAGTGCATTCTTGGAGCTTCAAAGATTTGAAATTTAAGGATTTCTAAATACTAGAAACTTTTTTCATAGACCTAACAATATTTTAAGCTGTATTTTTATCCATTTTTAAAGCTTAAACTTAAAGTTTTTCCTAAATTACAACAAATTCATCTACCAAAACCCCTTTTCAAGGCTTATCCTGGTTAAGGGTAAAAGCCAGCAAGTTCCAAATGACTTTGGTAACTAAAAACCCTTAACCCCAGCCAAGCTTAGCGGGATTAACCCATGCATGCCTCTTCCAGCTCATAAACTCTGCCCTCAAACTGAATTTTAAGTTGAGTTCATCGCCTGATTACTTCATTTTCGGCAACAACGACGACATCAACTAATGGTGAAAATATTGCCATTGATTCTGTGACAAGTGGATTTTCGTTACTTTTTTCTTTTGCTTTATTTTACTTACCCTCCCCCCCCCCCCCCTGTCCTTTTC
>VNJQ01000974.1:0-52562 GCA_008042515.1 Drosophila truncata | reverse complement strand
TTTTTTTTTTCCCTCCCCCCCCCCCCCCCCCCTGTGCCTTTGGCCGGGAATTGTCCATTTCCGATTGCCGCCGGCGAGGGTGTCGAGGGTGTCATTTGGTAATTGTTACAAGCTGCCGCATATTTGGACAGGCAGCACTCGAAAACAAACAAATGACTGTCGAGAGTCGAGTGGAGGATGCTGCTGCCTGGGATTGGGTTTGAGTTTGGGTTTTGCCAGAGGAACCACCCTTCAGTTACTGGTTACAACTACTGGTGGTGGTGGTTCTTTGTCTCATTTGTAAGAGGATACAAGGACCAGACCCCGGCAAATGTCATTAGTTTACAGTTGTCTGATTTCCATCCTCAAGCCATGGAAATTGTTGTGATCGATGATGACAGCTTCATCCGAGCATCCCGTAGAGCTTGCTTTTACATCGATAATGATGTTGATTCTGGTTTGCAGATCTAATACGAGGCGAAAAAGGGAAGATATGTGGGGGTGCCATATGGCAGGATGATCTCAGGAGTTTCTAGGAGATAATTGATACATCTGAAACTCAAGGATATTATTTTTTATGGTGAAAAATAAGTCTAAAAAATTAATTAGTTAGTATTTAATAATTATATTTAATATCTTACTAAGAAATAATATTCCTAAATCCTTTCCTAAGTCTCCTTGCCATCTATATTTTTCTTAGAAAAAACTCTCGCTGATTGCAGGAGTTTTTAAGAGATAGTTAATGAATCTGAAAGTCAAGAATCTAAAATTTTAAGGATTTCCTTGAATATATTATTTTTTCTGGTGAAAAATAAGTATACAGAATTAATTAGTTAATATTTAATAATTATATTTAATTTCTTACTAAAAAAAAGATCCCTAAATTCTTCCCAAGTCTCCCTGCCATCTATATTTTCCCTAGAAATAACTCTCTAAATGAATCTCTAATTGTATTAGATCCACTCCCATTCTCTGAGCCAATTCCCAGACAACTAATTAATGTCAACCGTCTGGGAATGCCTCGTCCTGGAACCCTCGGCAGCAGCAGCAGCCTCGGTGTCCTCGGTTACACGAAGTAACCCCAAGGACCTGGTACTGCGTCGGCGTCGTAACTCAAAAAGCACTTAACCCATAAAAGTGAAATAATTCGTTGGAATAACAAACGCACTTAACAAATTACAGATGTGAAAATTTCATTTTCAGTGTCCAACCTTCCGGCCTTCCTTCCTTCTGGTGTTTCCTTAGCAATTGGGGGATGATTTTTTCCCCCCCGTTTGAAAAATTTTGGATGCGATTATACTCCCCCTCAGTTGGTGCTCTCTTTGGGCGCATTCCACAAATTAGAAAATGATTAATGGACTCAACCGGTTGCACAGCACATTCCATGTATTCCATTCACTCCAATGGTGGCGCCGTCGCGGTCACATCCTCACCAGGGAGCATCCTGGCCAAAACATCCCAGCGAGTAACAGGAGCAGGAGCAGGAGCAGGAGCAGCCACTGGTTCAATGCGTCTGGCACACTTCAGCATAAAATAGCACTCGAGAGAATCAAGAGGCTGAGAAGGGGGGAGTTACACTTATCAAAATATTTGTTTAGTCCTGAAAGGACATGGTTTATATTATAATTAATAGAAATATAAACCATAATCTATTATTTTATGGTTTATATTATAAATAATTCACATATCTTTTATGTTTTTTGGAATATTTACAATTTTTTAATATTTATTTCAACAAATATGAAAACCTCATTGTATTTCATATATTTTTATAAACTTTCCTTCCTAGTTAGTGGTCTCATTTTTCTCTCAGTGCCTGAGGGCACCCTGCTGCTGGTGCTGCTGCTGTTCGTCCTGCTCCTGCTGCCACAGGAGTAGCGTTAAAATCACTCTTCCGTTTCGGGCAGAGGCTTCTACTGCTGCTGGTTGCCCACCCCCGGCCCTTAGGAGGGGTGTGTTTGTTGTCATTTATTGCTGTTGTTCTCCATCCTCCTTTTTTTGGTCCTTCCTCCTTCGTACTTCGTCCTTTTCCTGTGTTGTGTGATTTTTTCTGGGGTCACGCTTTGCTCTTTTGATCACTCCACTCCACTCCACTTGGAACGCACGCGTCCTTGCATCATCCGTGAATCAAATTACACTTTAAATCCTTGATTTTAATCTGAAGGGGCTGACAAATGGATTTTTATGTCAATTTTCCACCGACAAAGGGCTAAGCAATTGAATTTTGCATTTTGACACAACGGCCCCGGGGGTTGGGGGGCTGGCCAGGATATCCGTTTGGGAAGGAAGGAAGAACGAGGGCGTTGTCTCTGCGGGCGGCTTTTTAATCTCTGATTGGATTGCCAGAGCTGTTGATGTTGATGTTTCTGCTTTCTCATATTTAAATGTTTATGAGGTTGCGCTTTTTCCGACACTCCTTCAACCGGTTAGTCCTTTCCAATTAGTGGAGTGTGGAAGGTCCTGTGGTAAGAGAGATTGTCTGTCCATCAAACAGGAGTCTTAATTAAGGTTTGGCGATGGTTAAATATTTAGTTTATAGAGAAATGATTATATTTATCTTAAAATTAACTTTAAAATTAATTTTTATTTATTTTTTTAATATTTTAAAGAGGAAAGAAATCAAATTGAATGAAGAGCCACTGCAGCATCGGTCTTAGATTATCCAACTGATAGTTTTGAGGCTTAAAATCAGCACTAAATATTGATAGATATTTTTCTATTGAAATATTTAATAAAATAAAAGAACTACTTCATATCCTTATGACTCATAAGCAGCCTTAAGGGCTTACCAAATTCCTGGGGCTCACTTTTGACCAGATTGTCAACTTTAGGCCCAAAGCCACACTCCTTCTCCTCTGTGGGCGCTTGATAATTAGCCATGACCGCCTAACACACACCCTCGGAAAGTCAAAGAACCTGGGACACAGTGTCATAAAAATGTATAATAACCATATTTCAATGTCGCAGCGGGACATCATTGTTGCCATGTTAACGCTTATTTTTTGTTTACATTTTTATATAATTTCCAGCGCGATGCGAAGCGGCTTAAAAAGCCAAAAAAAAAAAAAACTCGGGGGAAAAACGGAGCCACAAAAGCAAAGTTGAAAATGAAAGAAAAGAACTTCAGATCGGGACAAAAGGGAATTTCGCGGTATTTTCACGCTTGAGAGGCAATACAGGCGAAACGAAAAATCGCCAGGATCTGGCAGAGGAGGGCTTGGGATCGGAATCGGCATCGGGAATCGGGATTCGGTTTCGGGTTTCATTCAAGGGAAACGCTGGCTTGCTCGGGTTCCAAAATCCCCGCGCTTTACTCTTTCTTTTTTTTTTGGTTCTTCTTTTATATACCCTTTGGAAAGGTATTATAATTTTAGTCAGAGGTTTAACAAGCAGTGAAGGATCGTAAGATCTATATCCACACTGCAAGGGTATAAAAAAAGCGGCTTTATAAACTTTGCTTCCTTTGTTGTTTTTTAATTTTATTTTTTTGCAACTGCGGATTAAAATGATAACAAGACTTAAGACCAGCTTTTGTTTTGTGCAGTTGAAATAAAAATTAAAGAAAAAGCCACTAAAAAAATACTAAAAATAATTATAATTAATTCAAAAATAGCAAACCATTAACTAATTTAATACGAATTAATTTTGTGGGCTTCAAATTAAGAAAAATTGAATTTAAAGTGGAAAAATTAACAAGAAAGGCAAGCTGAGTCAGTTTTGTTTTTTAATTCTTATAGAACAAAATATTTCTTTTAAAAAAATGTACATTTCTAATTTCCTTATATTTTTTTGTAGTGCAGAAAAGGTTTACCTTTGTTCATTCCATTTACCAAAGAAAAAGAACGCAGCGGCACCTGCCCAAGCCGCTCTTTTTGCCTGTTTTTATATTTTTATTTTTTGTTATTTTATTTTATTCTTTTTTTTGGTGACTTCAGCTTGGTTTTAACGCTTGAATTTCTCGGGACTGTTTCAATTTAGCTTGAGAGAAGAAGCTTGTTTGTAATCGCATAAAGTTTTGGCAAATGCACTCAACTACATAAAAGATAAACAGGCAGGCAGTCTCTGAAGTTAAATACCAAGAAGAGAGAGGGTATACTTGGGAAAATAAGCTTTGCATAAATACTTAAAAACAAAAAATAAAACAATCAAATAATAAACAATAATGAATATACAAGTACCTTTAATTCCTTAAAGAAATTATTTAAAACCCAAACAAAAGAGCAAAGTTTATGTATGAAAACACACCATAAAAACCTCGTTAAATTTTAATGAAACCGCAAAGGAAATTTTATTATATTTTTTTAATATTTAAAGGGGAAATCCCCAAAAGCAAGAGGATCCAGTTCCGAATTCTATTGTTTTGCCTCATTAAACCCATTCCCCAGGCTATTGAGATTGCTGTATTTTCAATTATTGCCAATTTAATGGACATTTTCGAAATGCTTAGAGCGTTTAGATCCCACCCATTCGCCTCCAATGCACTATAGGAAATTTTACCACTTTTGCTGGCCAAAAGTCGTTTTTTGAAAGTTTGCCGATTGAAGTAATTTTAGGTGCAATGTGTTCACAATAGATCATTGATCAATGTTGCATACCAGAATTTTCGATAGATGGCGCCACTTAAAAATATCAGCTGATCAAACACAGCTATCGGTAATGCAACAAACGTGCTTTCTCATATGGCGTTTTTTATGCAATTTTGCAATTGCGAAAAGTCAAAAATTAAAGAATATCTTTGGACATTTTTTAATGTATTCTATTCAGAGAGGTTTTTACTATATGTTTGTGCTTGAAAAATGTGTAAAAAAATCATGTTGTCCCCTTAATATAGTAAAAGTGTAAGTAACCTAAAAAGTGAATATTTTGTATAAAGTCTCATTTTTCAAAAGCTATATAAAGTGAGTCCAGCAGAGTCCATCGAAGAGATGTATTCTATATTGTAGAGTATTTAATTCTTTTTCAAATGAGTGTAGTTAGAAATGGCACTTTTCACCACTTTCCGTGAAATTTTAATTTTTAGAACATAACCTCAATATGGCCAAAGTTGCATTTTTCGGAAAAAGTGCAAAAAAGGCTGCAGTTTTGAAATTTATAAAAGCGGCTATACCAGGAAAGGAGCAGAATGATATTGTTAAGCGTACAAACAAAAAAGTTTCCTTAAAAATTGTGGTTTATAACAAGACTGCAGAAGGACGAAATCCCATATAATTTTTCGAAAAATAATTATAACTTTGTCAGTTTTTAACATATTTTCATAAAATTTCAGATATAGCCACTTATTATTATTTAAGAATTTCGGTTTTAATTTTATGAAAATCGGACGACTATATCCAATATCTGCCATATGAACAATCAGAAAAATAATAGAAAAAATCATAACTTCGCTGTTTTTCACCATATTATCGTCTAATTTATTAATAATTGTTACTTCAGAATTTCGTTTTTAATTTTATAGTTGAATTGCACTCTGCAAGGGGATATATATCGACGAGTCGATGTTAGCTTCATTTCTTGTTTTATTTTTTAATTTTTAATAAATGAAGGCGTGCCACGCCCACTATTGTTAAAATTATATCAAATAAATATTGTATAATTATTATTATACACTTGTTGTATATTAAATTATTTTTAATATTATTATTTTAAGCATTTTCGCAAATTTACTTAAATTTCATAGAAAAAGAGGGCGGTGCCACACCCACTTTTTTACATTTTCAATAGATAATGGTTGTCCTAACCCAATGCAAAAAACCGATTTGAATTATCTTGCTCCGTTCTTGAGATATTAATTTTGGCCAGCAAAAGTGGTCAAATTTCCTATAGTGCAATGATCACACCAAGACACACACACAGAAAACAACTCAATTTTGTTTCGGTTTTTATGACTTCATCTGTGCGCCGGGGTATCCAGCGATTTTATGGGGCATAATTAAAAGTTTATGGTCAACACCGCCGCCCCTCCGAGTCCAATTCCGATCTCCCCGAGATGGCGCCCGTTTCATCCATAAAATGCGGCATTAAATCTGCACAACAAGAGCGTTTGCCTAAGACAACAGTCGCCCCGGTCACTAAGGACTGATATAAAGATTATCTTTATGGATCGGTGTTGCCGTTTAGTTTAATTCGTCGCAGCTCCAATCCGATCAGCCAAAGCTATAGCCTCTCGCCAGGGGGGTTTCTTCTTTCACACACAGAGAGAGAAAATAGGTACTAAAATATTATTTATTTTAAGTTTATATAGAAAAAGAATGTTAAATAAGATTATAAGATATTATAAGACTTATTTTGGAATTTTTAAATTCTATTTATCTTATTTAATAATTATTCATTAATTAGCTATTCCCCTCAGTGTAAGAATATTATTTTTTCGGTCGTGTAATAATATCTGCATAAATCATCGCCGGCTGGAATGGGTTCTTTGTGGCTTTGGACTGCGATCGCTGTGGGTCTGTGACCTCTTTGGGCTTTTGGCTCTTGGCTTTTCAGGGATTGAGGCGACCTAATGAGGGCGTTGCCAATATGTCAATTCGATCGCAGCTGAGTCGAGTCTCCGGAGTCCGTTCCGCTGATCCCGACTTTGGCCGCATGATAAATGAGTCGCGCGTGCCCCCGAAAATATAAAAAAAAAAACTAAGAACGATCTTCCCAGACTTGAGGTGGTGGCTACCTGTATTTGTGATCCACCAGCAGGTGCTATTTTGATGCATGGCTCATCATCAATTAACAAAGCAATTGATTTGGGAGGTAGTACATTTGGAGGAGCTAGAACAGAGTGACCACAGAGAGACCCCAGGTTCCAGATCGCAGATCTCACAGGCAGAAGATCCCTTGATGGATAACGCCCCATTAGGGGCTGCTTCTTGACATAATGGCTTTTTGAAGATGACACGCCTCCAGGCAGGACTTCTAGGCGCTTCGGTTTCTTTCTCCTTTCCCCTCCCAGATCACTCTTCGGTCTTTGTTGCATTTTGTTTTTTGTTTTTGTGTTCTTTTTGCAGATCTTGCGCCCCATTCATCAGTGCATTTCCGCTTTTAATTATTGCCACGTCGCATTCGCCGCTGGAATGACATGCAACCAAATTGCCGGCAATAAATTTTGTGCACATTTCAGCACAGTGCACAGTCCATGGAAAATTGCAGAAAAGCAAAATAAGAATAAAAAAACAGCAAGGAAAACGGAGACAGAAGGCAGGAGGAATTTCTTTGAATACACTGAAACTGCAAATTATAATAATTATAAATTATATTTAATTAACAATTTAAATAGAAAATTGTTCAGTAAAAATGACAATGAAATATTTCTAATGGAAAATAATTTTTAAATTAAGTATTGGTAATAAGAGATGGGTAAAAAGACATATTTAATGGTTTTAAAATGCGTATTTTTAATTAGGAAATGGAAACTTATTAAATTTTGAATTTTTTGAAGTTCTATAATGATTCAGGGATTTAATTTTGAGATTATATTTATTATTCTGATAGAAAATCTTAATTTTTCAAGCGCTATTTGTATCCAAAAAACTTAAACCCTTTATTTTTGGCAGATTTAGCTTTAGTGCATTTAAAAATAATGCATTATTAATTTAATAAATTAAATATACGTTTATTTATGTACCATTTTCTTCAATTTTAATTTTAAATTAATATATATTATATTATGACACAATTTTTAATCCCTCTGTAGCCAAGTTCTGGATCGACTAGCTCGGATTGCCAATTACATGCAACTTAACATAATTATTTGTCATCAGCCGGGCGCAGAGCGATGTACATAAGTGATGGTCAGAGGAAGCGAGAGGGGAAGAGGATGCTGTGGAATTCAGGCGGCAATTGGCGCAGCAACAAATTGCTGGAATAATTACGCACACACATTTACAGATTGATTCGTCGTCGTCGACGGCGACACAAAAAAAGGATAAAAACTGGGTGAAAAGCAAAAGCACCAAGCAAAAAACCCTGACGAACCGCTGAGTGAGAGATCCGAGATCCAAGAACCAAGAACCGAGAGAGATCCCAGTTCCAAGAGGCTGCTGCCAAGTTGCAGTTGCCGTTGCCGTTGCCGTTGCCTTGCAATTCATTGATGAACGTGAGGTGTCAAGCAAATTGACTGCCAGCTTATCGTCGCGATCAGAGGCGTGGATGCTAATCGAAGCCAATGAGAGGAATCCCAGCCAGTCAGCAGTCAGCAGTTTGTTATATAAATCCGGTTTTAATGACAACGATGAGTACTTTGGTAAATATATAAAATTTTAAAGAGATATTTCAGCCTTGGCATCGGTATAATGGAGTACCTTTCGCAGGGATATAAATATTAAAGAACTTATAGAACTAACTCTTAAATATTAAAGAATTTATGGAACTAACTCTTAAAGAAAATGTATAATAAATTTATAGATCAACTTTTTAGTCAGTTTTTAGCATTTTCTATTAAGTGGGTCTTTTAATTCCTAATTAAAAATTTCTTTTACATAATTGACACTTAATTTTAGCTAAATTTCTTTAAGCAATGTATTTTGATACCCCTTTCAGGAGTACGCCTCTGTTCCTTAAGGAATTCACTGCTTACGCGAATTACGCTCAAATTACCAGCATTGGCAAAAAAAGACTACAAAATATGTGAAAAACGCAGACTGAAAATAGCTGTGACGCAGTGAAAATGCAAGGCAAATTAAAATTGCTCACAAATCGGTGGACGTGCCCTGGCCACAGGGTGTCTGGGGTTTATTTCTCTATATATTGTATTTTTTTAAATTGATTTTAAATAATTTTTTTTTAAATATTATTTAATTCCAAACTTCTTGTAATTTTTCCACTGGTTTACTCTTCCTTTTGGGCCCATTGAGAGCTCGTTAGGCGATAAGTTTATGCGGCATTAAATTTTATGCGGCCATAAAACAAACAAATACGCCTGGTACACTAACGCTAGTATTACGGCCACTGAACACGACAACAAAATAAGGAACAACAACAGCCAGTAACAACCAGGAACAACAGCAATAACAATAACAATGGCAGGCAAAGGGAAAAGGAGAGCTTCTCTGGGGCAGGGGAAAAGGCATGGGTGGTTCCAAAAGGGTAACAGGAGGAGGAGGAGGAGGAGGAGGAGGAGGAGGAGGAAGAGTGAAGGTAGGGATAAAAAGCGGATCGGGAGACAACATGGTTCTTTGCGCCCGGCTACAACTCAACTTGGCCAACATTGTCAACTGACCAAATAAGGCAATCGAATGCGACATTGTCCAGAATATAGATATGACACTGGGGGAAAATAGGTAAACCAGTTATAATATTTAGTAAATAAATACAGGTAAATAAATATATAGAAAATATTATATTATATAATATAAAAACAATCTTGAAAGGTTATTAAAGAAACGAAAATTATTATATAATGCTAAGTTAAATGTTCACAAAATATTCTAAAAGAATTCCATATTTTTTTCGCTAGAACCTATTCAAAATTCTATGAAACTTAATGAAAACTTAGCTTATTTAATTATTTATTAATTCTCTATGAAACTTATTGAAAACGTAGCTTATTTAATTATTTATTCACTAATTTATTTATTAATTATTCTCTTTTGATCAGTGTATTATGCACCAAGGACAGATGTTTCCCTGCTCATCGCAATATCGTGATTTCGCCTCGTAATACGAGCATAATCGTCGATAAATATTTATGGAAAATGCATTAGCAGCCCCTGGAAAATATTTCAATTCGATTTGGGAGGGGGGAAACCGGAACCCATAACCGTTACACCGTAACTGTGAGGAAAATGCAACCCAAAATGCCATACTCCTCCTCCACCTCATCCTCCTTTAATCGCGCGTCGGATCGCTGGGCATTTCTCACTTCTTGACATCGTTTTGATGGTAACCCAAAACCGAAGCTTGCCATCGCGATAAGGCAAGGAAGCTGAAGTAGGAGAGAACGTACTTTGAGTACTGCGATGGCGATTAACGATTAACGAGCCCGATAAGTAGCGACGTGCTGCCGCCTACCGAGAAAGAAAACAATTGCATAGCCACTCGAAATTTTTGCCACTTTTAGGCATTGTTTTCTTTCGCTTTTCCGCTTTGCAGCTGTTCTAATAAATAATAGGAAATAATAATAATAATGATAACAATGGAAACCATTTCTTAAAGAGGGATTATCTTTATTTTTAAGAATAAAATAGATACTTTAACTTGGCTTTGAAATATGTCTTATATTTTGTTTAAATATTAATTAATTTCCTAAAAAATAACCTTTATAATGCTAAAATATATTAAAACTACCAGCAAAGGATATGCTTTAAAGGAGTCTACTTTATTTTCCACCTGCTGCAACCAACAGGAGCCATAAAATGCTGGAAAAGACAAACAAACGATGTGGCAAGTTAATTTCCAACGGTCATAAGCCAATAGATTAATGGCACAAACACACATATACATATATGGAGATATATATGGAGATATATATACCTGTATAGTAGCGTGCTTGAGCCTGAAATATGGGCGTGGTCGTGTTTGCATTTAATGAGCGCGACAAACCTCCGACATTTGTGGTGGGTTCCCCTCCGGCGATGATTTATGCGGCTGTTCATTAGGTTCATTAAAAGTGAAAGGATGTCCGATCGGCAGGTGGCTATATAACCCATCTCCCAACCGATCACCGATCTCCAGAGATCTGTTCTGGGCGTTTATTTGTTTGTTTGTTTGTTTATTCGCCTTCGAAATGAGCCGTAACTAATAAATGTTTACGACTCCGGAGGAGTGTGTAAGTGTAACCGAACAGCCCAAATGAGGACAATAAAAATCATTTCGGTCAGCATTAAAATGACACATTGTTGGGGCCAGGCCCAATTATTTAATGCACTGGAAAAAAAATTACACAAGCTAAGCTAGAATTTATTTAAGGTTGCTATTTAGTTTCAAGTTTGCTTAAGCTTCTTGTAACCTTTTAGAAGCTTCTTTTACTGCCCATAAAATTCTGAAAAAATTATATAATAATATTTCTTTCAGTGCTACGTTCTCGATTAAGATCGGGTCAGCAACTCTTGGCCGGGCGCCACTCAATGGGTTAACGGCAGGTCAGCGGCGGCGACGATGCCGGCGGACAACCCGCGGCGTTCCAGCCAAAGCAAAAACACAACAACACACAGGGTGATACAAGCCAAAAAAAGAAAGAGAATAAAAAACAAGTTAACAAAAAAACAGGGAATAAAGAAAAAACAGCAGCCGTAATGAGCTGACAAAGGCCAGAAAAGTGAAAAAGGTGGAAATTGGTTGGGCAACGCATCGATAACACGCGTATACTCATTGTTTGTGGACAATTGATGCGGTCACAACAGTCGCTGAATGGAATAAAACAGGCAAGACACTGGGAGAAATAATCAAGGATTATAGATTTTATTAAATAAATTTCATAGAGAAATAATGAAGAATTATAGAATTTATTAAATAAATTTCCTAGAGAAATAAGCAAGGATTCTAGATTTTATAAAATAAATTTCCCAGAGAAATAATCAAGGATTCTAGATTTTATTGAATAAATTTCCTTGAGAAATAATCAAGGATACTAGATTTTATTAAATACATTTCGTAGAGAAATAATCAAGGATTCTACATTTATTAAATAAATTTCCCAGAGAAATAATCAAGGATTATAGATTTTATTAAATAAATTTCCCAGAGAAATAATCAAGGATTCTAGGTTTTATTAAGTAAATTTCCCAGAGAAATAACAAAGGATTCTAGATTTTATTAAATAAATTTCATAGAGAAATAATCAAGGATTATAGATTTTATTAAGTAAATTTTCTAGAGAAATAAGCAAGGGTTCTAGATTTTATTAAATACATTTCGTAGAGAAATAACAAAGGATTCTAGATTTTATTTAATAAATTTCCTAGAAAAATAACCAAAGATTCTAGATTTTATTAAATCAATTTCCTAGAGAAATAATCAAAGTTTCTAGATTTTAATAAATAAATTTCTTAGAGAAATAATCAAGGATTCTAGAATTTATTAAATAAATTTCCTAAAGAAATAATCAAGGATTCTAGATTTTATTAAATAAATTTCCTAGCTATAGCTGGAGATTAAAAAAGGATTGATTGTAAGCTCCTCCTGGTTATATAAAGTTAATTTACATTTTATTAGGTTTATTAAACACAAATTCGAATTTTAAAAATTAAAAAAAAAAAATAGAGGGTTTTCTCTTCCATTTCCATGCTTCACTGGCTCTCTCCCAGGATGCCCAGACATTGATCAAGTCAAGAGAAAAGTGCGTTGACAACGGGGAAAAAGAGGGTCCAAATAAATGGTTAAAAAAGGGACACTGGCAGGCATCATGTTCGAGTTGGCAAGACGGATGACACTCTTATCGCATGTCCCAAGCGATAAGGAGAGGAGCTGAGCTGAGTTGAGCTGAACTGAGCTGAACTGAACCAGGTGGATGAGGGCGGGCGGAGACAGTTGGTCATGATGTAAACCTGCGGCCTGTCAGCGACCTCTGGCCGTGTTTATAAATCATATGTTCATTGAGTTTCCCGACTTCTGGTGACATTTTCCCCCCATGCAGTCAGCTCTTCGTTACCCAACTTCTTATCGCTGCGGATCAAGTGATCAATCCAGGTAGAAAATAAAGAAAACAGGTACATGAGAGAGCTCTCTGGGAGTTTGGAGTGCGTCAGGTGCATTGATGGCATTTTAATTATTGCATCGAGCAAACATGCTCTGTGCACCAAGTCCTCCGATGGATTCCGACTTGCAAAATAGCTGCGAGGCGTGAAATCTCCTCCAAGAGTGTGCGGTGGGTCCGCTCGAACAGTGGTCCAGTGTCCAGCACAGTGGTTAAAAGTTGCAAGAGCTAAAGATCTGCTCCACCTGGCAGGTGAATAAACTGCACTGCAAGTGTCCGCCCCTTCATAAAGGAACACTTTGGCAAGGACTGTAATTATGCAGGGATCCCTATTTGTTTTTTACGCCTTAACAGTGGGTTAAATATATCTTTTATAAGAAAAATATATATCCTTTAACCTAAACAGAGAATCTAATCGTTCTTAACATATTTTATGTTTTATATGCCAAGCTTTTAAGTTTATTATGTTGAAAACCCTTCTAAAAACCCTTCTAAAAGCCCCAACTTCCCCCCACTTTATCTGTTATTAATCCCATTTTAATATATATAATTCGATTAAGCTTAGAACCACTGTGTGTTGCTGAGATCGCGACGATCGCACGCACGCACATTTCACTTTATTTATGAGGCGTGCGCTGTGGGCGTGGCTCGCTTGTTGATCGGCGCTACATTCCAGGCCCCGCTCCCGCCCTTGGCTCCTTCTCCCTCTTGGGTTTCGGAGAGCGTTTTCAATCAACGTTCGTTCCCGGGGCTGCCAGGCGAAGACATGCTCGGACCACCCTTTTAATGAAGCCCTAATTACAGTCTTTATAACAAAAGGTGATTACCAAAGCAAACCAACCACACCAGGGCTAGGTCCAGCAGCAGCTCTCTTTAGCACAAGGGGTTGGGGGAATAGGGATCGGGAATCGGGTTAGGGTCTTCCGCCTTCGGGGCTCTCGACTCAACAGTCTCCAGTCTCGTGTCTTGACTTTGGAGCCTGACTTTGACTTGGGTAAAGGGATTCCAGGCCCCATAAACAAGGCACTGCTACAAATATTAAAAACATTTTATATAAAATTTATAGATATATAAATCTAGACTAAAAACCTTTCTGAAAATATCTCTACTTTCTTACCATTATGATGGCTTTTAGGGTTTCTTCTTTTTTAATTTTCCATAGTTTTTAGCAATTTTTTCCAGTGCTTCCCCTTCTCCCAATTGTGGTCCCCATCATCGTCGCATTATTTATAACTTTTCATGTTTAAATTTGTAATTTTGGCGCACTGCAACAGCAACAGCTTCTCCGCTCTTCGGCTCTTCGAAGAATCTCGTGACTCTTCTGGCTTCGCCTCTTTCATCGCGCGGCTGCCCAAGCTGAGAGCCTTGTAAATATTGATTTTAATCGAAATTGCCCTAAATTGCTTGTTTTTCATGTGCTCGGGTATGCAATTTAAGACACTTTTGCTGTGAACACAACTGCGTGTGGCTTGAAAAAAAATGAAGAAAAAACAGAGAGAGAGGAGAGAAAGACAGGTTATTTAAAATAGGTGATATATTTTTCTGTAGGTACATTCTTTTAACTAATTATAATATGTAATTATAATAAAATTTATATTTTCTTCTGTGTTATTTGGTAATTTCCTATTCCAAACCTTAAATTGAAACTTTTGCATCTCACAATTCTTACTTGAAAGGCCACCGCCTTTCTGCCGACAGAAAGAGCAACTTATCATGTCCAAATTAAGTTCAATTCCAAATAAACAACAATGAGGGGATAAAACTGATATTGTTTTAGGTCTTTTTGCGCTTTTTTTCAGCCAGAAACCAAGGACATGGGCGTGGGCACAGAGGATTTACATATTCAAAATGCTGAACTAAGATGCCAAGAGAATATCATCAAGAAAATATGTAGATAAGATTGTAAATAATATATTAGAAATGAAATATATTATAATAAATAAATGGTAATAATAAATAAATAAGAAAAATAAATAAATAATAATGTAATAGATTTTAGAGGATGAAATAACATTATATATTTATTTTATAGTTACCAAAGTAAAGTAAAGAATGCCCTTCTTTTAGTATTCCATAATTTGATTATTAGAATTAATTCTTATCTTTGATTTATTTTTCTTAATTGATTATTTAAATTTTAGCCTCAATTTATATTTATTTTTCTAGATGTTCTACATATAATTATAAGGAAGCTATTATAAATAATATAAAATTTAAATAGGTAACCAAACTACGCCCCTGATCGCCATGGGTGTGAGTGGGTGTGGGAGTGGGATGGCGAGATGGCGGCAAAAACTCTATTTGCAAGAATTGTTTGACGGTGGCCAGTGAGTGGGAGGGAGAAGGCAGACCGCCAAAGGGGGTGGGTAGAGGGGGTGCCCAGTCGCTCGCCTTTGCGTTGGGCCTTTGTTTGAATTAATCGAAGTGATATTTTGCTTGTCCCGAAATAATTTATACCGACCGAAGTCACGCTGCTCCCACTCGGCTTGCTCTGGCTTGTCCTTAAGCTCAAAGAGCACTTGGAAAAATATCTAAATTAAAATATATATAAAATATTCTATTATTATATGGTTTTGTATAAGATTTTGTTAAGGATTAATTAGTATTTTGCAGAATTGGCAGTAATTGGTGCACTTTTTGTATAAATTTTAAACAAAACAAGAAAGTAATTTAATTTTCATATTTAAATTTATTATTTTCAGTGCATTTTGCGGCCACTGCCTAAAGCTTCAACTGGAATGAGAGTTGCAAACCGACTTGGAGTTGAAGTCGAAGCTGGAGCTGGAGCTGAAGCTCTGGGGGCCTTTATTGGTTTTGCGTGGCTGTTTTTTTTTTGTTTTTATTTTTATTTTTATTTTTATTTTTATTTATTTTTATTTTTTTTTGTTCAAGTTCCCCCTATTGCCTCTTATTGGGACGAGCGTCGAAAGCCGGCGCACTGCGAAATATAAATATTCGCCATACGGAGCCCCTTGATGCATTCTGACGTGAGTTGTGGCCTAAGCGCGCGTTATTAACCGCAATTTATGCGATTTTGAAGAGAGTTTACCTTTGGAATCGGCGCCAGCGGTGCTTCAATTCAATTCGATTCAATTCGCTGCGAATCGGTTCGATTCTTCACGATTCTTCACGATTCTTCCCCCTTCTCCCCTTGAGCCTTTTTGAGTTCCCAAATTGATTTCGAGCATTCATTATGGCAGTCAATGGATTATATGTTCTCTCTACAGCTAGTTAGCTCTTCTGAATATTTAATTTAAGCTAGAAGATTTCAATCAAATAAAGACAAGTGGCTTTCAGCACTCTCAAGGATAATTGCTTTGCTCAAGGAGGGAAATTATTCAATTGGTTTGATTTTCCTCTCACAATGGAAACATCGCAATGAATGCAGTTGGACAGAATGACAGACAGTTTGGCTAAGTGTGGATTTCCTTTGGGAAAATGCTTCACTTCATTTATATCCATTACAATTTGCGATCTCTCTCATTAGCATTTTGTTGTTGTGGCTCCTTTGGGTTTCGTTTCGTTCTTCGGGGGCTTTGGGGCTCAGCAAGTGCAGCTGCCGATCGAGTTCGTTGCCTAAGTCTTTCGTTGCGTGTGAGTCTGATAGAGAGAGGGAGGAGAAGAGAGAGGTAGGAAGGTAGGAAAGAGGGTAAGAGGGAGGTAGGAAGGTAGGAAAGAGGTTAAGATCAAGAGAGGGAGGTAGAAAAAGAGCCTGGTTTATGAGCAATTAACAAGATTCGCATAAAATTACAAAACTGACATAATTCAAGATAGCAGAGTGATCAGCTCTCACAGAATTATCACAATCGCCACTTGACGAGCGAGTGGAGTTTATTTTTCTTTCTTTTTTTCGCAGACAAACAGACAGATGGACAGTCTAAATGGTCTGCTAATGGCCTAAAGTGTACTTTCTGATAATATTAAGCACATGTGCATCACTTAGTCCAACCGTTAAATTTATAAGGTTCCCAACTCTGAGATAGTCTCACTCTCTCTCTCCTCTCTCTCTCTGTTTCTGTGAACATAAAATTGTGAAAATTATGATCTCTGGTAGATGAAATCAATTTACATGCATTCAATTACAAATTGTGAACCATCAAGAGACAAGAGACAAGAGAGACCGGGTTGCAGGCCCATCAGCTTGGCAATTTTATGGCGGGATTTGGAACTGCCTTGTAACTGCCTCGTTTTAACGATCTCCTGCCGGAGGAGAGAGATCTCCTCGTGGGTTTTGTTGCGACAACTTTTGTGGCGCAGTTAAACGTTTGCATGATTTTGATTTTAATGATGCCACAGATACTGAGGGGGGGATATCAGATACCAGATACCATCGATACCACCACAGATACCACAGAGATCCGTGAGGGGGACATCCTAATTAGCGACTGGCTGTGATGGCCATCAAAATAAACACTTGTACAATACGAGCCAACTGGGATTGCGACGTGTTTGCGCCATAAATTTGTCCACTTTACAATGGGAAATAATGACACGAAGAGATCGAAGGAGGAGGAGTGGCATTCGGGCAGAAGAAGAAGATCCCAGTGATCGATGGGTGAGGAGAGAAGTTCTTCGCCTTTGCCTTTGCCTCTCTGGTTTTGCGATAATGCAAAGTGCTCTTGGTAGCCCCCATTTCTGGGCCATAATAGCAATTTCATGTTCATGGGCGCCACACTCTCGGCCTCGGTTCTCTTATCTCCAGCTCCACCTCCTTCCCTGTCATCGTCCAGCCTCTGAGCCTGCTCCTGCTGCTGCCTCACTCTTTCCTCTTACCATTCCCAATCCCGTTTAGAGGCGACTAATGGCCTAATGGCTCATCAGGGCATGTTGCGCGATCTGCAGGAATTGCATTAAATAAAAAAACAAAAACGAGGCGACTGCCATTCAAAATTCGTTGCCATAATTTAAATGAAGGCGAGCGATAAGACAGCCCCCGATGCGATGCCCACTATAAAGTGTATGCCAACCAGTTCGAAGGGACACCGTCTACGTCTTCGCTGCATGTGTTTTTGGTTATAATTTAAATGAGAACGATCGCTAAATGATCTCATTCCCGTCTCGAAACCGAAGATGCTGTGGGAAGATCTGCAGAGGTTCGGTGATCCTCTCGGTGCTTCATGCTGTGCGGATCACTCTGAGTGCTCAGGGAAAATAGTAGTTTCAGAGATCTGAGTATAGTTTTTGGGTTTAAAAAAGCAAATACTTTGAGTGTTCACAAATTTCATAAATCTATATTATTTTATTTACAAGATTATCACATTAAATGATTGAAAATAAAAACCTATCATTAATTTTTGTATAATTCGAGCTGGAAATAATCTAGATACAACTTAGTAGTGTGTTCAGGGACTTATCCCTTACAATTACCATGAAGCTACTAACCAATTATCGGGAGAGAGAGTGGAACCCCTTTTTGGGGTCTGTCTGGCGAACGTGTCAGTGGCAAAAGGAGAAGATTACAGCCCGTTGACATAGGGCCCCGGCTAAGAGAGTTGGGATTAATCAATTGCCCTGCAATTATTGGGGCCTGCCTGTCAGCTCTGTCCGAGGAGGAGGAGAACCAAGGAGCTTGGAGCTTGGAGCTTGGAGCATGGAGCGAGGCCGTACAAAGCCTAATGGCCGTAATGAATGGATTAAGCCAGCGTTTACGCAAACGCGTTGATATTTCCTCTGACCAAACAAAATATAAATCGAGCCAACTACACGGGGACCTGTCCGACCAGGGGGACTCCACCACGGGCCGAAGGGGCTGCGGCGTTGCAATTTGCATGCTCTTATGTTACCTGGAGGAGAGGAGCTCTGGAGACTCTGGCCCCGGCATCTACTTAATTTCAAGTTGTCCGCGGAAAAACTTAAGCATATTTAACCGCATGTCGCTGATTTTAATGGGGGGAGAGCAGAGCACAGCAGAGCAGAGCTCCAAGATTTGGAGTAGGGGAGCAGCACCCAGCTCCGACTGCTGCTCCTCCCTCTTCTCCTGCTCCCCGTTCAGCTTGTTCTTCAGTCTCATTTCGTGGCGACGCTCACGCATATTCCGCATATGCAGACGACGCACGACGGGATGCAGGCGCCACTTGGCCAGTTGGTGAGATCGGTGAAGGTGGGAGCAAAAGAGAGAGAGAGAGGGAGACATAGAGCGGGCCAGGTAAATGCTAACCACTGAGGAATGCCAATGCCCTCGCCATTGCAGCCAGCTGACCTTTGCACATGCCACAAAAGCCGGGTTGAGCCGGGTTAACTCCAAAGGGGGGATAACGAAAGGAATCAGGAGCATATATACATATATATACTTAGACAAGCGCCAGGCCAGAGCGCGGCTGTCTTCATCGGTTTGGAACTGAACAAAACAATCCCCTGTCAACGGGGCCATCATATCGAATGACAAACTCCAGTGCACAATGGCTTAAAGGTCTCTTTTTTTGTTATTTCTGAGCCAGGCAGTGCTGCAGTTTAATTCTGTTAAATATATAATAACATTTTCAATTATTTTTATATATTTCTTCAATATTTTAGCATTCTGTATCATATATAATTATATTTTCAATTATTTCAAGAACATTTCATTATATTTTTATATTTTTCTTCAATATTGTATCATCTAAACTACATTTTTAAAACTTAAAACTAAATCTCTTGAGGCAGAAAGGTTTATATATATTTTTCTTATATTTTGAAGCCTTATTTTTCCTCTCTGCACTGGAAAATGTTAAGCAAAGGCAAAAAGAAGGCTGCTGAAAAGGGTTTAAAAGGGGTTTCTTACGTTTTATTCAGGGATTATCTGGGCTCGGCCAGTTCAATCGGAAAATGATCGATGAGCGATGAGGCATGGCAAGGTGCATCTTTGTTTGGCCTAATTAAGCCGAGTCTCAGTCCTTTCTTCACTCCGCCATTCATTATGAAGCCCAAAGGCTATGAGAGATTGGGGAAAATGTCACTGACCAGAGCTCCATTGAGGTAACCCGATGAGACATACAACTCCAGGTAATCCAAGCTTCTCTAACAAAGAAAAGAAAAAAAAAAACGATCGTGTGTGGTGGTTTCTGGGAATACATTTCAATATTTTTAAATATTTTTGATAGTTTTTCTTTGGTTTTTGATGTCAAAGCAAAGATATTTTGTAAAATGTTGTAATTATGATAATATCATCGATTTAAATTTAATAATTATGTTTGAGAAGTGAAAACAAATCCAAATTTAAATTACAACTAAAACTCCTTACAACAAATAGCTCAAGTTTCTTTGCATTAATTTCCTGTTAAAGTTGTAGAATTTGCTGGAAGGAAGCTGACACAACCTGGCTATATCTTGTCCTTTCATCTCCCGGATAAATGAACTTGTCCCCGTCAAAGTGTCGGCCGTGCGAAAGCGCCACGAAGTGGATAAAGTAAGGGGTGACTCCAGGAATGGTTAGGGGAAAGGACGAAAACGCAGACAGGAGGGGGTCAGAGTGTCGTGTAGGAACAGCAGCAGCAACAGCAACAGCAACAGCAACAGCAACAGCAACAGCAGCAGCAGCAGCTGCTGGCGGAGGAAAAAGGGATGTAGCCTGCCAGCGATTGCAATCTCTGTGCTGCAGTTGTCGCTTCTGTGTTTGCTGCTGCTGCTCCTTGTTCTCCTCCTTTTGCTCCTTTTCCTTCAGCTCTGGCTTAATTTTCCGCCATTTGGTCATTTTGGAGCTGAACCGCAGAACCACAAAGCGTATGTGAGGGCACTGAAAATAATAAAAGAGTAAACAAATTTAAAAGAATATATTAAAGAAATAAAATAAAAATAAATAGGAATTTATTCAAGAATTACATAGATTTATGCTTGTAATATTTAAACTTTAAATTTAAGCTAGAATTTGATTAGCATTTCTCAGTATTTCTCTCCGTGCCCAAGCAGGAAGGGATTGAAGGTGGAGATCTCGTGCATCTGATAAACAAGAAGCCTCCACAGAAACCGAGATGAAGTCGTTTTTTTTGGGAATACTGTACGGCGACACACTCGCAACATACACAATTTAATTAAAGACGCGACTACTGGGCAATCGGAAAGGATGAAAATCGGTAAAAGTATCGCCGCCGATCGATAACTAACACGCATAAATCCTGCACATCGCTGATCGCTGATACAACACAAAATATACTATAAAGAAGCCACCAAGCTGACCTTGAGCGCTAATGAAGACCTCGTCGCTCTCTCTTTCGGTGGAATGTCCTGTCCTCTCCTGTTGCATAATTCATTTCCAATTTATATGCCATAAAAGCGATAATGGCCGCAATTAAGTTCGTGTTCCTTTGATAATTTTCCACATTTACGCGGCCATTAAAATGATTCCAGCCGCATTTTTCAGCCCCTGAATGTGTGGTGTTGTGTTGCCTATCAGCAGCTCCTCTCCATCACCATTTCCATTTCCATATCCCATGCTCATTCCCATTCCCATTCCCCCTTTTGGCCAGGCTCCATTTCGGGGCTTATCGGAGAAGAAGAAAGAGCTGCAGGGCCAAGAGAGTGTCCAAGTCCGACTACTTACCCTGAGGTGTTAATTAGCATTATCTTAATGCACGTTCCGGCACACAGTTCAAATTGAATTATACATAATAATTTGTCCGCCGCTCTTTAAAGTGCAACTTAATGTTCGAGTGGACAGGCCCATTGCCAAGTCTAGTATAAGTGGTGACCCCGACGGAATGAGGCCCCACCCTGCTGGAACCACAAAAATATGGTGGACGGGACAAGAGATCCCTAGTGGAGTGGAGTGGAGTCCATCCAACAAGCTCGTGTTAAACGCTCATTAATCACATTAGATATGCATTAATTCGGTAAGGAATCCCAAGATATGGCGTGTAGTAAAAAAAAGAAAGGTAGATGGTGTGGTAGTGGGAGTCACATAAATAGAGACTTCTTCCATTTCTTATAGGATATTTTCCCGGGAAAATTAATTACTCGAAGAGCTGGGCAGATATAACTTGGTTACGATGGGTTTTCCTTTAAAAAGAAGACTCTACAAAGTAAGGAAAGGTATGTAAGAGTTTTTTTTGTTAATTTTTCAAAAAGTTTGAACTATTCTTCAAAATCCTTTAAACTTGTTTCTAATAAAATCCACGTTTTATAATATTTGTTAAATATTTTAGAGTTCTTTGTGGTAATAATACCTTTAAGGGATTTTATTTTCCTAATCAAGAAACTTTATAGATAATTTCTTGACTTAGATAAGGATCTCCATTAAATAACGTTAAATAGACTTTAACAAAATATCTGAAATAATTATAATACATATATTTAATAATAAAACTTTATTATTTTCTACTTCCTTTCTTCATTTCTTATTTTATTTTATTTATTTTAACAAAATCAAAAGATTTTTGAATAGCACTTAATAGGCTTTAATTTCTCTTAAAAAAACTATAATTTTTTCTATTAAATCTTTATAAAATTAAGACTTTTTTTAATACTTTAGCTCTTTTCTTGGCCCCAAAATTGGGGTCACCATTTCTGGCGGAAAAAGTCACCAAATCAATAGTTTTAATCTGCAAGCTGAGCTCCAAAGGTCTCCATCCCTCGCCAACTCGAGCCTGAGGTCCCCATTACTCCCATTACTCAGCCTGAATATCCCAAAAATCCCCCCCAATAACTCAGTTAGCCAGCCAACCGTATCCACCCACAACCAGAGGGACAGGAACAACACCCCCGGAACAACCACGGAGCCGGAGAGGTAAAAACAAACAAACGCCAGGACAGCTGTATGGGTGAGTATCTGTGTGGGAGCGACAGTGCCAGGGCGTAGTATGTGTGCGTGTGCCTGAGAGAGCGAAGGAAGAAGGCGGAGCCAATGAGAGATGCGGGGTGGTTTAATGCCGGAATAAACTAAACAAAAAAATATATAAATAAATACAACACTTTAATTTGCTTTTTTATATTAAAACCAAAATGAAAATAAATCATATGAAATTAGGAAATTAAATGTTACAATAATATAAAAAAGGAATTTGAAGGTTTTACCATTTAAATTATTTTTTAATTAAATTAAAATTGTATTTTAAAGCAATTCATACCCCCAAAAAATTATCAATACTCCTTGACCAATTATTATTTTAATAGTTTTTATATTTAATATATTTTTTAAAATAAAAACTAGCTCCCTTGTTTTTCCAAGTGTATGAGAGAGAGAGCGCAGCACAGGCGAAAGGTGGAGAGAGTAGCTCCAGCCATGATTGCTTTGGGGGCGAGCGAGAGAGAGAGACAGAGAGAGAGAGCGAACCAGAGCGTGTGGCGAGGGCTGTCTTGCTCGCACCCTCCAATTGGAGCCAGCAGCGACAGCGAAGCCGGCCGCGGCAGAGGAGGCGGCGGCGGCGGCGGCAACACCGGCAAAGATACTTTTCTTGCGGTGCGAACGCCATGCGGAATCAGTCAATGTTCAGTTGACGGCGCGAAAAGACGCCGCAAAAGGGGAAGCGAAGCGAAAAGGAAATAGAAAATAGAAAAAAAAAGAGAATAGAGAGAACAGAAAGCAAACCAAAACGTGAAAACTGTATTGTGAAAAGCGTAGAAAAGCGCCAAAAGCCAAGCTTACCGTCCGTCGTTCGCTGTTCCTCTCGGTTTCGCTGGGATTCTTCTTTTTTGTTGTGTGTGTGTGTGTGTGGTGACCTGTGACCCCCATGAGTGAAAAGTTACCCAAAAGTTAACCAGCAACCAAAAGAGACTAAGCCGTAGGAGGATCAGCAATTGCCGCCGCCGGAAACGGAAACGGAAACGGGATCGGTTTCGTTATCGGGACACTCAGGAGAACCATGCTGGTGCCGTCGGACATGATCGCGGCACAGTCCAAAATGGTCTACCAAATGAACAAGTATTGCGCGGACCGGGTCCAAGTGCGTAAGGCGCAAATCCACAAGCAAATCCAAGAGGTCTGCCGCATCGTCCAGGATGTACTCAAGGAGGTGGAGGTACAGGAGCCACGCTTCATCTCCTCGCTGAACGACTACAATGGCCGCTTCGAGGGCCTTGAGGTCATCTCGCCCACGGAATTCGAGATCATCATCTACCTCAATCAGATGGGCGTTCTCAATTTCGTCGACGACGGCACCTTGCCGGGCTGTGCGGTCCTCAAGCTAAGCGACGGCCGGAAACGCTCCATGTCCCTGTGGGTGGAATTCATAACGGCCAGCGGTTACTTGTCGGCCCGGAAGATACGCTCCCGCTTCCAAACCCTGGTGGCGCAGGCATGCGACAAATGCGCCTACCGTGACATCGTCAAGATGATTGCCGACACCACGGAGGTGAAGCTGCGGATACGGGAACGCATCATTGTCCAGATCACGCCCGCCTTCAAGTGTGCCGGCCTCTGGCCGCGTTCCGCCTCCCATTGGCCCCTGCCCGGAATACCCTGGCCGCATCCCAATATCGTGGCGGAGGTGAAGACCGAGGGCTTCGATATGCTCTCCAAGGAGTGCATCGCCCTGCAGGGCAAGAATTCGGCCATGGAGGGCGATGCCTGGGTGCTCAGCTTCACCGATGCCGAGAACCGGCTGCTGCAAGGTGAGTTTCGATTTGCCGTCGGCATTTCTTCGTTCACTGAAAGTTAAGGAAAGTTGGGGAAATTAAGGGGAAAATATAGGGCATTACTGATCAATTTTTGAGTAAGAAATATTATAGATCTTATAGAATATTAAATATATATTATATAGTTTCGTTGGTATTATATTTTTAATATATTTTACTATCGATTTGAAGATGAAGTATCAAAAAGTTTAAGAAACAAACTTGATATTGCTTAATATATATTAAATATAGTTTATAATTATTTTAACTAGTACGAGATATTTTCTCCCAGTGCCCAATGAGTGGCTCCCGTATTTTTGGACATGTTTACGTAGTATTCCCAGTGTGTCCCCCAATCAGTAATCAGTGACACACTTAAACTGAATTGATTTATTCCCATCAAATCAGCGACTTGGTCTCGATACGCCCCGTAATTGGTTGTAAATTAAACGCCAGTCAACGGGGGACGCCGTATAAATTTTTAGAGATCGTTAAGTTAGATCTAAATGGAAGAAGAATGGTTGTGCCAGGTGGAAATTCCCTTTTAAAGCATATAAACCGAAATGTAATAAATGATATTATAAAGCCTTAAAGATTATATTATTTTGTAGTGAAGGATAGTTTGGTTAAAGTATTCCTTTATAATCCTGATAATACAAGAAACAAATTAGGTAAACCCCATTTAAAATTCTTTAAAAACGGGGGAAATATTTAAGGGCATATATTCTCATCTATCACCTATCCCTCAATGGATATAAACTCCTTTCTAAGCTATCCCCACGATAATTTGCATAGTTCTGGGGGAAAAACTGCATTGCAGATTCAATTAGGCAGCGCCGATAAGAGGCATCGTTGCGATCGATGATTACTGATCGGTGATCGGTGATCGGTGATCGGCGGGGACTGAGTCGACGACTGCCCAACGAGACATCCGATTATCGGCACCCGATATGATATGAGATACGAGCGACGAGCGACGCCCGGCTGGCTACGATCATAAATCTGGCGTTCGATCACTGAGGGGGTTACTGCCACGGAGAGGTGCCACCAAAACGGTGACTACGGGTTAGGTGCTCCATACTCCCGTCCTCCGTTACCAGTTCTTAGCATTATTTTTTTTTTTGTTTTTTTCGGTCGCGACAACGCACACAAATCTGCTGATCCCCGAGAGATAAGCGCAGTCTCGCGGTAGTCGCAGTCGCAGTCCCTGGTCCCTGGTCTGTGGTCCCTGGTCCCCAGTTTCAGTTTCAGTTCCAGCCGCTGCTAGACTGTTAGTTGGTCGGACTTATGGCCAACGGAAAACGGGTTTCCACATGAACAATGCCAATGGCTGGGCCATAAATAAATTTCTAAACGATTTTATAAATATTTTAAATCTCGGCGATTAGATAAAGTCAACAAATAAATAAAACAACAGCGGGCCAAGGCATGAGATGACACACAGAAACCAACCAGAGAAAAAAAAAGTAAATAAAAAGTTGGGAGGAGGGATACGTAGAAAGAAGGCAAGAAAGAATGAAAGAAAGAGCAGCAAAAGCTGGAAGATGAGAGCCAAAAAAACAAAAACAAAAACGAAAATTAAGCCAAAAACCAAGTTTGAGTTGAAGACGGAGACAGATACCAGAAACCAAAAACCAAAAAAACCAAATCGAAATCAATTCTAAGGCCCTGACAACGATCTCCAATTCCGATTGCCGATCGATATTGATCCCCAGCATGTTCCCCCGCGTGTTTGTCATTTAATTTAATACCAGAAAAGACTCTGACTCTGACTAACTTTCCTCGCTTTGTCTTATGGGGGGGATCCATATCGGAGATATCCATATTGTGGCTATAATTAGCACTGTCACTTGTCCCGAATTATATATCGTATAAAAACCGTCCTCCCACTTGACAGGGACACACAGAGCTCTCGAGTGCCCCCGATTCGCAGTGCCAATATTGTGGCAATATCGTTCAATATTGATTAACCGAAATGTGTGAGGCGGAATCCGGAGCAGCACTAGACGTGATTATCGGTACCGGAGCCCAGATTAGCCTGCCACCGTGACACCGTGCCAACGTAGCCATGATTTATGTGCTCCAAAGGCACTCGGCCGTAATAAATTAGGAATCGGATCGGCCGGACATATAATACATATGTGTAGAGCTCTCGGAGGAGAGGAGAGATTGAAGCCAAATCATAAGTACTCGCAACCAAATGGTTGATCAATCAAAGTCGAGCCACCATAAGAGGGTTACAGCTGGGCCCAAAGTGGGGTCTAAAGCGTTGTATTTAGTTTAGTTATAAAAGGGAGTCTAAAAATGGGTCTAGATATTAATATTAAGTAAATTAAATGAAGTTCTAAGTCTGATCCTATTTATTGATACTAATTTAAGCATATTGCTGATATTAAAATATAAATATAGATGCTTTTCTAAGTGGATAATAATATAATATCATTTAAATTCAATCAGAAAATGGTATCAATGGCTTAAGTTCTAAGCTTAAAGTTGTAATTAATTTGATCCTACAACAAAGTCCATAAATTAATAAAGACATTGAAACCAAGTAAAGCATAATAATTATTATAAATTATAAAGAATTCAATGTTCTTCAAAGATTTTGTTACCATTTCTTATAATTTATATAAGCTGCAGCTCTTTGGAATATTTTTAGATCAATAAAATATATTTTAAACTATTTTATTTATTAGATATACACTTGCTTAGAACCTATTTAGAATCTTACAGACATTAGTCATGCCAATTATGATTAAAATATTATATATATATTTAATCAATGTCAATTAAGTGGAAACCCAGCATATCTTGATCTATAAAGACTTAAGTTCATGTTTTGGATGAGTCAGTTAAAAGGCACAAACTTTGGAGTAGGCAAAACACTTACCAAAAGAAATAGAGAGCGATGTACTTGAGATAGAAAAAGTACTAATGACCGAACCCATCGATCAGTTAGCGTTTGCGTATCTGACAAAGAATGAACGAAGCTATATAGTTCTGTCAATATCATTTCGGTTCAATATAAATTGAAAACAAAGTGAAATCTATAGATTATCCTTTCAATGTAATTTATATTCTTTTTTGATTTTATAGAATAGATTAAGACATACAAAAGGATCCTTCTTTAGGAAATATTCCGCAGAATATAATTTTATTATATTTAAGATTTTTTACTTGATATAAAGATGTTTACCATTTGATTGTCTACTTTTTTATAAGGCTCTGTTATAGTAAACCTCTTTATAACACGTAAAAATTCCCTGCTCTTCAAAAATACTACCTTAAAATTACTATAATATTATTTTCTAGTTGAAAGGAACCTTCCGAATGAATATAATAATAAATGTCCTAGTAACTCATTCTTATTTCCATTTCTCAATTCCAGGAGCTAGTCGTCGCCGCTGCCTGAGCATCCTGAAGACCCTGCGCGATCGGCACCTGGATTTGCCCGGCAACCCGGTGACATCTTACCATCTGAAGACCCTGCTGCTGTACGAATGCGAGAAGCATCCCCGCGAGATGGAGTGGGAGGAGAACTGCATCGCGGACCGCATCAATGGCATCTTCCTGCAGCTGATCTCGTGCCTGCAGTGCCGCCGCTGTCCTCACTACTTCCTGCCCAACATGGATCTGTTCAAGGGCAAGTCGCCCGGCGCCCTCGAGAACGCGGCCAAGCAGGTCTGGCGGCTGACGCGGATCATGCTGACCAATGTCCGTTGCCTGGAGGAGCTGTAGGAGCGGAAGGAGGAGTCCTTACCTGGAACGATCTGTGGCAACTGCAGGGGGTAGAGCACCCGGGGGGGGAGGGGGTTTGCCTTTAAGTTGCCTTTTTTTGTGGTTAGTCTTTTTTTTTTCTTAGGGTTTTCTGGGTCTCTTTGAGACGCAGTCGGAGGAGCACAGATCGGATCAGAGGAGAAGTAGAGCAGGAGCAGTGAAATTGCAACCCAAATACTATTTGATATTTCGCTAGATCGTAACTTAAGTTTAGGTGCTTTCGAAAAGTATACGCCGCTTACAGAGTTTCCTATAATTAGAGCCTACCTACATACATATAGCCTATAGAGCCCAGTGCTGCCCATTTTAGATCGCATAACGCACAAGAAAGAGAAAGAGCGTGAGGAGTTACGTATACGTAATATCTTTTTTTTTTGTAAACAATTTTTTTGGTCCATTGCGAGAGCAAAATTAGCAAAATTAGACATAAGTCCAGGAAACTAATTGAGGAATATTTCCCTGATTGGTTATAAATTATTTATTCTATGTTTTTGCCTTCTTCTTGTGAGTTTAGTCAATAAAACGTAAGTTTTTCAATGAAATTTGTAAGGTGTATATGTTCTTTGGGGGCATAATAAATGTAAAAGGTAAGTATAAATAATTGTATAGAGCTTCCAATTCTTATTACTCTTCTATTATGACCGTATATAGCAGCAAAAATATCTGTCAGAGCCTGCCCGAGGGTAGCCTCTCTTCTGTCGATCATTTCTGCGGACCCTTTGATGTCTCACCGCCAGCATATATTTATATATATAAGCTATATATATATATATATATTGATAGACTTCGATTGGGGAAAATGTCAGCGAATGACATTTGGCTCGCCGGCCGGGCTGACATGCGGCGCATTTTAATTGCGAATTAACAGCGATTCCGCGGACAGCTAACAATCCCCATAAAGTGGTCACAATTTGTGCTGCAGAGGCCACCGAAGAGGGTCTATATCTTCAGTTATCGATCTGTATAAGGTATTTTGATCACGTGTCGGTCTTGGTTTCGGTTTCAAGCATTCAAATTAAACTTTATGTGATTCATAAATTAAATAATTTAACTTGTGTGTGTGTGTGATTTGTTTCTGATGTTACTTCTTGTGTTTTATTATTTTAATTTGTTTGTTGAGCTCTTTGCGGTTTTTTTTTGCATTATTTTTAGCCGTAATTTATACATTAGTGTGGTCTCTGTGATTTATGCCAGTGCGGCTTTTGTATTTTATAGTTGTAAATTACCCAGAAAATGACAATTGCAAAGGCATGACACGGGATGATGAGAGTTAGAGGAGAAGACCTAGAAATACCCTGGAAAAAAGGAACAAATTAAATCAATTAGGTTTAAGTTTATAAATGAGTTTAAAAATAAATAAAATAAAATAAATATTCTAACAAAGGATGTCCTAATCCCTAATTGATAGAATACAGTGTGACCATGGTTAAACATAATTTGAAAAACATAATTTTTAAACCTTCAAAGTAGTTCAAATAATAATTATAATAAATCTTTATAATGATTTGATTTGAAAGCTTAATATATTAATTATATAATAATTATTTAATATAGTATATATTTAGTAAAAAATCCAGCTTAGTTTTTAACCAGTAAAAAGACATCCTAAACTCCAACAAAAGTTTGAATATCTCTGAAATTATATATCTAATCCAAGCACGTGGGCGGTGTCTTGGTTTTTGCCATTTATGTGGCTTTCGGATTGCCACGATTATTCAGTTGAAATTCGATTCGAATTGGTTTTATTATTATTTCATTTTCATTTCATTTTTTGGCCGGTTCGATCGGGTTGTTAACCGCCTAGTTGCGCTTTTAATGAGTTGTGCTTTATTGGCTTTGATTTGCATTTTAATGTGCCTGGTTCCGAGTTTATTATTTGTTTTTGTTCTGTTTCAGATTTCAGATTTGTTGTATATATTGTACATTTATTCATTTGTTTTTTTTTTTGTTTATTTATATTTGATCTGCCGCCTTCCCACACAAATTAAACCATAATTAATAAATGATAATTTGGGCAATCGGTTCTAGCCGCCGCCGCCAATTCCCCTTCCTGATCTCCGTAATGAATTCCATTTCCATTTCCATGCAATTTATATTCATTTTAATGGCCGCAAAAGCAAATTTTATGAACATCTCATAATCACATTTTAAACACACAATTTGTTATGGCCCCTCACTCACTCGAAATAATTCAAGAATATTCATTTAATTCACAAAAAAAAATCTTAAAAGTCTTTGTACTTTTTTCAAGCTTGCTAATATCTTTCACAAATATTTATTAAATATATTAAAGTGAAATTAAATTTAACAAGTCTCTGTTTAATGTATAAATATAATAATTTAATTATTATTTGCTTATTTGTTAGGTTTCTTTTGCAGTAAAAAATAAAAAAACAGAAGAACTGCTTGCGTGACAAAACCTGAGATATACACCTGGAAATATATATAGAATTAAGTCTGGTTTTAGACCCTTCTGCTTTTGAATTGGCGGCGATTTCCGCACGCCTGTCAGCCAGCTTGTTGGCATCCCTCATCCAGCTTCAGATTCAGATTCAGATTCTTCTCCTGCTCCCCTTTCCTACTCGAGGCAAATCAAAACAAATGTTTTATTTAAATGGTTAATTTGACCGGGGAGGAGCAGCATCTGTGCCATGAGGCCAAATGAGCAGCTTACAAGGAGATGATGAGGCCCGAGGTACACAAATGGCTGCCAAATCGTGAGAATTGCATTTGGAATGCCACCACCGCCGAGTGAATGGAGATCGGTTGAGGAGGAGGATAGAGAAGGGAGATCTCTGGCGAGCAGAGCTTGGCAGGGGATTTTAATTTGCTGGCTTCAATCAAACTAAAGGTAGGAGCAGGCAGGAGGATCAGGGAGTATCAGGGAATATCAGGGAGCAGCAGGAGACGGAGACTGAGGCCGAGGAGGCAGTGCATTAAACCCTCAAATAGGCTACAACCAGGGAAGATATATACACGGGGAAAAGTATGGCTCCTGCTTAAAAATACAATAAAATATTATATAAAAATATTGCTTAATTAGAAAAAATTCAACAGGAAACTCTATTCGAATTACTAAATCCATTTAATGTTTAAAAGGCATTTTTTTATATGTTTTTAATGTTCGAAAAATTAAATTTTACAGAACCAGGAACTGAAAGATAATTTATTCTGACTTAATTAATATAATATTAATTTTTTCAAGTGTTTTCTGCTGCGAGGATCACGCGAGAATTTTTTATTTTTTGGGTTTAAGGGAAAGAGGGTAGAAGCAGGGCAGGAGAAGGCAGAAGGAGGACGAGGACGAGGCCAACCGACGGCGCTAGCCACTTAGCATAAACGGAAGACGGACGCGGACCTGCAGTTCCCTTGCCAGACCAGGCTTACCACATCTAAGCCCACATCTGCACTGGCCACATGCACATCCTCAGCCCGATCCCCAGCCTGTTCCAGAGCCAGAACCAGAGTCAGAGCCAGAGCCCGTTCGAGGCCAAGGCGAAGCGAAGTGAGCCACGACCTGTGTGGCCGCTGCATCAAGGTAACAAGCTGTAATTAGAGCCTCTTAGCCTGTCATCGCCAGCGTGCTTGATTATAGCCTTTTGACAAAAAGTAAATATTAATTTAATACGTTCAAGGGACGACGTAGGGAGGCAGCAAGGCAGCGCCGCAAGGCAGCCTCCCTGGAACAGAGGACCGACATCGAGTGCAGCTCCTCCTCCTTGTCGCTGAATCCTTTTTTGGCGGCTGCTAAATTTCACCTGAACCAGGTATTTTACATTTACAGGTGATAGATAAAGGGGAGACCTTGAAGCTGGCTTTAACTCGAACTAGTGATTATTTGGAATGAGGTTTCTTAGGTAAACTTAATAGAAATAAATGTTTTTACTTCAAATTTATGGAATTATTATTTTATTTTATTTATTTTATGCAGGAATAAATATATTACTTGTTATGTGAGCTAGGAATCTATTATAAGAATAAAAAGTATAATAATATATGTATAATGAGATCAATCTTGAAATTATTGCCAAGTTTCATATATAGAAGCTTGAAATTTTGAAAAATAATGAGGAAACCTTAAGGACTTTAAACATTGATATTATTTATTGACATTATTAATATTTTTCCTTTAAACTTTTATTATTGAATTCTTTTTTCCATTCCTATTTGAGCTTGGAATATAAACCTGCCAGTAAATGTTAATATTTATTATAGAGCACTAAATAAAAGCCATAATAATTAATTATTATATAAATAATACCTCCAATAGTTCCCTAACTTGTAAGTAATTATACTTTTAAATAAAACAAACCCACAAATAAATATTTAATATCAATTTCATGCTTTTTATACCCCAAAATGGATCAGTAATTTCCCAGAAATCCCATCGCATGCATTGCACTCACCGATCGATCCGGCTAATCCCAGAGCTATAGCCAACTATCAATTAACATGAGAGACTCAAGACCAGAGTCAGAGCCAACACCGCATCCCGGTTGCCAGTTACTGAACCAAAACCGAGTCTCCTCCTCCTCCTTCTCCTCCTCACGTCGCTGGACGCCCTTTTCTGGGCCAAAAACAATGGGTTCAAACGTTCTGCGCTTCGGTGGAAAACAAAAAGCGGCCCTAAATCAATCACGGCCAGCGACATGTCAACATGTTTGGAGGGGGATTAGGAGGCGGGAGAAGGATCTGGTCTTGTGGACAACAACGACTGCGAGGCGACTCCCGCGCCCAAGCGAAATGTCAACGTGATTGTGGGGCATCTTAAAAAGGGCCGCCGTTGCGCATATATTGGCCGAAAAAAAGAAAAAAAACAACAAACAGAGAAACCAGAAAGCCCAAGGAACGTGGCAACGAGTACTGGGGAGTACCCAGTAACGATACCGATACCGATACCGATCCTCCTCCACAGAGTGCCCTTTCTTTCGTAATTTTTTTCGACGGAGGCCCCTGTGTGTACGCGTGATATCTGAACTACGAAATTGAGATCGATTCCCGGCTACGTGTCTGAAATGTGAATCGATGCCCAACCCTTCGATGTAACGATAAATTATGATATTATTTGAAATTAATGTTAAGTAAAATGACATCAGTGGGTCTCTGTCTTCGTCTTCGTTTCAGTTTCAGTTTCAGCTGCACTTGTCCGCTGCATTCGTCACAATTAATATTCCCATCAGATCCGGGCGGAACACATGTCGACGGCGAAGTCCATTGCATTCGGTTGGGTTAAAAAAGCTGACTGAGAGTTGGATATATTATATATTTTGGATCGCGAATCGTGTCGCTGATTTGTTCGCTGTCATAATTCAATAAAGTAGTCAAAAGTCAAAGCCAGCAGCAAAAAGTTACTCTCCGTTCTCCGTCTCTCTTAACCCATCTTTGCCATTCTGTCGCAGGTTAATGGCCATAAACGCAAATCCGCTTAGCACTGCACCAGGTTGCACTGAGCCCGGTCTGTTTATTAATTCATCAGATGTCTCCTCAGCGATGTGGCTTGGCAGAACAACTTGGGAATTCCAAGAGCCTTGAGGTTTTTGCTGTAGATATATTTTAGATGATTTATCCATAAACTTATGAAGTTTTAAATATCTCTTTGATATTAATTTCTCTTGAAATTAAAACATTTTACATAAAGCAAGCTAAGGTTTTACAATATTTAGGGTTCTATAGAGAAATATAGCTCAGTTCTTAGGGAAATATAATATATTATATATAAGATATATTATAAATAAAATATAATTTATTAGCAAGCTAAGGTTTTACAATATTTAGGGTTCTATAGAGAAATATAGCTCAGTTTTTAGGGGAATATAATACATATAAAAATCTACAAGTATCGTAAGACTTTATGTATCCAATATCTCAAAAACAGAAAGGTAAGCTTTAATTTTCTATAATAAAATATTTCCAAGTTAAAATTTCTAAAGCTTAATATTTAGTCTCATTATTTAGGAAGGTGACTGAACCTTAGACCCAAGACATATAGAGCTAGAGGTATGCTGATTATACCTTAGGTTCCTAGATCTAGATACATGATCTTATAAGACACTCTCTCTAGCTCTCTAGCTCACTTGTTTTTTCCACGAATTCGACTCCAACTCAGCTGGACAGCCTGATATATTATATGTACGTAGCGGCGAAATAAACGATCGCGATGATGGTTGCTAAAGGGACGACGGTATGGGTATGGGCCAGGGAGTGGACTTTGGTGGACAACACACACACCACACTCCACACTCCACAGAGACGATGACGCGACGACGAAGGAGCAGAGCTGGCGGAGCAGCGAGAAGACAAACGTTGCGGCGACAAGGCAGCAAGTGACAAACGTTTAGATGGATGGATCGTTCTTCATTTTGGGGGAATGAAAGCGATCCGATCGGGTCCGAGAGGAAGAAGAGAGACCCCGAGTGGCGGCGGCCAACCGAAAAAAAGCGACGATTGCACATAAATTATATTCAAATTTTCTTCTTTTTCGAGATCTAAGATATATTGTATATATGTATAAATACGGGTCTCCTGCTGAATCCTTCCTGTTTTTCTATATGTATACAATTTATGCAGATATGCGACTGCTTTTTCCTAGGTATCCTCCGGTTACGCGCCAAAAAATCAGCCAAGTGTCACCTGGCCTGCCTCCTGCCTTCATGTCTCTGGGTCTGGGGTCTTATCCCATTCATTTGGACTCCATTAAAATTCAGCTGACAGCTTCGATTCACGTCGCCAACAAATTGGCTTTAGAATGGGCTGAATACTATTTAGATACGGCTAGATCTCTGGCCAAAAACTGCCACTGATTGATGTCAATAAAAGCGAACAAAAGGCCTGAGCAGAGATACAGATACAGAAGGCAAAGAAAAGATACAATAAGGTGATGGGAGGAAACTAGGAAATTACCTTAAAAGCTTAAGCTAAATATAAGCTAAATGCTTTGAAGAATATTATTTTTTAATATTATTTTGGAATATTATTATTAGGTATTATTATTGAATATTATTATTATAAGAATATTATTTTTTAATATTATTATTGACTATTATTATCAGTTATTTTTATATAATATTTATATTATATTATGTAGATTATTTTTAAGCCAACGTATTATTTCCCAAAACTCATATACCATTTAAATATCTTGTTTAAACCTTTTTTAAAATCTTCCTTTTAAGAATCTTCCTTTTCTTTATTTGAAATTAAGGGTTTTTGTTACCGGAAAATTTATAGAAGACTCAGGAAAATGTGTAAAAGACTCAGGAAAAAGTGTAAAAGAAAATATGAGTGGTTAAAGAAGATTTCCTGCTGAATTTAGATTTCAAATCCTGAAAATATAACAAATAGTTAAGGTTTTTCCTATTTATTTCTTTAATTAAATTTTTCTGCTGTATCTGTGAGATGATATTTCCCATTTGAGAGCTGAAAACAATGCCAAAAATGTTCGCTGGTCGTCAGCTATTCTGTTCGGTTCGTGTTTTGCCTCCACTTGAATTAGTGACAGCGTCTGGGATTTGTCTAATTGGAGGAGGCCACGGCCGCTTTGATGTGGCCACATGTCCAACTGTCCGTCAGGAGTCATGAGTCATCTGCATCCACATTCACATCCGCATCAGCATCCGCATCCGAGTTGCCAGTCCCTAGGCTCGGCTGAGCTGAGATATCCAGTGCCGCCTGCCTCTTCGTACTTACAGATACAGATACAGAAGGAGACCGCAGGAGGAGGAACGAACTGGGCTCTGTGGAAGGCTGTCAGAAATTGCCAGCGGGCACATTAATCCACGCGACATATTTATGAGTGTAAGTGTATATGCCTGTGCGCCGTGTATCCGTGAGATATAAAGATATCGCCGTCGCCGTCGTCGGCGAACATGGACGAGGGTTGCTCTTTGCTAAATGAGTGCACATTTCAGATAAATTATTGCACACAGCTCGTACGCGATGGCAGGCCGAAATGTATTTAACAAATTAAATTTACACACAGATACACACACACACACACACACACACACACACACTGGCACAGAGGCGACTTCAAAGAGAGCACCGCGCCGGAACGGCCACCAAATGGGCGGAGCTACCCTCGGCCAATACTCGGCCAGCGCTCTCACAGATACACACCCGAAGCGAGCTGTCGGAGAGCGATAGATACATGCGGCTACACAGATGCAGATACGCAGATACTATGCTTGCTTTGGTGGGGCCCACAGATACGAGCGAGAGATACTTATGGGAAGACAAACTCACGGCTAGATATACCCTTTAATGGTGGGTTTATTAAGAGATTTAAGAGATTTATGAAATTCAGTAATTAGTTTTGATATTTTTTACAAGTTCTATAAGCCTTAAATTTATTTTAAATTAATGAAACAATGCTAGTTTTTAATGCTATTCAAATTACTGGGTATTTTGATTGATTTTTTAGTAGTTTGGTTTATAAATTAATAAAAAAATGTGTCTTTACCAGTTAAGAATTACAAAATAAAATAAAAGTAAGCCATTTCTTGGCACTAGAATTTCCAACGAATGAGAAATGGGGTTTCTTTTGCCTCTTGAAAAAACCTCTTAAAACCAGCCTCTATTTTAAATTTAAATACATTAATTTTCTTTTATTTTTTAGCTATAAAATATATTAAAAATAAAAAGAAATCCCTAAAAAACCTAGGTCATTAAGGGATACATTCTAGTCGTCTTCTACTCTTCTAGTTTTGGGTTATTTTCATTTATTTTTTAGCTATAAAATATATTAAAAATAAATATAAATCCCAAAAAAAAACCTGTGTGATTCAGAGGTATCTTCAAGTCGTTTTCTAGACTTCTAGTTAAGGTTTCACCCTGGCTTTTTGAAGCTGAAGCTTTTGCAGATATAAATACGGATAGCGGCTGCAGATGCAAAGGGGTATGATGAGGACAGGGTACAACACGGGGGGAGAGATGACGGGGAGTATCTCTCATCGATTTTTTGGATACCAAGTTGGCATCGGAGTGGGACTCTCCGGATTTGGCGGGCTGACGTTGAGCGTTGGACGTTGGAATGCATGGCACGAGACAGAGACGCCTGTCACGTGACAGGCGGACATGTATCTGCATCTGTGTATCGGTATCTGCATCTGTGTATCTGTATCTGTGGCCGCCGCTGTATTTGTATCTGTATCTGCATCGGTATAAAAAAAATCCATGAAATGGCGGATTCGCCAGATACACAGACACAAGCCGCCCTGCCCTGGCACTGCACTCTTTATCTTTATCTGCCGAAGCTGTAAATATCCGCGAGATTTACAACGCCAAACCCAGGGCGCAACGTCGTGCGAATCGGTATCGGTATCGGTTTCGGTATTGGACTCGGACTCGGACTTCGACTCGTACTCTCGGCATCGGCATCGGTGTGTGGGTATCATCAGCAGCCCCAAATGGCAGCTGGTCACTGAGCGAAGCCATTCGACACGAAAGCCATTCGCTAAACGCATCCGTTGCGGTTAATTCCAGAGATTCGGGCAACGAGTTGCTCCCCAAGGAGTCAGGCAACTGCAATCCGGCGGATGCAGTTACACAGTCACAGTCACAGTCACAGTCACAGTCACAGTCACAGATACAGATACAGTAACAGAAAGCAGCAGATACACTGAGACAGATACAGATACACAGGCAGTACAGACCGTACGTACGTACTGCCGAGCTTTGTCGTGCTCCACTTGTGCCCATTGTTGCCGCTCCGCCTGTCACCGTAACTCACAATTGAATTGTTCCTTTGTTCTGTCCGCGATCGGGCGATCTGGCTGGATCTTCCTCGATCTTTCTCGGCTTCAGCTTCAGCTCCATCTCCATCTCCGCTCCCGAATTTCGCATAATTGGCTCGCCGCTTGCCGACTCTTGACTTTGTAGTTGACCGCCAGACCGAGCGACGCCGCAAAGGAGATTCGAGATAGGAGAAGGAGCAGCAGTAGGAGAAGGAGCAGGAGCAGGAGCAGGAGCAGGAGCAGGAGCAGGAGCAGGAGCAGGAGAAAGAGCAGCAGCAGCAGTAGAAGTAGGAGCAGCAGCAGTAGAAGTAGGAGAAGGAGCAGCAGCTGAAGCAGCAGCAGGAGCAATCTCAGTGTCCGCAATGCTGGTGCCGCCGGATATGATGGCCGCCCAGACGCGGATGATCTACCAAATGAATCGTTATTGCGCCGAACGCGTCCAGGCTCGCATGTTCAAGACGGCAACGGCCATCCGTGAGATCTGCAAGATCGTCCAGGACATTCTCAAGGAGGTGGAGCTGCAGGAACCGCGTTTCATCTCCAGCCTTGTAGAATGCAATGGCAGGTAAGGCGGCAAAAATATATATTTTCATTATTGGAAATTGGAAAAGAATTCAAGGAAAATTTTATAAATATTTATCATTAGAAATTATATATTTTTAACCACATTTAATACATTATTCAATGAATTATAATTATGCTAAATATGCGTGAGAAGTTTTTGTTTACTTGTACACTAAATGCTTTATTTTTTATAATTATAAAAACAAAGCTATATCATCCTTAGCTTTGGGAAATAAATCTCACTTTAAAATATATTTTATTATTTATTATTTAATATATTTAAAGATTATTGAAAAGATTATTTAAAGATTATTTAAAAGATTTAAAGGTTTAAGGCTGATATAGGTTTTCCTGATAATAAATAATACTTGGCAATTATTTATGGAGTTTTTCTTATTAAAATTCGTTTTTTTTAATTAAAGTATTCAATTATTAATAATAATAATACTTGGCTCTTATTTAGCCAGTTATTAAAATTAAAATTCGTTCTTTTAATAAACGTTTTCAAGCAGTTCTTTATAAAATTAATATACAACGTTTGATTACATATTTACTTGTGTTTTATACCAATTATTTAGCTTTCTAGAAGCTTATTTTCCCTCTGTTACTGTCGCACCTATATATATTTTCTATATTAAACCCTATTAGATTTTTAATTAAATCTCACATAATTTACCTTATGTTTTACGTACACTTCCTTTACTTGTAAGAAGACCCATAAAAGTCACCTTCACTTGGACTTAATTAGGGGGAATCCCCGATGGGCATGACTTGACACTTAACAGACACTGACGCTGCACTTTTGCCTGTAATGATCCCACTGGACTTGAGTGGAAGGTGGGGAGTGGTGAAGAGTCCAGACCGAGCAGCGATGACAGTCATTGCAAACTGGAATTACGCAGAAATCAATCAGAGAAAGAGAGAGAGAGCTGTGATTTTTCCCTAACATTTCACTCATTAAAGGATAATGGCAAAGATTATTTTTCAAACTCAACTTTATTCGTTTTCCCGCAGATTCGAGGGCGTGGAGGTAATCTCCCCCAATGAGTTCGAGATTGTGCTCTATCTCAATCAGATGGGCGTCTTCAATTTCGTGGACGATGGCACCTTGCCGGGCTGTGCTGTCCTCAAGCTAAGCGACGGAAGAAAGCGTTCCATGTCCCTGTGGGTGGAGTTCATCACGGCCAGCGGTTACTTGTCCTCGCGCAAGATTCGTGCTCGCTTCCAGACTCTGGTGGCACAGGCCTGCGACAAGAGTGTCTACCGGGACATGGTCAAGATGATTGGCGATACCACCGAGGTGAAGCTGCGCATTCGGGAACGCTTCATTGTCCAGATTACGCCGGCCTTCAAGTGCTCTGGGATTTGGCCCAGATCTGCGGCCCACTGGCCAGTGCCGCATTTGCCATGGCCGCATCCCAATATTGTGGCAGAGGTCAAGACCGAGGGATTTGATTTGAGAGCATTCTCATGCAGAACAAGAATAATAACAATAATAATAATAACAATAATAGCGGAAGCAGCAATGCTGCCAGCATGGAGGGCGATGCCTGGGTGCTGAGCTTCTTTGAGGCAGAGAATCGTCTGCTTCAAGGTGGGTCTTTAGTTAAGAAGGATCTTGAATATGTAATTTATGATATATCCTTGCAGGTGGCTGCCGCCGTCGCTGCCTGAGCATGCTGAAGACCCTGCGGGACAAGCACTTGGAGCTGCCTGGGAACCCCATCAGCGCCTATCACCTCAAGAACCTGCTGCTGTACGAATGCGAGAAGCATCCGCGGGACTTTGAGTGGGACGAGAGTTGTGTGGCGGACAGGATCAATGGCATCTTTCTGCAGTTAATCTCCTGCCTGCAGTATCGTCGCTGTCCTCACTATTTCCTGCCTGGACTGGACATGTTTAAGGGCAAGTCACCCTCGGCCTTGGAGCAGGCAGCCAAGCAGGTGTGGCGTCTCACCAGGGAACTGCTGACCAATGCCAATGCCTTTGAGAAGCTGTAAGGGAAAGGCAGGAGCAAGGGGAGGGCAAGGACTAGGACATTCTTAATTGATTTTTATAAATAATTTTATAATATCAAATTCAAGAGTGAGAAAACCTGCTGTACTTTGGTTCCAAAATCGATTCATTTCCGGTTACGGGGGAGTGTCTGGCGCCAAGTCCTTTGGCGGCCATTTTGTGGCCTGTCCGAGAGAGAGAGAGAAAGAGAGTTGGAGAGAGAGAGAGAGAGAGACTCGCTTGTGTGTGTGTTTGTTTTTTTTTTGCCAAAGTGTTAATGCCGAGATGCGAGATAATGACACTCCCCATATGACTCGACGACTCCGCTTCTGCTTCTGCTCATCCAAGCATTATGGCTAAGCCCTCGAATATTGTTTTTAATAACGCACGAGCATCCTTTGTGTCTGGGGAAACAATGGAACAATTTCCAAGGGCAGGGGATAGGGAATATCGAAATGAAAAGGGAAAAGAGCATTTGGCCAGGCGGCTCCTTTTACACAAGCAGGAGCAGGAGCGGTGTCCTCTCAACGTATACGATTGTTTCACAGCTCGCAGATCCTAGATCAAAGCCGAAACACAAAAAAATCTATATAAAATACAAGGATATGAGAAGGGAGGAAGGCAGATTCCATAGAGCGTTTTAAGTCCAACTTAACATTGTTTTTTTTTTACTACTTATACTTTATACATACTTATCAATAAATGTATACACATATTTATGTATATGTCGGTGTCTATTATGCGAGGCCTCACATTTACCGCGATTATTCACAGAGTTGGTTTAAGTGCAACATAATCCTAGATTGCTTAAGGGGAACTCTATAAGAATGAAAATAATTTTAAAGCTTAAGAAAGATATTAAAAATACTAATAATAATAATTTTATTAATAAAATTCAAGCATAGCCAAAGGCAATTCATGTTTTTTGTGTATTTTCGAAGGCTTAAAGAAATGTTTGATGTTTTTATTAAAAATAAAGAAAATATTGATTTTAAAACGATAGACATTGAGAGATTTTCCTTTGAAGTACAGATAATACTTATTATTTTTCAATTACTTAAGAAAATGTATTTAAAATAAACAAAATATTGATTTTAAAACTGTAAACAGCTTTGAAGTACAGATAATATTTATTATTCTTTAATATTTCTTAAGAAAATGTCTTAAAGTTAACATTTACTTATTCAAAATGAAAAAATCACTATTATTTCTATATTTTTTTTGTTTTTAAAAGGAAATTTCAATTTTATTTCGACAAAAACTGAGGGTTATCCAGTTCTGGAATTTATTTAATATTTTTCACTTTAAAATAGGCTTGAATACAGCAAATCTGGCAAATAAATCAAGTTTCTGATGAGTGAATAAGCAAAATATTTACAGTAAATCAAATTAATCAATAAACATTAGGAAAACAGATAAATACAGTCAAAATTTAAGCATTTTTAAAGGTATTTACTTCAGAAATCATTTATTTATAGCCAGAGGAACCCTTTTTTAAAAGATGTTCAAAAAATAATAATGCATTTTGTTTAGTTTTCAATTTATATTATTTAATATACCAAAAGATGTTGCCTTTAAACTAGCCTCAATTAAATAATGAAAAAATACCCTTAATTAACTAAAATTCAGCTACTCATAAAACAGCTTTCGTATTTAGTATTAATATTAAATGCAGGATAAATCTCAGCTGAAGAGTCCAGGTTGTGGTTCTCATTAGTCCTTCCGGCGGCTGACATTAATGTTATGATTATTGGCATTGCAGTATCTGTATCCGCATCTCCTTGGACTAAAATCGGAACGAGTATCTGCACTTTGGCAGTCCCATAAGTATCTGTATCTGTAGCTGTAGCTGTATCTGTATCCTGTGGCCGTATCTTCCAAAGCGTAGATGGAGCTGTGGAGCAATGGGAAGATGCAGCTGCAGCAGCAGCAGCATCGGCAGCAGCAGCAGCAGCGACAACTGAACATCACTTTTATTACCCTTATTTATGGTTATGTGGGATCCAAGACAGAGTGCCTCGCTCTCCTCATGGCTGCTTTGTTCTGCGGTTCTTTTGTCTCCTCTCCAGTCCAGTTCATCGCTTTTATTTGTATTTATTCCGTTCCATTTCGTTTCGATTCATTATTCGTCTTTCTGCTTATATATTTTTTTTATTTCTGCTTTTTTTTTTGCGTAACGAAAACTTTCAGCGAAATGTAATCGATATTTTGTGTGGGCACAAAAGTTGTCTTTTAATGCGAGTGCGGAGGGGAAATAATCAACGTCAGCACAAAGGGCACCGAGATAACAAATTATGCCAAGGCACGCAGGGATCATGTTACCAGCAGCAGCAGCAGCAGCAGCAGAAGGACTCACCACCCACCCACTCATTCCCGGTGGGAAAAGCATCATCAGGTGACCTGGTCCAGCTCTGACTCTCTCTCACTCTCTTCCTCTCTGGAAAGGACACGTGGCTGAGCCCATGTGCCTGCTAGCCGCGCATCGATAAGGCACGATTCCCATTTCGCCTGACAAATGGCATTTGGAATGCAAGTTGGGGGGAAGAACCAAAAAAGAACCAGGAGAACCAGGAGCCAGGACCAGCACCAGTTACAGTGCCTGGATCCATGACACACACAACACCTGCCTGAGTTCCCATCTCAATAACCAATTCCAACTCCTGTCACAAGCCACAGAAAACTGTCGTCGCCGTCTGGCTGCCTCATTGTTTGGCCTTTGAGTTGCCTTCTCCTACGCAGATATCCTGCAAAGGTCGGGGCATGCTCGCTACCCATTCTACGCTATATAAACGAATATATATATGTCCAGGATATGCCCCGTGCGAGGGAGACTCTTTTACTTAACAAGACTTTGATGTTTTGGGTTTTTCCTTGTTGACATTTATGCGCACCCTCCCTCTGACTGACACAGGTCCTGCTGTTCCTGCTGCTCCTGCTTCTGGATCCCAGCCTCGGGGCGTTTCATGGGCGTTGACAAGAGGCTTTCGAATGCGTGGCATTGTCCTGCGTTGTCCTGGCATTCCTCCTTTGTTTTAATTGTTTACTAATGATATTTAAATTAGTGCTCTAAATGACCGCAGGCGGTTTCTTCTCACATAACCCATTATCCATTATCCATTATCCATTATCCATTATCCTTTTTGCCTTTGTTTTGGTTTGTTGTTTGCTTTTTGACATTTCATTTGTTTAGAGGGTTGACAAGCTCTAAAAACAAAGGCAACCAAAAAAAGTCTAAAATAAATTATTTTAGAAATAAATTCAGGCTTACATTTCTTCAAAATTAAACTTTATAAATTTTTAAAATATTTTTTAAAGTTTTTCAAGAATTTACATGAAAATTTAAACAATTTCCTGGCTTTTAAACTATTTTATTTTTCAGAATTACACATTTTCCAGCTCCCCTTTCATCTCATTGCCTCACTGCTCTTTTTCCTGTGCGTAATTATGTCGTCATTATCTAAAACACGTGGTGCAATTTAACAACATGACAAAAGGAGGAGACACTCAGCAGCAGCAGCAGCAGCAGCAGCAGCAGCAGCAGCAGCAGGCGACGTCCTCCAGCCTCCTCACAGCCATCCATCGCCAGCACACGCCACAAATTATGAATATCAGAAAAATGCACAAGATGAATGGCACAGGAAAATATGCCTGAGAGAGAGGAAGAGAGAGAGAGAGAGAGTGGGAAATTAGTTTTCCACGCATCGCCAGCAAACACAATGGAGCAATGAAAAAGCGGGGCCAAGCAACGACGGCACCTACACGTGATAATTTAGAGCAGATTGTCGCCTCAGCGGGGATGAGGGGATATAGCCATCAGTGCTGACAGAAAAGTATTGGGAAAAACAGCCGGAAAAACAAGCTGGAAAATTAGATTTTTAAAAAATGAACAAAGATTTTTATTTTAAGATTATTTAAATTTAATTTTTTGATCAAATTTTGTGATCAGTAAAGGATTCTTTAACAGCTTCAATAAACGATTCGATCTAGACATGTTCCCTTGATCATTTGTTGCTGGATTTGTATTTAAAAAATATTTACAGTCCCAGTAAATAATTAAAAACATAAAAAACAATAATTAAATATACAAAAATATCTAAAATTAATATCCTGCTTTAGAGATCCCCCGAAGATATAGAAATCGCACTCAGCACCATCGGTTGTCTAGTCTTCCACAGCTGAGAGATGACTTCGGGAGGTGGGAACACTTTAGATCCATCGTATTTTTGGATGGACATTTGCATTCAATTACGGCAGCTGTGAGCCGGCCCTGATTTATATTTATGCACGCGTCTCTGACGGCCCATAAAGGAAACCCCAAAATGCGCCACAGCGTCGAGGGGAAGGCGGAGGAAAGAAAAGGGGGGAATCCCCATCCCTCCGCCGGCAGAAGGATAGAAAGAGTTGCCCGCCTGCGCTCAATCATAATTATGTGATTTGTTTGCGACGCCGGCGCGGGCGACTAATTAAACGGAGGAGTGACAGAGAAGCGAGAGGGTGGGTGTGGATGCATCCTATTCGAGAGATTCCATCTCAAAGTTCTTCTCCCCCCGATTCCCCCTGAAAGGGTGAAGTCTGTTGACGTATTGTCGCTGATGTCGCCCGCTGGAATTATGACATTTTGATTTGAGCCTCATTTGATGTCCCTCAGCCGGCGCTCCTCTCTGATTTATGCCCAAAGTCTTGCAAGGGGAAAATGTAAGGAAAAGCTTAGCCATAAGAAAGGGGAAAAGGAGGCTGGGAAGACGCCTGCGAGGTAAACTAATTGAAAGGCGGACTGGGAGCACTCAAAATTGGGAGGCACTTAGCCAATTTGCTGCCCTAACTTGCAACCCTTTCCCCGGGACTGCCACAACAAGTGAAGTAGAAGTGTCAGGGGGAACGGCGACATTCGGTGGCAACTGGCCCTCCGACTGGGATCAAGAGTTCGCCTTGGATCGTGGAGAGTTATCCCAAATCGATTAACATTATTAATGAATGCATATCATGGGAATAAGTGGGAGCCGGCAAGAGAGTCAAAACACGAAAAGGTTTTCAAACAATTTCAATTCCCAGAATCGAAACCGAAACGAAATGAAATGAACTCCGGCGAAACATTGTCAACATGATCATCAACTGTCTCGCTTTCTCCCGCTAGCCCCGTCTCTGTCTCTGTCAACATATTTATGGGCCCAGCATTGGAGCTCCGATTGAGGTTGACTTTGAGGTCGGACCTGAAGCGGGGGATACACTGTGAAAATAAATAAATAAATTAATAAATGAATAGTACATAAAAATTAAGATTAAATATCGAAATATCGAAAATATCGAAAGTGATGGCACACTTTCGATATTTTCGATATTTCGATATTTTATTTAAAATCTATGAACTTTGATGGACTATTTATTTATTTATTTGTACACTGTTTACTTAATTCTAAAGAATTTATATATTTAAGTCTTCTAACTTATTAAGGAGCTTCCGATATGTTTTCAAATTAATTATAATTTTGTTATCAATTAGTTTCGATATATTTCTAACTTTAAGCTAAGAATTTAGGATATTTTTGTGAGCCAAATTTGATTTATAATCTAAACATTTTGTAGGCTTAATAATATCCTTTTTTTTTTTGTTTTTTATTGTTTTTTAAGTTGTAAAGTCTAGATAAAATATTTTCCCAGTGTTCTTGGGGAATGGGGAGCATTGGAATGTCCAAATGTTCGATCATAAAACAAAGACCCAGAGCCACAGAAACAGTCCGAGAAGAAAGAGTGAGAGAAACAGAAACTGAAGCAGGGACAGGGAACCAAGAACTGAGAACTGAGAACCGAGAAAATGAGACAGCGGCCAGCGAGGGAACGAAGTTGAAAACGACGTCGAATCAATGCAGATAATATCAATTATATGTAAAAGATACACATGCATGCGATAGATACATTTGCCCCGATAAGCATTTAAAATATTAACATCCACATCCACAACGGTCTTGGGGCTCCGTGTCTCCGTGGAATGCCTCCGCCTCCCTCCAGCGCGATCCGTCGTTCCGTGTTTGTGTTTATAATTCATTAGAATCCACAGCTGATTTGAGTTATGGCCGGCAGATCGGATCTCGGGGGACACTATATATACATATATATTCAGGGCTTTACGCGCTGAAAGTTTTTAACACAATTAAGTGCCAACAGACTCTGAAACTATATTCTCTGCAGTCAAAATCAGATCAAGGCTAAGCTGCACTTTAGTTAATTAGTTAAGCAATTGAAATGCATTAATTTTTGTTGACATTTTTTTAAATACAAAATAGTTATAACTTGTTAAAAAATGGTTAACTTTTCATTTGAAAAGCGTGTTTAAGCTACTTTTAATGACGTTTTTTATAGGTTTCAAAATAAAAAGGAAACAAAAGAAAAGAAAAGAAAACAATTTTAATAATTTAAATTTTTGAAAATGTGACCGATTTTTTTTTAAATGTTTTCCAATAATTATGCAATCTTTTGTCAAGTATTTATTAAGATTATTATTCTGAACAAAGCTTATTATATAAAAAAACTTAATAATATTTAAATAAAAATAAATAAGTAACGAACACTTATTAATCTATAATTAAAAAAAACATGATAATCAAATTATTTCTACAGCTGCTATAAAGCTGCTATAAAGCTCTTAAAAACACATCACAAATTGGAAACAATTGAGGGCAGTGACTGTCCTTAATTATATTTTGATTAGTTGCCTATTAAAGTTACGTGCAGAGCTGGCTAATCCATAATTTAATTCACATTAGTTTACGATTTTTCATATTCCCGCCAATAGCAAAACCACTTCAAAGCGGTCGGCAGCTGGTTTGTGCCTTAGCTTAGGTACCAGTTTCTTGCATATAAAAATACTTTCCTCAACTGTTCCCACTGTCGGTAATGTGTGCTGCGGTAGAAAGAGTTTGTATTTTATCTAAATTTCTCTGCATCCTCGGGCCGTAAATTCCACTGGGATTTCCTGCTTGGCTGCAGATTCCGCGTCCAGAAACCTTCTCCGGAGAGCTCATCTCCCCGCATAAAACATTGTTCATTTCATTTATTTCTCACCAGTTTGTTTTATCAGTTTTATTGATTTTATTTATATTAAATAAAGCTACATCAATGGAACTACAAACTACAAATACATTTTAGATGTTTGAACAAAAAAAAAAGAATTAAATAACAAAATAAATAACGGTGTTTGGGGATGCATTAATAACAATACTATAAATAAAATACAAATTTTTCCTACCGACATTTGGGAACAGTTGAGCTAAGCAGTTTTTATAGCAAAAAAACTGGTACCAAAGCTGAGGCACAAACCAACTTGGGCCTGCTTTGAAGTGTGGCTTGCTGTTGGCGGAAATTTTAAAAAAAAATCTTAAACTAATGTGAATTAAATTCATTAATTAGCTACGCGCGTAACTCTAACTTGTAACTCAAGTAGAAAATTAGATAATTAAATTACAAAAAAAAAAAAAACCCGAAAGCTAAAAGAAAATCTAATCCCTGCAGTAACTGGAGCGCAGGACATTCTCAGCGCCCGCCAGAATTGCACCCTCGTGCTGCGGACAAAGCTTCAGGTAGAGCTCGCTGGACTCCATGGCCTCGATCAGCACGTACTCCAGGTAGATCCTCGGCGAGGACAGGATGCGCCAGGTGAGCGGATTCAGGATGCTCGTCGGATACTCCCAGTTGACGGTGGCATACTCCGGCTCTCGCACATCCCGTCCCGCCACCAGAGCCTTGTACTCGTAGCCCGGCTCAAAGTACATGGCTTTCGGGGAGAATCTCATTAGTTCCGTGGCCGAGGCATCTTTATGCTTGCCGATGGCATTGCCACTCTTCTTTCCATGCAGCTGAACGGAGAGAATGCCCACCTCACCGCCATGCAGGGTGCTCTCATCGTGACCCGACACACGCACTGTTATCCTATAGTGCAGCCGGCAGAAGGGCGCCCGATCGCCGGTGGTCAAGTAGAAAACTCCTGGTGAATCCCCCTGACGCAGCTGGCCAAGATCCACCTGCTCCTGATAGTCCTCCTGGCTGTGATAGCCCATGCGCAGGCAGGTGTGGCCCGGCTCCTCGCAGCTGGTGCATTTGGTGTCCTTAAAGCTCTACAAAAAAGAGCAGGAAATATACAAATAAATAAACAAATAAATAATCATTTCTCCTGCTCACCCACTCACCTCAAAGGAATCACAGGTAATGCCCAAAAAGGGACACTTGGAGCCGATGCTCTCCGTGAAATACTGCTGACTCCGAATGTGATTGCAGCCCAGGAACTCCTGCATGGTCAGGAACAGAGTCTTCTTCTTGACCACATCCTGGAACTTCTTGTTGCAGCCAGGATTATCGAAGCCGCCGTTCGGGAAGAAGTCAACATGACCCAGCCGCATATTAATGCCCAATCCACCTTTCATCAAAGGATTAGCATCGGTGTGCACCACATCCACAAAGTGCGCGTCCGTCTTGTCCAGCCGCACAATGGGATCGGTGTCGGTGAAGAGTGGTGCTGCCGGATCCAGGCCCGTTATCCTGGCCGCCTTCAGGCCAAAGTCTCGTTGCAGATGATAGCCCGCATAGCCGGACAAATGGGCGCCCAACGAATGGCCAATAATATGGACATTGTCCAGATTGGGCAGTCGCAGCTCCTCGTACAGCATGTGCACCACATGCGCCGTTATGGCACCCACCAGCCGGATATTGGCCACCGCCTGGACATATGGGGGACTGGCGCCGCCACCCCAATCGATGAGCACGGCGCAGGCTTTGCCCTCTGGCTCGTAGGCTAGCAAAGCCTTGGCCATGTCCCACATCCAGGGTATTTCACCCGATTCCAGATAGCCGTGGACCAGCAGGAATATCTTGCCCTGCGGATCAATGCCCATGTTTTGGACGCTGTCCGGATCATTGAGATCCAAATACTTGGGCTGATCCAGTTGCCGGCGCGTGTGCAGCGTGAAGTGTGGCTCGATCTCTGAGGGTTTCTGTGGATGAACGTTGATCGAACGGGTCACCGTGTTCCAAGGTCCATTCAAGGGAAAGCAGCCGTAGACGCCAAAGCACTTAACCTCGTTGATATCTGGGGGAAAATTTAAGTTTATAATCATTAAAATATAAAGAAGTTCAAGGGAGAATACAGAAATTAATGAAAGTCACAAGCAATCCCTTTAAGCCCTTAAAAATAACCTAGAAATCTATCAAACTCTGTTGTAAATTACCTATAATTATTTATAATAATTTATTTAATTCAATAATTATGCATTTGAAACAAGAAACATGTCAGTTAGAACCGTTTTGGTCTGCTTATCAGTTTAGCCAACTGGAAAATCTTCAATAACAAGCCAAGAAATCATAATTGAATCAAATTCTGAAGGGTTTTTGGTCAGTTTTTGGCCAGCTTTAAGCCAGTTTTCATTTTGGCCACACACAGCTGAGGGCCATTAGGTCTTCCAGTGAGCCGTGAAGACCGCCAGAAGGCTCCCTTTGTTAGCCAGCGAAGCATGGATGACCAGTGGCCAGTGTCGTCTCCCTTTTTTGGCTTTAAATAAATTTAAATATTTCTTTCATCTGTATTTGCCTTCCGTTTGCATCGGAAGTTTTCGATTAGATTAGGCAGTGCTATGGATAAAATGATATATCCATATCACATAGCACATATCGCCATATTATAGCATTTGCGATACCGGACGAGGCACGTCATTAGCCCCGGGACCCTGATTTCCAAACCAAATCGAAAAGCTGCCGCAGACCACCTGTTACACATAAAAAAATGTGCAGCTTGTCTTGTGGAAAAATGCCTTAAAAACCTTTAGATTTTTGTAATATAAACAACAGATTTTCCTGTGCTTGGAATTGAGTTAATGAATTTAATAAATCTCCTTATCTTAGTTTAAGTATTAACCTTAAAGGGTATTTTGTAAAGTTTTCACTGCTATGTATCATATTTCCCATTTACTAATTTTCTATAATTTTTTTAAGTGCTACTGTTGTTGATCTTTATCGATTTAAAGGCAGAGCTTTCCCTGAAGCAGCATCTGGCCATAGAATACCCCAAAAGTGCCCCAAAAAAAGGCCCAAAACTGTTTGCTTGGCACAAACACTCAGGGAGAGAAACCACTTAAAAATCAAAGCTGAGGAAGCCCCAAATAGGTGACTCTGGACCCAAAACCCACACAGCTGTGGGCAAAACAATAGCTGCTAGCCAAGTGTTAATTTTTTTAATTGAAAAATATTTAAATGCCTCGTTAGAATGGATTTTTCAATGATTAATCAAGAAATTGAAAATTATTTAAACGTGAAAATTATTTAAAATATAATATATAAATATCTAAGCTATATAATTTATGAATATTTATTTATTTATTAAATTTTAACTATTTAACATATTTTTAAATGTCCAAGCTATACTATGTTTAAATATTTATTTATTTATTCGTCATTAGATAAATCATTAACTTGATAGTTGAAAAGCTTTAAGTAAATTATCACTGCTGGTAACTATTGTAAGTTTATTTTATATTTTCTATTAGATTTATTTATTTATGAATTATCAGACTTATTGGTCATAAATAAAGAAATCAAATAGAAAACTTACAGTAAGCTATATTAAAATATAAAAATTAATCTGGGAAAACTGCAAATCTAATAGAAAATTGTCTTTATATATTTTTGATTTAATTAGAAATTATTTTTGTGGCTTAAAAATGACACTAGTTTATATATTTGTTTTGAAATCCTTCTTTATATTAAGATCCTAAGATCCTGCTTTTAATAATTTCTTGCTCATTATTTATTTACTAATTTATTTACTGCAACTTGTAGAATATATTTTAAGTACTAAACATTTTTTTGCTATTCTATTTATCCCGTTCAGAGCTTCAAGTGGGGATTGTCATGGATGGATGATGGATATATAAATCAGGATCTTGAGTTACTCACCACTCTTGGGGGCTGGTGGCAGGTCTACAAGTGTATTGACCGCTGCCCTACTGGTGTGATTGGCCAGATACAACATGGTCTGCAGCATTAGGCCGCCAGTGGTGTTGGCCACGTACATCCTGGGTTATTCCTCGTTCACTCTTTGCACATATATATATATATATAGAGAGAGAAGGTATGTCCGGCGTTCCTAACTGACCAAATAATGGTCACAAATCACTGACCACTCGAGTGGGGCTATTATCTAAGGCTAAGACCTGGCCGGGTTATGACTTGTTGTTGGCTTGTTGGCTCTTCGTTAGCTTTAATTAAGTATTCTTTGGGCCCTAGTTAATCTTATCGACGGAGTGGTGAGTGGTTAGTGGTTAGTGGTTAGTGGTGTCTCTTCCACGAGTGTCGTGTCTCGTCGCCGTTACTTCTCTATCTATCTTTCCGTTACTATCTGACGCCGCAGCTGTGTATATATATAGTTCGCCGATCTTAGTCGCTTGAGTACCGTCGCAGAACTGAGCGGATCAGCTGCGATCCCGTCAATATTTATGCCGATCATCGAGTGGGCGAAAGCGAAACCGAAGCCGAAGACGAAGACGAAGCCGAAGCAAAAAACGCATCCGAAGCTGCAGTTCAAGTGGATGACGTTGGGTTTCCATAGTTCTGAAACCTAAGCTGGTTTTACGCCAAAACAAGAAAGGAAAGCTAACTTCGGGCGGAGCCGAAGTTTATATACCCTTGCAGAATATTCTTTAAATTATATTGTCCAAATTGAATCATATGCAATCTAATTTAAATGACTTAACGAGAATGCTGAAATGGCCGGGTAATTTCCGATCGTTCAGTTATATGGCAGCTATAAGATATAGTCGGCCGATCGTTATGAAATTTGGTAGGTCGGATCAACTGACCAAATATGTAATATGTACGAAGTTTTTCTTTTCTATCTTCAAAAACACAAAAGATGGGCAATTTTCGATTTTTCAGTTATATTATTGTATCTATAGCTATATCTTATAGTCGGCCGATCCTGATAAAATTTGGTTTGTCGTATTATGTTGCCAACAATAGCATTCGTACCAAATCTGAATTCTCTAACTCTAAAAACACCGAAGTTATACCATTTCCGATCAATCAGTTATATGGCAGCTATAGGATATAGTCGGCCGATCCCGGCCGTTCCGACTTATATACTGCGTGCAAAGGAAAGAAGGGTGTGTGCAAAGTTTCAAGTCGATAGCTTTAAAACTGAGAGACTAGTTTGCGTAGAAACAGACAGACGGACAGACGGACAGACGGACAGACGGACAGACGGACAGACGGACAGACGGACAGACGGACAGACGGACAGACGGACATGCTTATATCAACTCAGGAGGTGATCCTGACCAAGAATATATATACTTTATAGGGTCGGAGATGTCTCCTTCACTGCGTTGCACACT
>VNJQ01000973.1:0-171993 GCA_008042515.1 Drosophila truncata | reverse complement strand
TCTACGCAAACTAGTCTCTCAGTTTTAAAGCTATCGACTTGAAACTTTGCACACACCCTTCTTTCCTTTGCACGCAGTATATAAGTCGGAACGGCCGGGATCGGCCGACTATATCCTATAGCTGCCATATAACTGATTGATCGGAAATGGTATAACTTCGGTGTTTTTAGAGTTAGAGAATTCAGATTTTGTACGAATGCTATTGTTGGCAATATAATACGACATACCAAATTTCATAAGGATCGGCCGACTATATCCTATAGCTGCCATATAACTGATTGATCGGAAATGCTATAACTTCGGCGATTTTAAAGTTATAGAGTTCAAATTTAGTTAGAATGCTATTTTTGGCAAAATACTACGACAAACCAAATTTTATCAGGATCTGCCGACTATAAGATATAGCTATAGATATAATAATATAACTGAAAAATCGAAAATTGCCCATCTTTTGTGTTTTTGAAGAATATTCTGCAAGGGTATATAAACTTCGGCTCCGCCCGAAGTTAGCTTTCCTTTCTTGTTACTATATTTTTTATATATTTAATTCTCATTACTTTTTTCTCATTGTGTACAAATTTTGACGTACCTTTCCCTGCTGCATATTGCATGTTGTTGTGGTCAGGCTGTTGGAAAAGTTGTGGCAAATTATTGCATCAAAGTTGGTGGCCGTTGTTCTAGTTTATACACTACTGGCCATTGAAATAAGTACATGCGTATAAAGTTTGTTTCAAGCCTCGTAAAACTTTTTTAAGAAGCCTTATGAAAAAAACCAATTTATTTTCAGTTTTCCGACCTATACTAGATAATAAAAATATACATATAACAAAAGACTTAATCACTTAAAATTAAAAGACTACGACCGATTATACCAAATAACCATACAAATGGGTTGGTCACAAAAATAAGTACACCAATTCTTCTAAGCCCAAAATTCGAAACGTATAATATATTTTTCACTTTTTTCTTTTGAGTAGTAAACTTATACTAGTATTCGGTATAACTATCCTTATTTTGAACCACTTTTGCGAATATTTTCGGCATACTAGCCATAAGTTTGCAACAAGTTTCTCCTAGAATCTCATACGAAGTTTTTTCAACAAATCTCCACAAATCTTCACCATTACAAATTTTGATTGTTTTTAATGCGACATTTAGAGTCTTCCCACAAATTTTCAATGGGGTTTATGTCCCTAGACTGACTGGACAAACTCATAAAGGTTACATCGTTGTCATTGAACCAGGCATTGGCTGGCTTTGAGGTATGTTTTGGGTCGGTATTCTTTTGAAAAACCCATCGCATGGACATGTCTTCTTCAGTATATGGTTGCATAAGTTTAGCTAAAATAGTTTTATATTTGAGTTGGGTCTTAATACTATTTATGGGGTGTTACAACTTAACGACATGCTAAGAAAAACTATCATAGAATATTACGTATCCGCCCCCGTGCATAATTTTTTTTCCCCTGTACCAGGAGCCGAATTCTTGGCTTTTGGGTCGTCATATGAATTGTCGTTAATTGTTTCCAAAAATATTTACTATTGTTTCATCGCTAAAAAGTATATTTTTTCACTTTTTCGACCCTTCGGGTCAAGACAATACCAAACGAATTTTTCCTACCTTTTGGATCATCTGAAAAATTTTTTCTCGATGTAATGGGACCTTTTGGGCTATATATCCTGATAGTCCTGACAATTTCAGTCGACCACGAACCGGGCGGGAGGATTTTGCATTGCCACTTTTGGCAGAAATGGCCTTGGAAGATATGAATGAGGCCGTTTTGGGTAAAAAGACAATCCGAATTCCGGTTGCTTTGAAAGTTTTCTTCCGCCCATCTATTTTTTTTATAACCCCAGTTGACTTTAAGGCATTTTGCACAAAACAGAGAGAGGATCCAAGGCGTTTTGCATTTTCGCAAGGACCTTTTCCCATCTTTTAGAAGCTTCATAGCCGCTTTCCTTTCGTCAGGGCTAAAATTTGTTTTTCGACCAATCTACAAATTTTTTTTTACACTTATGAACTTAAAAAACTTAGAAGTCAATATAAAATGGCAAACCAATGCAACAGTAGTGATATAATCTTTAAAAACAAATTTTTTTCACTAGTGTACTTATTTTTGTGACCAACCCATTTGTATGGATATTTGATAAAATCGGCCGTAGTCTTTTAATTTTAAATGATAAAATCTTTTGTTATATATTTTTATTATCTAGTGTAGGTCCTAAAACTGAAAAGAGATTGGTTTTTTTCATAAGGCTTCTTAAAAAAGTTTTACAAGGCTTGAAACAAACTTTATACTCATGTACTTATTTCAATGGCCAGTAGTGTAGGTATAAATAGGTATATACTACTTCGTGAGGTTTTCTATTTTAGTTCTCACCTCCGTCCACGACATATTATGACCGGCATCGATCATTGTTTGAGCCATCTCCTTATATATATGGGAGTTCTTCCGAATTCCCCTGAACTGATTTATGTTGTTCTGCCACAAATCTATTAGAAGGACCTCCATACCGAGCGTCCACCTCAGCTTTCCTCCAGGTGTTCTAGTATCAACTACAATATTAAAAACAATAATTAATAATTATTGTAAAAAAACTTGTGAATATACAACCTCTTGACTTGGAGCCTTCCATTTTCCATAAGCAAAAATTCTATTGTTCCAACTTTCCATTTTGAAAAATTTTCAATCAAAATGTTCCATTTTAATTTTTCAATTGTTCCAATTCTCAATTTTGAAAAATTTCAACCCAAATGACGTTCCAGATTGCAATTATAATTTTCGGTAAACGTTTTGTTGCTTATTTTGCAATTCGACTCGTTTTTAGCCACATCGAAATCAAAAAAAAAAAGGCCGAGAAACACAAATTCGCTTACGACTCATTTTTTGAACTGGTGCTTAGTGTGACAGATAGTGCTTATTTGTTAATGGAAGCAGTAGGATATATGTGTATTAGACTTCTGCATGAATGCATCCAAAACGACAAATGAATCACTTATTCTAAAAGTGGGCACACTCTTTTTTCTGCACAGTATATTTGGGTGTGAGTGTGTAGGGTAGTATTGATTGCGTTCACCAGAACAACATGATCACTGATCACTGATCCCTCAAGGATCGGTGATCATGTAGTTCTGGTGAACGCGTATGATCATTACGCCGTCTCAAAAAACATCGGCTTGGAACCTATCGTTATCTTCCTGCTTCCCGCCAACATTGATTTGAATTTTCTTATAGGATAATTAAAATAAACAACAGGTAACCGTAACTAAAAAGCAACTGGAGACATTTTAAAATATTCCTAAAATTGTCCAAGTAATAGTTTTTGACCAGAGACCTCATAAAATAATTTATTGCTGAATGTGGTGCCTTATTTAATTTAAAAGGCGTGCTGTAAAATTTATTTCATTCTAATGCAGCACGGTACACTTCATTCTTGCTTACAAAAACATAATAATAATTATATAAATAATTATCAATTCGTTAAAATTAAGTAATTATAATGACTGACCACTGCTTTCATTAATAATAATTTATTTTTCCTTTACCTACGTTCTTTTTTCTCTATTTTTCATTTCGATACTTCAACCATCGATATAATCCATCAGTATCGCGAAAAGGTAGCGGACCATTTTTACGATCCCTTTTTGGTGATCATGTTTACTAAAATCTTGCAAAAAATTAGGGATGACACGCACTATCGATAGAAATCCATCAGTGATCAGTGATCATGTTGTTCTGGTGAACGCAACCATTGAAGTTTGAGCGATATTCTGAGCGAAAAAAATATCGCTCAAACAAAAATCATTATTTTTTGATCGTTTTTTTTTATTCTTCGGGTGATAAAATAAAACTCAAAAATTAATGGTTGCGTTCACCAGAAAAACATAATCACTGATCCCTCAGGGATCGGTGATCATGTTGTTCTGGTGAACGCGTATGATCATTACGCCGTCTCAAAAAACATCGGCTCGGAACCTATCGTTATCTTCCTGTTTCCCGCCAACATTGATTTGAATTTGCTTTTAAGATAACTTAAATAAACAACAGGTAACCGAAACTAAAAAGCAACTGGAGACAATTTAAAATATTCCTAAAATTGTCCAAGTAATAGTTTTTGACCAGAGACCTCATAAAATAATTTATTGCTGAATGTGGTGCCTTATTTCATTGAAAAGGCGTGCTGTCAAATTTATTTCATTCTAATGCAGCACTGTACACTTCATTCTTGCTTACAAAAACATAATAATAATTATATAAATAATTATCAATTCGTTAAAATTAAGTAATTATAGTGACTGACCACTGCTTTCATTAATAATAATTTATTTTTCCATTAGTTACGTTCTTATTTCTCTATTTTTCATTTCGATACTTCAACCATCGATATAATCCATCAGTATCGCGAAAAGGTAGCGGACTATTTTTACGATCCCTTTTTGTTGATCATGTTTACTAAAATCTTGCAAAAAAATTAGGGATGACATGCAACCAATGGTTGCGTTCACCAGAACAACATGATCACTGATCACTGATGGATTTCTATCGATAGCGCGTGTCATCCCTAATTTTTTGCAAGATTTTAGTAAACATGATCACCAAAAAGGGATCGTAAAAATAGTCCGCTACCTTTTCGCGATACTGATGATTATATCGATGATTGATGTATCGAAATGAAAAATAGAGAAAAAAGATCGTAACTAAAAAAAAAATAAATTATTATTAATGAAAGCAGTGGTCAGTTATTATAATTACTTAATTTTAACGAATTGATAATTATTTATATAATTATTATTATGTTTTTGTAAGCAAGAATGAAGTGTACCGAGCTGCATTAGAATGAAATACATTTGACAGCACGCCTTTTCAATTAAATAAGGCACCACATTCAGCAATAAATTATTTTATGAGGTCTCTGAGGTCTCTAGTCAAAAACTATTACTTGGACAATTTTAGGAATATTTTAAAATGTCTCCAGTTGCTTTTTAGTTATGGTTACCTGTTGTTTATTTCAATCATATTATAAGCAAATTCAAATCAATGTTGGCGGGAAGCAGGAAGATAACGATAGGTTCCAAGCCGATGTTTTTTGAGACGGCGTAATGATCATACGCGTTCACCAGAACAACATGATCACCGATCCCTGAGGGATCAGTAATCAGTGATCATGTTGTTCTGGTGAACGCAACCAATGATTAACATTTGATTAATATATAAAAAATGCAGGATTAATCATAGTGATTATTTACGTGCTCTGGATATAGATGATCAAGTTTTTTATATTTTTTTACCGATATTTAATTATTTGACTATCGGTAGGAAGCCAAATTTTACATTGGTGGTCAGAACTACGAGATTTCGCAACATTGTCAGTAGTGGGGAAGATTTCCTCTTGTTATCTTCGATAAGCGTAGAACTACAATGTATATGCACTCACGCTGCTGATGAGAATGGGGATTACGTAGTTCGCCGACCTTATATAGCTTTCATCGTCCGGGATCAGTGCCTATTGATTCTAGGTCTACCACCAGGTGTTACTTAAGGCCCACAGATGTTACACTCTGACGAATTACTATAAAAAAAATCACATAAATCTGTCTGATAAGCCCGCTGAATCGTTTCTCCTTCCTTGCGGTAGGTGAGCTGTGGGATAATCCCATTCCATTGTGATTATGTTTACAATTCGTAAATTTGACAGAAATAGAATCACCATCATATTTGAATTTCCCGCCGATTATTGATAAAGTAATCGATTACCTGCACAATCGGACTAACCACCTCTAATGTGATGTTCAAAAAGGTAAGCAAAAGGAATTCTACTTTTCATCTGCAAAAATAAAAAAAATATGGACAGCGAGGAAAGGAATTTGGAACAGTTCCTGGCAGCCAACCATCCTGGCCTGCTGGCGGAGCGAAAGCCGAGCGGTGCCTGTGTCATCCGTGGAGTTCTCTGCAGCAATGTATGTTTTGTTTACCCCCAAGCTCCCGCCAAAAATGAAAATGTTTCATTATTCCAGGGAAACTGGCGTCGCCTGAAGCTTTATATACCCCATCATCCGGCACTCCATGGCTTCCAATTATACGTTCAGGAGCACTTGGAGTACAAACACTATACGGCTGATAATTTAAAGGTTCAGGACGACTGGCTGCTGGAGGACTTACTTGGGAATCTGGAACAGATTTTGCCCATCAAAGAAACCATATCCCCCAGTAAGGATGCCCCGGAGCAGGGGAACATTTACGCCGATATCCTAGCGCTGCACAAGCCGAAGCAGTACCGCCTCCAGACAAACGATGCCTGTTCCCGGATTCGTTTCAGCGAGTTTGTCGACTACGAAAAGCATTATGTGGAACTGGAGGTGCCGTCTTTGCGCCTGCTGGAGCACAGCCTGCCCGACTGCATTCCCTTGGCGGAAATGATGGTTAAGAGTGCGAGATCTTTGGAGGAGATCATCGTACTGTTCCGCAAGGTGCTGGAGGAACTGCGTCCCTTTTACGACAATTTCATGGACATAGACGAGTTGTGCCATGTGCTGCAGCCGTCTCCCATTACTACCAAGCACAATTCGAGGGTGTTCCCGCTCAAGGATCGCGTCTACCTCAAGGTGACCATCGTTGATCCCTTCGCCTGCATTGCCTCTATGGCTCTGAAGATCATTGGGCCCACGGAGGAGGTGGTCCGCCTGCGTCATGTGCTGAGCGACGGTCTGGGGAACTGGGATTCCGAACTGGACATGCACAAGAACCTGCTGCGCATCTTTGACCTGTGCTACTTTCCCATGCCTGAGTGGACGGATGATGCGAAGCAAAGGGAGGATGACGAGGAGAAGCGTTGCAATATCTGCTTTGAATACCGCCTTGATGGTGGAGAAGTTCCTCTAGTTTTTTGCGACAACACAAAATGCGTGCTCAACTGCCATGCTGCCTGCTTGAAGGAGTGGTTCCAGACCCTGATGGATGGCAAGACCTTCCTGGAGGTCTCCTTCGGCTTGTGCCCATTCTGCAAGGCGGTAAGTGTTTGAATCATTCCTGATTTGCCTACTGGATTCCTAAATGTTCTCGTTGCAGAAACTCTCGACCTCTTTTGTGGCCCTTTTGGATGACTGAAGGGCAAAGATCCCGCTTAGTATGTCTCTAAAATGAATTAAAAGCATTGCAAGGCCGTTTATCAAGAAAAACTTAGTTGAGAAAAGCTTTAGTTTTAGTTTCAAATTATCTTAAATATCAACTAAATGTAATTTATTTTATCTAAAGAAACATATACGCATCCATATGTGTAGATCAATCCTTCCCACAACTGGGATCTGCCGCGCCAAGGTGGGCAACAATTTAAGCAATGTCATCCGTACAACGGCAGCAACAGAAGCAGCAGAAGCATCGCTTCACAATACGCCAGCCTCATTCCATCTCAGTTGAGATCAAGCGCAGCATGTTCCGTACCACAAAGGAGCTGCCGTTGACCGTGTTCTCGCTGGCCCCTCCGATTCGCACACTGGAGCCGGCCAGGCCGAAGAACACCTTGGGAGCGAGGTTGGGCTGTACCGCCTTGAACTCCCAGCCGACGTGTTGGGCGCAGAATTTGCACAGGATGCTGTGCCACTGATAGCCCGGGAACCAGCTGAATTTGGTGGATGGCTCGCCGCTGTAGCCGATGGCATGGTGTCTCACCCGGTACACGGTGTTTGTCTCATGGATGTAGCCCTCTTGAAAAATAGCATTGGTTAAGATCGATAAAATGGGAATTTCTTATAAATAAACTGCAATTGAACTCGTCGAGACATTTAAGCATTGGGTAACTCTCACCTGGATTGCAGTACTGTGTCTGCACCCCGTGCTTGGACATGGCAAATAGATCTGAGCAGTGGGCCAGGCTGCTGTTGCAATAGCGGCAGTAGAAGAAGGACTCTTCCTTCAGCGTGCTTCCGATCAACTGGAGTCGAGTATTCACAGAGTCTGTGAGGAAGGTCAGTCGCATCATTTTCTCGTTTAGGTGGAGGTTTCGCACCAGCCAGAATGACAGCTGGATGGGGCATTTTGGCATGGTGTTGATCTTGTGGATCTCCAGCTTCTTGCGTGCGCGCTCCACGATGTCGCTGAAGGCATACTCCTGGCAGGCATCCGCCGGCCAGGGAGTGCTGGCCAGTTGGAACCGGCGGTACTGATCCCGCATCGAGGGAATATCCCTAAACCGGGCCATGGAGCCCATATCCACGGTTTGCAGTGGCTCGGGCAGGAAGTACTCGGGCAGAACCTTGACTTTGCTGAAGCATTTCGTCGTCGGATTGCGGGCAATGTAGTGCGGCGGTCTAGGGACAGTAGATATGGAGATTAGGCAAGGGTCTTAGGTGGAGAAAGGTTCATTCAACACTCACCCCTGGATATCGTCGCAGTTGATGACGATGCGCTGCAGAGCACGAGACTTGTAGAACACCAACTCCCGGTCGCTCTCGCCCCTCTCATAGATCTGGCACGTGACACCGTACAACTTGTGCGGGTTATTCTCCGGCGGCTGCATCAGCGGGAAGCCTACGCCAAATATCAGGCCATCCAGGCCGGGCATGTCGTCGTCGAACATGCTGCCGTCAATCATGAAGGGCAGAACCTCACCGGGAAATAGGATGTGCTGGTGCAGGAAGATGAGCATGTGATGGGTGCTGCCCACTTCCAGGTAGTCCACGCCTGGCACCCGACTCAGGTGCGTGCCAAAGTATGAGTGCTCTGCCGGCAGATTTGTGTCGAAGTGCACGCCTTCCTCCATGTCGATGTCCTGCTGTGCGGGTGCAGGCGGCGGCGGCAGGGCTGGGTTCGAAGGTTCGGCCTCCTCTTGGCTGGTTTCGTCGCTAGTGCGACTGCGACGCCGCTCCTGGCTGAAGACCATGCTCCGCACCCGCTGCAGAAAATTGTCCCGGTTAAGAAGGGCAGCTATACCTCCGTCCCGGTTGCGGGCCTGCGCCACCATCTGCTCCACAGCGGAGATGTGGCGGTTTGGTGGAATCATCCAGCGGGGTAGGGCGTCCAAATCGGAATCATCTGTTGGGCGAAAGTAACTAAGATTTAAGTGTTCACCTCGGACAGGGATTCAAGTAGGGCAACTCACCTTCGCTGCCGCGACTCTCCAGGGACATGTCGCTACTAGCGTCGGGGGTATCAGTACCCACGTCGTGGGTGTCATTTCGATTAAGTTGCTCCTCCTCCGGATCCGCGAAAACCTCGTCTTCCCCCGCTGCCTGCAAGGTATCTATTGCACTGCTCCCTGTTTCCTGTGGCTCCTCCTGTTGCTCAGGCTGCAGCTGTATCGGCTCTCCTTCATGCGCATCCTCCGGAGGCTGCGTTCTTGACTCCCCCATCCCCCCTGCAACACCATCGTTGTAGCCTTGGGCCCCCGCTGCGTCTGTCGCCCCATGACCCGAATTGATTTCTGCGCAATTAAATGTCGTACACCAGTTAGCAGCTGCATAATTGTTGGAATTTTAAGTTTTCGGACTCACCTGCTGTCTCTTCGTCATCCATTTGTTTTAATGTGATTTTGATTCGTTTCGCTGGGGAGTAAAATTCTATTATTTACTTTTTTATTTACTTTTTTTTTTTGACAAAGGAAAATATCGAAAGGTGGTGGGCGTTCATCGATAGACAAGGCGGCCAGTGCTGATAAGTTGCGAGGTCCTGTCGGTCTGGCAACGACACGTCATGGCTATAATTCTGCTTTCTCTGTCTGGCAACCTGTAAACAAAATTAGAATTTTTGAATTATTTTTATTGAGAATTTTTGGCTTTATAATTTCGGGTTACTTATCTTTTTCTTCGGCTTTTATTTATAATCTTAAGGAATAAAAAGATTAAAAGTACTGCTGAAGAGATTTTAATATATTAATAATATTCAAAAGTACTATTAAATTTAAATTTATAATATGATTACCAAAACTTATCTAAATTTGGGAGTACAGATAGTATCTTGATATGATATTAAAAATTATTTTAATGCATTTTATGGCTAACTAATTTTAAAACATGTTAATTGGTAATCAGGAAATCTCCCTGGAAACAAAGTAGAGGTAGAAAATTTGATCACACGAATATAAAGTTCTTTGTTTTGTAAATTGAATTACTTTATTTAAATAGTTAATTTCATGTAAACAACAATTTCCAATTAGACATAATTAAGCTTCGATCTTCGATGACTTTGCAACACTAGTTTTATATAGACTCTGATCGGAACTCAATGAGAGCGGATCCACATAGTCTGGAGCAGCTCTTCGCCGATGTTGGAAGCTCAGAAAACGTCCAAGTGAAGTCTTGTTTTGTGTTTGTGTTATCTTGTAAGACAGTCGGTATCGCGCCGATTTTGCATACCCGTTAATCACAACAGACAAAGAGAAAAAGTAAGCGATGATCAATCTTCGCCTCCTGCTGATCTTCGCCCTCCTCGCACTCGTTGAGAAGGTGGCACGCGCCCAAATCGCCTTTGTGGAGGACCAAGACATTGATAAGAAGAAGGCCAACCTTGCGGTAAGCTTCACAGAACGCCAAACCGAGCTTTAGGCGGTGTGTGATAAGAAAAACCAAAGAGAGGAAAGCCAGCTATGTATGCCCTTTCCAATCAGAGAGAACTAATCTAGATTTACGGAGTTATATTCTTGCAGAAAGTTATTTCTCCCTAGCCCTTGTTTTAAAGATCACAAATCTCGGAATACACCTGCCCTTTTCAGTGAAAGTGAATATGAAATAATTACACAGTATTGCGAACTTTCCCAAACCAATCCAGTTTTCCCTAAAAGGGCTTAAACTTCCACTCAAGTGGGATTGGCTTCCATTTAAAATTAAATAATGCGGGAACTTGTAATTATAAAGAAATTTGTGTTACAATTCTTTACACTGCTAGAAATGGGGTTTAAGAATTACAGCTTTGAAAAAACTATTCTCCAATAATTTAAGAATTTAATTTAGGGAATGTTGGTGGTATAGCTGTTTAGTTAAATAAAGAATATTATTGGTTTTTAATAAAGTTATGTTAGGTATTTTCAAGTCCAAAAAGCAGCAGATATCCTTAAAAATTGTATAAACTATTTAAACCTTTAGTAAGTGATCCCTTCTAAAATTATATCAAAATTATATCTTTGTAGAAATATGTGAAACAAACTCCTCAGCTTCAAAGTTCTTGAAAAATAGGTCAAAAATTATATACAAAGTGCAAGTACTCCTCGAAAGAGTAGTGACGCACGCGTAGCAAAAGATAATAAATCAGTTTTAACAATTTTTTACTCGTCTCGCCTCCCAGGGTCGTAAGCCACTCTACTCCCCGGCCCGATGCCCCAAGTACCAGCTGCTTTATCCCGGCGACCAGCAGCAGCAGAATGACTGGGTTTGTGATTGCGCGCCAGGTGAGAGAGCAGTCTTAATGAAGCTACCGCGGCGATGACATAATAATCATGGTACTTCCCCCATTGACAGCCACGCTGTATTACCCAGAGACCGATGCTTGCTATCCGGCCTATCGGCAGGGTCCCTGTGAGTCTGGCCAGATCTTGGTGCTCTACAAGGAGCGGATCATTCCGGAGTGTGTGCGTAATCCGTGTGGTCGTGATGGACACTTTATGGTTCGCAACAGCTGCTACCAGTTCGGCAACACCAAGCACGAGGAGAACCCGTGCCCCTACAAGGAGGCAACCTTTGTGCTGGGCGTGAATCCTACCACCCTGATGGTGGACTGTGTCAAGCTGTCGGTGCAACTGGATACGCGCATCGCGGACACGGAAGAGCAGCAGGTGGCACCCCCAGAATATCACATCGATCTGGCCGAGAAGTGCGGTCGCGGTAGTCGTCTTTCAGTCCAGGGAAAGTGCGTCTAGACGATCAACTCATCTTACTGTACAACTACATATGTGCCTTAAATTTATATTGTGTTCCGTTTTGGTGCTGTAGATTCCAGTGATTTTTTAATATTTTTCGATTTAATAAAAAAAGCTTCCCTAAACACGTCATTTTACGAACGAATCCAATTCAAAGAGAAGTCTTCTCACTTATCCTAAGCAACAATAATAGTTATTATGACTAGGAGCTGGATTTCCTCCGGCTCTTGGCCGCTGTGGAGTCGGGGGTTTCAGGGCTTTCTTCTTCGAGCAGCTCATCGGCATCGGCGTCATCCTCCTCGGGCAACGTGACGCCATCCTCCAAGTTCTGTTCGTCGTTGGCAGTCTCCAGCTTCAGCAGTGCATTTTCTAGTGAGGCCAGGAACGAACTCTCGCCATACTCAGGCCACTGTCTGAACTGACTGAACAGTGTCAGCATTTGGCTGGGCATTAAATCGCCGAACTGGGTGTAAATATTAATGGCGGGGTAGTAGTTCTTTAAGCTCATCGAGGTGCTCTGGCTGGAGTACTGCGGCAGCTTGTGGGGCCACTCGTCCGGATAGGTGGGCTTTACAGGCTCAGGAGCTTGTGGATTGATGATAAGGCGCGGTCCACAACCGGGCACCCACTTCCTGAAAGATTTACAGGCTTGAACTAAATGCTACAGAGGATGCAAACCTACACGTACTCCAAATTGGGGATGATGCGATTGCGGCGGCTTACAAAGTTCTGCTTGATGAAGAACCAGAGGGCGGTTAGATCCTGAACCGGACACAGCTCGTGAAGATTGCGACGAGGTGCAAACTTCACCAGGTACAGGTACTCCGGATTGATGGAGCGCACCTTGCCCAGCTTGCTGCCTTTGCTGGGGCTGTAATCGGTCTGCATGGGCAGGAAATCTTCTCGTGGCACCTTGGCAATGAACTGGTGCTCAAATAGAATCTGGAACAGCACGCTGGTGGAGCGGTAGATGAGGTAGCCTACCTCGTTAGTGCAGGTCAGGTGCTATGGTGGAGAAAGTAATCATGAAAGTAAAATACGAGCAGGTGCATGGCTGTTCTTACTATGTATATAGGCGGCGGCATGGCGAGTATCATTTCGCAGCGTCCCAGATTGAAAAGGCTAGTCTGGAAGATGAGCGAGTTGATCAGGTGCTTGAAGAAGGGATAGGAGCCCACGGCACCAAACACCAGCATGTTGATATCTGCCGGGAAAAAGAGATAAAATTACAATCGTTCAGTTGATATTAAACATTGTTCAATCTTACCATCATTAAAAGCCCGTTGGGGGACATCATTGAGAAGATCTGACACCCTAGTGCCGCCATCCATCTTGTCCATGTAGACCAGCTTCCACAGATTGACAAAGTCGCCTTGCCGCACCTTCACACGTTCGGGATACAGAGCATGGAGCTCGTTCAGACGGGGCATGAAGTGATCCATGCTTTCAAGCAACAGGATCCGCCGAAACTGTGATTCCTTGTCCAACAGGTGCCGGGTAAAGTGTCCCGCTCCGGGATTCAGCTCCATGACAGTATCGCAGCCGGAGCTCTGCAAGTGCGGCTCCAAATACTCCCCAATCCTTTTGGCAGCTTCAGCATTCGCCAAGTACATGTGAGCGGGCGCCTTGTGCTTCCGGCTTATTAGTTTCGACGGAAATTCGGCACTGTAGCGGGCCACCAACTCCTTCTTGGCCTTGGTACTGTAGTTGAACCTGGCCAGGCGCCAGCTGCGTCGTAAGGGCAGCATTCTGTGAGGTTCCTAACAATAAAATTCCAAAATTCCAAATTCCTCGTTTGTTTACAAGCTATCGCAGTTTGCAACACTAGTTGGGAAGGCTCAGCTGTTCAATCACAGCTGTCGCTGACTTTGCTCGCTACCCAGCACTCTTTATTTTTGGTTATGTTTACACAGCAATTATTTTATTTTCCAACAATTTGACGTGATATTCGCCTACCATAAATTAAACGACACAATACAAAGCGATGGGACAGGTGGTTTCAATGGTGGCCCGCCGGGCCAACCGTTTCAATGCAGAGAATCGCGCCCATCGCATCCTAGAGCGCGAGAAACCCACACCGGCGCCCAAATTCGACTCCAACTTGAGGGACATGGAACGCACCTTGGAACGTGAGTCTTTTTGGGCTTAAATCAAGTCTCAGAACGATTTTAATGCTTTGTTTTTCCCTATAAAGTGGACCCCAAGTTTGTGGACAATCTGAACAGGAAGGACGCAAGCTTGGACACTCGATTGAAAGACGTTTATGTAACGTCGCAGGATCGATTTGTGGGTTGCCACTACATATACTACATATAAAAGCTACATTTCCTAAAAATGATCTCTCTCATTTAGATAAAGCGCGTCCAGGATCGCCAGGCAGCTAAGGCGGCGTCGGAACAACCGGAGAAGCGACCTCTGCCCTTGGAGCGCAAAACTCCGGAAGACTTCGAGTACGGTTATATGGAGCCCACGAGGATTAGTAGCGGACATTGCACGTTGCGCCAGGCTCTCAAATTCATTAACGACCACCAGCTGGATCCGGAGAACTGGCCGGCCAAGAAGATAGCCCATGAATATAAGCTCAAAGAGCCGCATGTGGGTGAGTATCACAAATTCTGGGATGGTTAGTGACTGCGTGATAACCGCTCCCCTTTCAGAGAACATCCTGCACTATTTTAAGACGTTCAATATGTACATACCCGATCACAAGTACCAGGATACGATGCTGACACAAGCCAAGACACCGCTCCTGCGCGTCAAGTCAGACACGGAGAGTAATCCGTAAATAAATCCATTTGTTTCTTGTTCTAATCCTACGCTTTATTGTACGGAACACGCGAATCACACAATGGCGTTGGGCGGGCAGTAGTAGATGTTCAGGGATTTGTCCTCCGACGCGGAGACCACCTTGTCGTTGCCAGGACTGTAGCGCACGCCCCACACCTGGTCTGAGTGCTCGGCGAACGTGTGCAGGCACTTGCGTTCCGATGTGTCCCACACCTTGACACTGCGATCGCTGGAGGAGCTGGCAAAGTGCTTGCCGTCTTCGGAGAAGGACACACACAGCACCCAGGAGGCGTGACCGGAGAGGGTGCCCACCACATCCGAATGGGCCCTGAAAAATCGACCCAAAGGTTATCTAAAGACGCATTTACCTTGGGAAAAACCACTTACACGTCGTAAAGCTTCATGTGGCCGTCATCGGATCCAGTTAAAAGCATTTGGGAATTGGGCGAGAAGCACAGACTGCGAACGGGCATCGCATGACCCTCCAGAGTCTGTGCCACCTTCCCCGCCGCCACATCGAAGATGGTGATGATGCCATCGATTGCTCCGCTGGCTATGTATTTCCCATCCGGACTCTGGAATATTTTACAAAGTTATAGCAAAAATCTAATGTTAATTATTGCTTAGCACTCACATATGCAATGCTCAACGTGTATTTTCCGTTCTGGGCATCCAGCGTCTGTTCCGCCTTCCCCGTTTCCACGCTGTACATGGAGATTTTTCCGTCATTCAAGCCGGATATCACGTACTTGTTGCAGGGCGAAAAGCCCACCGTCCAGAGATCAACGGGTCCGAATGTGAGCAGGTGTTTCTTGTCGCCCGTCCGGGCATCCCACAAGCACAAGCTGGAATCCAGCGAACTGCTAGCAATAGCTAAAAGCAGGGAAAGTACGGGTTAGTAAGTAATCCGTGCCACGGGAAATTCAATAGCTTACTCTGTCCATCCGAGCTGACGGCCACCGAGACAACTCCCAGAGCATGGCCCCTCAGCTTGTGGCGCAGCTTCAGTGTGTTATCCTCCTGCACATCCCACACCTTCACCAAATCGTCCAGCCCACCGGAAACTACGAAGTCCTTTGGTCGCGCCTCCTTTTTGTCGAAATCGAAGGGGTTTTCCTCCTCCGGCTCCGTCGTGGCGTTGTCCGGATCCGGATCGGCGGTGTCGCGGCCCCAGGTGCATGCCCACAGCGCATTATCGTGCGCGTTTTCCTCCGAGTGCAGCAGCGAGAACTAGGAGATTCGGCGGGAGATTAGTGAAATTCTTGCACATAAATAGAATAACTAACCATTCCAAAAGAAAAGCCGGAAAAATATTTATGCGGAAAGGGTGCTCAAAACGGAATGAGAAAACTATCGCGGCTATCGATAAGGATTGTTGCTTTGGTGGCCCACCAGTGCTGCCCACTCTTCCGGTCATAAAAAAGCTAAAGTAACATGAAAAAGCTAGAAACTGCCAGACATTTGGATGATAGCTAAAATAATAAGCTAGGTTAGTGAAATCGCACGAATCAATGCCTTGAAATTAAAATTAGAGAAATAAGAATTATTTAAAGAAAAATATGTTTTTATACAATTTTATTACCTAACTTATCAATTAGTTAATAGGAAAACTGAATTAATTATTCGCAGGCCACTTTTTAAAAGTCCATTGCTATAAAACGGTTGAAGATTAGCTTTTAAATTTTATTTAAATCTGTTCCCAATTACCGGTTGGGAATTCATGCCCGTTCCCAGTTACCTGGAGTGGAGGGGGACGGTAGTGATCATGATACAATAACACAAGGTAGTCTCGTCGTGTGCCTTTTCGTTCGGTTTCAGTCCGTTAACGTTCAGCTTGTTGAAGTGAAAGGTTGTGTGCGGACGATTTTTTTGTGAACATTAACCCTTGTGTTAAAATGACGTATTGCAATTTTTGCCGAAAGCACGTGCACGGTGTAAAATTTATGAATGCACCAAAATGTTTGACGAGGAGGACACTGTGGGAGCAAATCCTTGACTGCAAACTTGGTGAAAACTCCAAGCTTTGCGAATCACATTTTGATTCTTCGCAATGGAAGTCGGCACCAAACAAAGGAAATATTTTCAAAAGAAGGCGATTAGTTAATGATGCTGTCCCTTGCAAAGAGACGGAGCCTAACCCAAAAAAATAAGTATTCAAAAACAAAAACAACGATTACTATCCAATTCCAAATTATTAAAAATTAAATTATAAAAAACAATTCAACTCTTTTTAATATAGTGGAACATTAAACCCACTGCACCATTTAAGGGTTAATCATAAAGCTCTACTGTCGACTCTTTCGCACTCACTAGGTGCAGTCGTTTCACTCGCACTTATGTATGGTATAGATAACGGACAACTTTTGCCGACGAGACTACCTTGTGATATTGTATCATGGTAGTGATGGAAGTTTGACTGAAAGCGATGTCGATGTCGACTTGACATCGATGTAAAAAATCATCGGCAACACTGGTCGTGTTTTAAAGAAATCAAAACCGTCAAACGATTCGGACGTGTGTAAGTGGCTAGTGCCTAGCTAGGGCCGCGGCAGCACTTACTCTCAATAACCGATTGGGAATCCCGTGGTGCATATATGAGTATAAGGTGTCCAATGACCGGTTGGGAATCCATCCCCATGGTGTACGAGTAGAAGGTGTCCAACTTTTGAGCGCGACTGACGAACAGCGGAACAAAGCGAACAGCGAACAAAAAAACAAAAACGAACTTCGACGGCGACATCTACCGTTCGGTGTGTGTGTGTGTGTTTAGCGTGTGAGTTTGTTTGAAAAAAGAATAAAAAACGAATCGGACGCGAAATTTAAGCGACTAGCGAGAAAGTGTAAGTTAGTGCCTAGCTGAGATACACTGCAATTCGTGCAGCGATGCTTGGATATCTTGGTGCAGTTATATAATGCTGGGAGTGCATACAGCGCTGAAAATAAGCAAAAACAAAGGACGGACCAACGCGTGTGTTCTGTTTTTCAGAGCTGCTGAGTTCTCCCGTTTTTCTTTTTCGTCGCCGTCGCCGCCGCCGTGAATCGAATATATGTACATATATATTTTACTATGGATCCGATCCGCGTGTCTGGAATATATTAATAAATACTCACAGTGAAGCCTCGTGTTCGTGTCCGCGGGGGTGTCCGAGCCAGGGTGTGTTGTGTGCCAGTGTGTGTGTTTGTGTGATTATGCTGCAGCATTTTATTTATCTCCTCATATCTTTCGGCAAAAAGCGAAAAGCGAATGGATGAATCATTTTAATAATAGCGCCAGGATTCTATTCAACACTCACTTCACGCGTCACGATTCGCCTATTTGTGCATTTAACCGAAATAACGGAAAAATCATCTGTGTTAGCAGCCGCCCGCCTGCACTTTCCATGTGTTTTCTTCGTGGTGTGTTTGTTTTATTGATTCCAATACCGACTCCGATTTCCAGTCTCCCCTCTCCCCACTCTCCACATTTCTCCCCCTGGACATCTGGATTCGCGCAACTTCGTTTCCGATTTGGTGTAAACAATAACGGCAACCGGTTTTTGTGTGCAATTTTATCTTTCTAATTTTGCCTTTCCCCCTCTCATTCTTCATGTTATCTTGTTTTCTTTTTTTCGATTTTAATCGTTTGCAAACTGAAATAAATAATAACGAACGTTAAACCACAAAAATTCAACAGTTCCTGTCAAATCTGTAAATTACCAAGGTGAGTCCCAAGCCGACGATCGATAATAAATTGTTTTTTTATTTGAATTCTGCATGATCACAGGGATTTTATGTAAGCGTATTTGATTTGTATGTAAATGATCTCACACCAAGCTGTATTGTAATTAATAGGGTGTCTTTTATTTAATTAAATTAGAGAATGTTCTGCTATAAGAAACCTGTTATTCATAATTTTGCATTGTGCTGCGTCTTGAAGATGTGTGAATATATTTGTAAGAAATTGTTTTATTCTTCTAAAAATAAACATAAATAAATAGTAAAATAATACCCATTATTTAATATAGTGGTATTTATGCTAATAAAAATGAAATAAAAGAAGCTAGGTTCGGCACTTCTTAAACGTATAATTAAAAACTGATTAATTGAGGTAAAATTCAAATTAAAAGTTAACAGGATTTTTCTAGGATCTTAGACCTATCGCTCATATGACATTGTATTGTCATCCAACTTTCATAAAATCGTTGTGAAAATTCTAAAAATAATAATGCAAAAATTTTAATATCTCAAAAGAGATGTTAAAATACGGATACACTTGGTATCCGTTTGTCTATTAATTTCCCGATGGTAGGGACTATTTGGAAAGTTTAATTGAAATATGTCCTGAACTGAGAGGCTAGCAAGTTCTTTTATATTTATTGATTGCTATAAAATAGGTATTTGTTGGAGCGTTCCGATCCTGTTGAGCTGAAATTTATTCTAAATATTTTGTTATTGTACATTTTTATATTTGTATAAATGTTTTTAAATAATACCAAATAAATGAGAAACTGCTTAAAGATGTAACGTATTTCTTAACCTTTTTAAACCTAGTTTTTCTATTTAATGGATTGTTAAATTTTAGAGACTCAAAGTCCATACGTAGTCTGTTGTATCGTACTCCATTTTCCTGCTTAACTCCCCAGCTCAGAGTCAGGTTTGCAATGCTGCTCTTAGCCTTCGCACACATTATGACTGGAGGATAAGAATAAATGTTTGCCCTTAAGAGGCCCTTAAACAAAAAATACATAAAACAAACAAAAAAAAAGAAACAAAGAATGGAAAAACTAGACCATAAACATAAATGCATTTCACAGCTGCCATTAGTGCACAGCTTTTCACAATCGCATCGCCCAGAAAAACAAGAGCAAAAACCAAGTGCGACAAAATGGAAATCCAGGGCAGGCGCAAAAAAGAAAATGAGACAGAAGCGGAAAAAGCCAAAGCCCAAGACGAATGCCCGCGGAAAATGGATGGAAGACAAAACACAAAGTTATTAGTTGAGGTGGGAAAAAAAACGGAGCTGATACCAAGGGGGAAATGCGAAGTCAAGTGTGGAAAATCGCTGGCTGGGAAAAGCGTGACAAAGTCAAAAGCTGGGAGAAACTGGAGCACTGCTACAAGTCTGTGTGCTGTGATATGACATCATTGCAGGGGGCGTGGCAGCAACACGACAATGACAAGCGTTGAAGTTTGCCAAAAAAAAAGATGTCGCGCCAGCGAAAAGCGGTCACAAAGATTTGATGTTTTAGCCTTGACATTATTTCAAAGAATTGCAACAAATTACAATAAACTAAAGAAAAACGAACGGATAAGAAGGGGTTAAAGTTTGGTTATAAACCTTGAATAAATTATAATATGTATGGAATATAAGTAAAATAACGAAAAGTCGGATGAGATCAGTCAAGAGATGTCCTCTTGTAGAATAATGAACCCATCTTCAGAAGAATCTCAAGAAGGGAATTAACCAAGAGAGTCCCAATCACATACAATCCTCTGATAACAATAATCGCTGGTATAATCGACATTCGTTGAACCCCGTCGTCCAGTATATTGGAGCATTGACTCCAGATCTCATTTTGCTGTCGAGGCAATTTTCTTTACACCAATCAACCGCCATGGTGGCTGGCGTCGTCAAGTCATGGCATTGCACTGGCAAAGGCCGAAGAACAAGGGAACAGCACTCTTTGGATTTCAGTAGAAACATTTTGCCCCTGACTGCATAAATAGTTCTGGTCTGATCGCTTGGCCAAAAAGTATTTTAAGTCAGAGATAAGATAATTGTTATTCCGTTGATATTGTCAAAAAACAAAGTTGTTACCTTTTTTTTTTTAGCTCGAAATTGTATTTTAAGCTCTATAACCTAAAGAAACCTCTAATTTGGGCTCTAATTGGAGGCCTCGTTTTAGGGGGCACGTGTAAAGTGTGACATTTGTTATGAAGCCTTTTTGTTGGAGGCTCGTGTGAAATATTTTCAATAGCAAATTTCGCTTTGGGCCACATTTATGGGACGTTGGGTTCTCGAGAACCCCATTAGCATATGTTGGCAGTGTGTAAATGTAACTGGTTTAGCCTTCTGGTAATTATTAGAATTAAAAACAATATACAACTTATACCAATCTATTTTCTAAACGGAAACCATAAGAAAACCTTTATTAATCTATCCTTTGTCATCCTTAAACTTCTCCCAGATTTATTAAACCCCAAGCGCAGCCATTAAGCCAATTGCCTTGCAGTTGACCTTTGTGGGTGGTGTGTGAATGCCATAAAGTGCATTTTTATGACCACAATGGGCCAACAGTTGCAACTGAAAAGGGCAAAAGGAAGAAGACCCTGTTGTAATCATATGAGAAGCACTTGAAAATCCATTAAACATTTCATTGTTCTTTCTGGACATGAAATTCGAGGAGGAGCTCTATTCTACCCTCTGAAAATAACACTCTCTCTCCCCTAATAACCCATATACTGCATAGAGGGGAAATTGATATGGCGCAGTTTGTTGTGACACTGATAAAATATGAGCCAAATTAGATAAAGTTGTGGCCAAGGACAAGCGTGTCTTTTACACTTACTTTTACACTTTTTCCCTCTATTTTTAGTTAGTGACGCTTATCGGCTTTCCAAGTCGAAGAGAGCGCATAAAATTGTTTATCTTTTATGAGACCGGAGTTCAGCATTTCATATGATTTCTTTTTTTTTCTTTTTTTCGCATTTGCAGCATTTTTTTTCGTTTGTTTGTTGGCCTTTCACGTGATAGGCTTTTGTTGTTTTTGTGTTGGTTTTGCTTCATTATTAATCGCATTTTTATCGCCACTTTAATAACATGTGCCGCACAGTCGGGGAAATGGGAAATTGGGTGTTGGGAGATTGGGAGTTTGGGGCGTCAATTAGCTGTCGTCTGGGCTAGGAGCTTTCACAATTTATAAAAAATACATCATCAGAGTGTCCAATTGCGTTGTTATAGTGTTTGTTTTCCATTTTACGCTTTTTGTTGTCTGCAGTCTTTTATTTTTTTGCCCGGTGTCTCCGGGGAGGAGTTTTATTATTAATTAAGACCTGACAGACATCATCATCACCATCGTGACCATGATCCCAGTGGGTAAGCTCCTTTGTTTTGACGTGTTGCGGGGTTCGTTAGCTTTGTGTTGTGCATTTTCTCTCCACTGCAAAAGTTCGCTGCTCGGCTGAATAAGAATTTGCAATTTGTAGAGCTCTCTGAGCTGTTGGTTGAGACAACTGTAACATGCTACCTTTGTTACGCCTGCCTGTGTGGATTTAGGCCCGGGTCTAGCTTGGTTTTCCAGTATTTTAGTCAGTCAGGCATTAACTTTTGCTCATTTAGCCAGTTGGTTTATTCACTCGGCCAACGGGTGAGTGGCTTCATTCATCCGTCTATCCATCCATCCATTCATCCATATATCTATCGTTTAATCAGAGACCCTTTTAAAAGCCGGTTTGCTGGCTCTTTATATGATTAAGTTTTTATGCTTCGACTGCTTCTAGCACCGCTCACTCGGCTCCTCGGCTTGTTTATATTTCAATTTCCAGGGGGTTGCTCTATATTTTCCAGTAATAGTTTTTCAGCTTCTCAAGTTTACGTTGAGAAGGAGGATTATCCCCTGCTAATAGAACTCCATGTGGGAGGAATAGGTAACTAGAATTTCATGTCCTAATCCGAGATATAAAGTTATGATGTCATGCCGAACGAAAAAATGAAGCCCATCTAGTAACAAATATTTCATGTGGTTTTACAACTTGGCTTTCCCATATGCATATTTTATTTGTGCAAAGATATTGATTTTTAAGTTGTTTTTTCTAACCATAACGAAGGTTACATAAATATAAAAAGTATAATTATCAATTACCAGGGTAATCAAGTCTAAAAAAAGTATGTTTATGGTCAAGGAAATGATTTATGAAATAAATATACAAGATGAACATCAAATGTAACTCAGGTTCATGGCTTCTTTGCCAGCCTTTTATTGACTAAACACTTTTCGCGATTTATTGATTCAAATCTCCATGCAAACCCCCTTCCCATAATGCAATTCTCAATTTTTCAATTGAAATCATCCAAACAAATTGCATTTTCATGCCATTTTACTCGGGAGTCAAAGCGAAGGCCAATTAATGGCAGTGAACAGAAGCAGCGTTCAATGTGAATATTCAAAGTGCTGACAGGCGACAATGTTTGATTGGTTCGTGAGTGAGGGGCGGCATTTGGCCATTATATATAAACAAATCTATATCTAAATTGAGCTCATGTCAATGGCACTTCAATTCTGAAATTCAACAGTCGCCGGATGTGTGGCCACGACGAAAACAATGGCAGAAATGTTCTAGGAAACCATCCTTCAAAGCTGGCCGACCATTTGTGTTTACAAATACATATCTAAATTTGTTCCATCTACATATATCGAGTATGTGCACTTTTTAGGTAATATTCTATCGGTGGTAGTTTAGTATTATTCAAATGATTCACTTTTCTTAAATACACACAACCGTCAGAGATCAGAAGATGACGTGCTTTGGCCACCAAGCTCAAGATCAAGTAATATGTAGAATTAGCCACTTGAAGAAAATATGGGGTTTTGCCAATGGAAATTTAGATTTTAACAATGAAAAATGTTTGTTTTACTTCCCTTTAACACCTCACTAATTTTCATACTCGATGATCTAATTCCAATGAATTTTTTAAACCTAAACGCTAATCAATAAACTTAATCAATTCTGTTTTATTTTTGCTTTCAGAGAACCAAAACCAAAAGCCATCACAAATCATACTTCTCGCCTTCCCATCACAAATGTTTTCGGCCAGCGAATTTGCTTGTTAAGGTGAGTTGTTCGAAAAAATATATATAATTATACATATATTAAAGTCATATGCGTATTAGTGTAGATTGGCGTTTGTCAGTGACTAAGAGTGCCATATTTAATGACTGATAATTGCTCTTGGACAAGAGGAGCCTTCACCATGGCAAAGCGATTTGTTTCACCAGATTAGATTGGTGTTTATCAGGCAGTTAAATACATTCTATAGGAAGAAACAGTCCCAATTTGGTAAAAAAAAAAGTTAATTTCAATAACATTTTATCAATAGAGTTTTGCCTGCTAGAATTTCTTTTTCAACAAAAGCAAATAACTAATATTAATCACTGATCAAGGGCAATTATTGCCACCTGGGCAACACTTGCACCCGCACCCGACTACTATCAGTCTTGACCAGCTTGCTACTCCTCATGCATTTTTAATTGGCCAACGCTGCTCGACACCCAAGGAACAGTTCTCTTCTGTTGGCCGAGGGCCAACTTGCAAAGGGCAAAGTTTATTGGGCCAATAATACATAGAATCGAACGATGGACGCTGAGAATCGGTGGAAATCGACGAGAATCGAGAGTCAAGAATCGAAATCGAAACGAAATTGAAACCAAGAAAACCCAAAGCGAGGCAAAAGCGAATGGCAAAAACTATTTTTAATTATCTGGCGGCAGCATTCGGCTTTGACAGTTTTTCAGTTTCGATTTCTAGCTTGCAGATTTTCAATTTGCTTGAATTGACGTCTTGGTCCCGGCGCCGCCCACTCGCTCCACGCTTGGTTTGGCCACGAAAATGAAAATGAAAATCTAAACATGTATCCCAAAGATAAACAAGAGCCGAAAAAGGGGAAAAACTTTCATCGGTGGAAAATTTTGTGTAACATTTATTCTACTCACACCCAACAATGCCCCCATGCCTTTCTCCGTTCTCCGTTCTCCACTCGCTTCTGCGGTGGCTGCTAATATTAGCGCGAAGAAAGCTGATTGCACGGGGCATTTGTATTCGGGGGCTCTTCAATTGCCATTTCATTTATATTTTTAATTACGCAGAGCGATCTAGAGAGAGTGAGGCACTCGCCCGGTCTATTTTATTTGCCATTAAATTTACAATTTGTCACAAAGGAAAAACAACAAAAACTATTTTCGTGTTTTTATGCGCCCCCATCCACCTCTCCCATATTATATTGTAGTTAAATTTTAATTTTAGTTGCTGCTGCCGGGCATCGTAATTAGCTTTGCGGTGGGTTTATTGAACTACAAGTTCAACTCCCCCCTAGCACACAATACACACACCAGAAACTAACAACAAACAAATACAACACACAGCACAACGCACACATTAGACATGTTTATGCGTTTCGGGCTATTTACGGCCAAGGGTCCCGGCCACAAAAAATATTGATGTTTTTATAGACATGCCCCCAGTTCATTGCCATGGGCTGTGCTGGAAATTCTATAACCCAGGTATACACACAGTAGTTGTAGCTTTACTTGGGGAACTGGTTTGCTGATCTAATAACTCCCACAAGCCAGCGATTATTTCGATTAATGTGCTGCCTTTGCCGCAATTTTAAATCAATTTTGGACTACAAATTGTTATGATTAAGAACATGTGTACATACATATCTGAGATAGGGTGAATAATTCTATAGGTCTTTAGGCCTAGATATAAAATATATATTTTAAATAATAATTGTTATGATTATGATTAAAAACGTATGGTTTTACGTTCCTTTATATATATTTTCAATATACATTTTATGGTTACGAACGTATGGAAAATATCTTTAAATACTGTTGATGATAGATTTTACCAAAGTCCTACAAGGTTTTACATTTATTGAAGTTTTTATGTATTTAAAGTAATTCTTCTGACATTTTTTCTATATAATAAAATTCTCTGCATAATTTCCTTTTTTGGTATGCAGCTGTTGAGTGTATTTCCCAGTAATTTAAAGTCCTAAACAACGTTAAAACAAATCTATTATCACATGCTGAAATAATAAGAGAAACAAAAGCAAAACAAACGCGATTCAGCGATTCAGCAAATAGCATTTCCTTATCAAACAACATGTGTAGTTTAATTTAATGATCGGCGCCTAATACAAACATACTGCACTGCCGCTCGTCTGGGGGTTCCTCGCCCATATAAGGCAACTCTCATTAGTCGGCTATTGAAATCTAACCCAGCACTGATAACGATTTCGATTGCGATTGGAGCCCGACCTGCGGAAGGTGTTGATGCGATAAGCACGTTTGCAATCGGGGCGTTGGTGAAACCTTGACCAACTAAATTGGGGCTAATGAATCAGCTGATTGATCACGACTCCTATCCGAACCATATAAGGCAGTCAAAGTCGATTTCGAAAGGCATTTCCTTTGCCTTTGCCGCTTTCCGATTTTCCAATCGGCAAACGCAAATCCAATTATCAATCGGATCAATTGGAAAGTCGAGGCAAGGCAACCGCAGTCCAATAAATGGGGCGTGTCTGTGCAATTAAGGATGGTCGGAAGGGCGGAGCGATTTGGGTGCCGTTGAAGGAGAGTAAAGCCTGGAGCTGCACCGAACAAAATGCGATGATCGATTACAGAACTTGATCTTCGCATAAGTAATATAAATATTACACAAGGTTTTGGTGTCCTAGAAATCGTAGGTATTTTATCAGGGGTTAAAATTAAAACTAGTATAAAACTAGTATAAGCTCTCTAAAGATATAATATATAAACTACAAAAACTGATGAAATCTTAATATTTCATTAGTTATTTTCAGGTGGAAAAGCTACATCATTTTTTTGAGGTGGATAGTTTTCCCTAGAGAGCGCTGTTCTTATAAGAGCCATCTTTTGGATGCTTCGCTTGGCAAACAAGTTTCTCCCTGTCTCTTTCCCTGGGAGAATCCCCATCTCTTTCTCTGCTTCTGGTTGCGCATGAATCATTTTTTGTTTTTGTGCCACTCTGCTTTGTTCGGTGCTTTGTTGTTCTTTGTGTGTATATGTTTTTTTTCGAAAGGTAACTAAACTATGTACACACTCCAATGTACAGTTAAAGGGCATCGCTGGTGAGCTGCCGGGCGAGCAGGCAGAGGGAGAAATTGAGTTTATGACGTTTGCACTTAACCCCCAGTGGAAAACATGGCACAGTTATCATTCGTTAGCTTTCTGCCCAGCAGCGGAAGTTTGTCGGTCGAGCGTGAATCGATCCACGCAGCTCTAACCGCTCGGCACTCGTTACTAATTCATTCATTGTGCTAGCACTCAGTCAGTTTGTCAGTAAGTCAGTCCGTCACTCAGTCAGTCACTTCTGTCCAGTCAGTTAGTCAGTGCGTCAATGGATTTCGATTTGGGCTTCAAACTTTGTTTTTACTGTGTGTTGTTTGCTGCTTGAATGCATTGCCGGCGGATATTGGCAATGCAACTGAAAGAACTTCACCCTTTCCGCCCTCTCGAAACACACCGCAAAACTCTCTAATTTATTCATTGCCATGTAGTCTTTAGGGAATCTGGTGGAAAAATTGCATCATTATCAAGACAAGTCTAAAAATAATAACTTGAAAGAAAGTATAATAATATTTACACTCTTGTAAAAGCTTAAATATTATAGTTTTAGGCTGAAATAAAACCTGATACAAACTCAAAGTGGCATTAATTGTTCAATGTCAACAAAATCGAGTTTATCAGTAATAAAAACTGTTATACTCATATTTGAAGCCTGTAATGCTCCTATTACGAAACAAGAAACGATTTTTGTTTGCCTAATGAAAATTGCAACTTGTTTAACTTGCCATTACATGTCTCTATTCCTAAATTGTAAAAGAATTAATTAAAAATGAATAAAATACATCTTTTTGTATGTACAAAATTTAAAGAGATTATTCCTATAAGTTTGCTTTTTTAGACTGATTTTATATGTTTCTTAAACTTATTTTACTTTTAAATAATTGTAAGCTCGTAGGTAAAATTGATTTAACTCGTTTAAGTTTTGTATTTTCTTTAATTTGTTTCACTTTTTATGACTTGGCCAAGTGCTTTCTTATAAAATTCAGTAGGCTGACTGGGGAATGAAAATGAAAAATAAATAAAACCGTCACTGGTTCATGGTCAACTCGTGCGCCTAATGACAGCTAACAATTTTCAGGCGGCATAATTACGCCAACTATTTCAGCAGAAGGCAGTAGTAGTAGTAGCAGCAGCAGCTGCAGCTGCAGCAGTAACTGCACTGCAAACAATTGTTTCATTTACATTGTGCAGAGTCATGGAATCTGGTCAATGAATCCCACTGAAAAGCTCCCTAGCAGCACAAACAAAGAGAGCAAAAAAGAAAAAACCAAAATTGCCCAGAGCACGCCAACACAGTCGCACACATGTCGGACAAGAAGTCTACACACGCGATGGTTAATCTCGTAGGGAATATACTATATAATGTAAATGCCACGCCCACGCCCGTACAAGGCTTATAATGGCCACATTTATTGACCACAAAGTAGCGGAGGTATAAACCCGAACAGCGAAAAACTCATGGACCATGGGATGTGTGGGCAGGTGTCTTGGCTCTCAGTGTCGCAGTTTGAGTGTGTGGGTTGCTCGTAAGCGCCAAAAGTTAACCATTATTAACAGTTTATTAAAAACAACTCAAGTGGCCAAGGTAAACACAAAGCAAAGTGATCAGGTTAAGCCGAAGCACGTGCTGCCACAAAGTAGGCCAAAAATTAACACAGAAAACAGAAGAAAAAGATAAAATGTTAATGATTAAATAATGCCTTAAAAGTAATATATAAATATACTTTACTTATAAAAAAGAAATTGCATAAGTGTACACTGTGTCGTATGAGTAATTTCAAGGAAGTTCTAGCTTTTAATAGCACATACATATAATGTACATATACATATGTATAGTTTGTTGCAGCATTTCAACTTCTTGACGACTTTCCCTACTTTTCCTATAGTCGCCTCTTCCTCTTGCAACATTGTACATTGTACAACGTGTCGCATGAGTAATGTTAGGCATTTAGAAAGCGAAACTTCGCCGCTACAAAGAGCAGCATTCCTGAGAAAATTGCTAAATGCTAAGTGAGAGCAGCATCCATCTAACAAGATTCTTACGCCACAACGGCGGAGGAAAAATGTATTGATTTCGATTTCAGGAAAAACTTGTTGCTTGTTGCTAAATTATGCAATTTAATCCTCAGGCTATTAAATTTAAATGAAAATATTGTCATGGCGGCCAATTTGATAAGTGGAAAAACGCTCATCAATCTGTCAGTCGAAAATCGCTCCATCACACTGTCAAGGCACAGAAGTTTCCTCAATATTTCATCCAACCAAAGTTCACTGACATTGGGTTTTTTTCACAACAAAAAATAGAGAGAAGAATGTTTGACCCAAAAAAAGAAACTCGGAAAAATGTGCGTTGATGCGCAGTGGAAGTGACGGGAACTGTCAACGGAATGTATGTGTATATATCATATCAGATATATATATATATATATATATATATATTGTAGTAACAATAACCGCACTAAACATAATGCTCGTGATAGCCATAATGATGATGGAGATTATGATGCTGCTGATTAGACCAACGAACCGACTGGCCACTAAATGAAATGAAACTTTATCGGATTAAATTTATGACAATTTTATGGCCATTGGTAGAGTGGCGGTCGGGGTTGATTAAATAAGTTACACTACACAGAGAGAAAGGAAACAAAGTTGAAATTGAAAACAATAAAGTCCCTACAATTTTTTAGAATAATGTGTTTCTTAAAAATTGTAGGGACTTTATTGTTTTCAATATCAACTTTTTTTCCTTTCTTTTCTGTTAATATTTATAATAAATATGCTTTAAACAAGAACACTGCTAGAAAGTAGCATTTGTTTTAGGTATATTTTCTATGAATATACGTATATTATCTTGTGTATATATTTTTTTTAAAGAAATTAAAAAAATATTCATTAATATATAGTAATTGTGTATCGTGACTACAGCTCTCTCTGACACTTTTAATTTATATAAAAAATCACACATGAAAGGGATATTAATCGTAGTTTTTGCATCATTGCGCTTGTAATTCCCAAGTACGAATTCAGGCAAAAACTGCTAATAATTTGGGAACTGATGAGGTTTCTTAATTGGAAACTGCAACATATAAGTCTTAAAAGTTTTGCTCGTGATCACACAACATATTTGCGTATTTATAAGCTTTTTAATTTACGGAAAACTAATATAATTTTAAATCAATCAATATGATTTTTTTTTGTAGTGTTAGACAATCAAAATTCCTTTTGCTTCTACAACTGCTGATACAGTTTTTTCCGCTGCCTTCGTTTGGGCAACTTCCTTGAAGTTTATGGCGTGTTGCATGCCTCTAGCTGCATGAGGCATGAAAGAAGCGTGGAGCCGCTGGGGAGGCACTGTTCGATTCATGCCCCACATTATGTGGCTCGGGCCGATCTCCGCCAGACCTCGCTGCGTTTTTCATTTCTCCTCTAGAGCTGCTTGACAGCCCGTCCCGCTGTCCATCCGTCCGTCTGACTGACTGACTGCCGCTCTGCCTGCCTGCCTGTCTGTCGTGTGCTCACTCAATTAGCGTTCAGAGGACCGAAACAGCTACAGAAACTAAAGCACCAACGCAGCAGCAGCAGCAGCAGCAGCAGCGGCAACAGTTGCAGCAGCCCGAGGATTGTGCAAATATTTGCGCGTTAAAACAAAACTGCAAATGAAATTGTCTAACAACCAGGCCTCAAATATGTGCGAGCGGGCAGATCGCCGCTGGGTGGCTTCTGCCTGCTGCTATTGTTGCAATGAAAATGCCAGCGGACAATGAAATCGAATCGAAATAGTTGCAAATAATAGAAACAGCGAAATAAATGCCTAAATATAAATAAAATTGAATGTAAAAATAGTTGCAGTTGCACTTTAAAATTTGATTGCTTTGCTTCGTTGAGCTTTGCTTTCGATTGGTGGTTACAAATATTATTTTGCATTTCGACAGCTCATCTTTGTAAAATGCCGATTGCTCATACGCCGCGGTGTACCGAGAGGTAAACAATCACCTAATCACTTGGCAAATTAGCCATTTAATGGCACACATACATTGCTACTCTGTGAATTCTGTTGTTGTCAGCGCAGTAAAACAACTCCCAACAATTATTTATATGAATTCACAATATTACTCATTCGCCGGGTGTGCTACTGGGATTTAAAGAATAATTCCAAGGCAAACAGTGCAATAATAAAGATAAGTTGAATCTTGCCCTCAATTCTAGAATTGTTTATAGATGTATAGAAGTCTGTGGTGTGTCTTTAGGGAAATACTGCGATTCTACTTACAAATTGTATATAAAGCTAGTAAGACAATGCGAAATTATATATTATGAGCTCTTGTTATTTAATGTAATATATTTCTAGAAAACTTACTTTTCGTATTTTATTTTCCTAATTCAGTGTCTTAAAGGGAAAAACTCACAACCATCTTCACTATACAACCTCACATACACACTCTAAATCTCTGGGGAAATGTGGATAGTGAAATTCAAAGTGACATGTGGTAACTATGTGCTTCATTTTCGAATATTCATGGCATATGGAGTGCCAAGTGCTGGGCAAATTAATACCAAAATCAGAGTCTCCGCCCGACAGCTGGCAAACAAACACGTTTGGCAAACAAATAAATAAACACGCAGCAGCTGGCACGAATACGAGAGCAATTTGCAAGGCAATCCCAGCCACTTGACACTTTGTTTGTTTTCATTATCGATAAATGTTTGCCCATTGTTATCGATTCGCGCGATCAGTGCCCCTGTAATAGCCCCACATGGCGATATAGCCTCGGTCGGTTTCCAATGAAAACGCTGCATCCCAATTTGGGCACTCACTTTCCTGTCTCAACATTTTCGCATCCGCTGGCCATATGTGCTGGGAAATTCAGAGTCAGTCGCCAAGGATGTTTTGCATTGCAATGGCAATTCATCAACACCGGCAGATTTGTCATGCGGCAGACGCATAATTAAATACTTTCACCTGTGCACCAGCTACACCTGCAAACGCAGATACAAGATACATCGTTTTCGTTTTCATTTTCATGGCCAACCCGAAGCTGGCGAAGCCAATGCACTAAAAATAGGCGCATTGCCTTTGCAAGAGACACATTTTTCCTAATAGCCGCACTTCACGCACGCTCAAAGAGACACCTATGTGTATGTTTGTCAAGAGTCAGGGACAGGTGACGTTGTGGTGGCCGGGAGTCGCTCGGATTCAGATTTGGATTTGCTTGGGGACGGTGCGTGAAAATTGCAATTATTCACCTCGGGCCTTGGCACTTAATGTCGCCAACTTTCTGCGCGAGTGCTCTAAAAATATCACCCAAAGTGCTCCCAGCCCCCTCTTTGTGTAAGTGATCCTGTCATATACATAGATGGGACTGCAGGAGGAAATCTGTAGGGAAAACTTGAATTAAAATGTCTCAGATGTTGGGTAATAAATCTAAGAAATCTTTTGTTTATTTCAATCGAAAAAGGTACATGAAATTTATTTGTTAGTTGGATCTGGATTTACTTGAAAACGCATTTAAACCCAGAAGGAAATTACATAAGAACTGAAAATAGGTATTTCTTGGTTCTGCTGTATTATGTGAAAACTCTTTCAACTTTTCACATAGAACGTGCTCGCTTTTTTTAGAACTTGTTTGAGGTCAAAAAGAAGCTGCATCCTTGAATGGGGTTTATTTAAGAGTTGTGTTTACACTAAAACCCGGAGACCCAGCCGGCGAGCAGCTGAGTGTGTGCAACGAGTGGGCCCGTATCTTTCAGATAGACGAAGCGCTGCAGCGCCTGCAGATACATTTTCTTATTTTCTTTTTATTTTTAAACAAAGTCCACGACCCAAACGCCGCTTTCTGCGTGTGTGTGTTTATTTTCCGCAGCCCGTCTATTTGTTGGCTTTGCCTTTGTATTTTCTGGCAGATACTAGAAAAGTTTGATGAGTGGCGAATCCAAAAAGCCAATATTGTGTTCGACACGGCCCAGCATTTGACACAAAGGCAATGACGACGACGACGACAATGAACTCTCAATGAAAGTGCAATTAAGTGCAGGCAATGTTCGCCGCTAATTGCATTTATCGCTTAGATGTTAATTATGCTGCCGAGTCTGGGCTGAACTGAGCTGAGCTGAGCTTCGGCTGATTATGCAGGAGGAGCGCCGCAGAGCGCCGCCTCGAACTCTGGGGAGGTCAATGATATAACAGATGATTAACTGCCGGCATTGTGTTTGCCTCTCTTTTGTTTGTATCTCTTCTCTGTGTCTCTCTATCTGCCTCTCTTCGTGGCTAAAGGTCAGGTCACCCATCTGTCTTGCTTGCTGAGAGCCATTCGTATCTCAGTTTGGTCATCTTTTCAGATACAGTATCTCGCAGTGTGTGTTGTGGTTGTTTTTATACCCTTGCAGAGGGTATTATAATTTTGGTCAAAAGTGTGCAACGCAGTGAAGGAGACATCTCCGACCCTATAAAGTATATATATTCTTGGTCAGGATCACCTCCTGAGTTGATATAAGCATGTCCGTCTGTCCGTCTGTCCGTCTGTCCGTCTGTCCGTCTGTCCGTCTGTCTGTTTCTACGCAAACTAGTCTCTCAGTTGTAAAGCTATCGACTTGAAACTTTGCACACACCCTTCTTTCCTTTGCACGCAGTATATAAGTCGGAACGGCCGGGATCGGCCGACTATATCCTATAGCTGCCATATAACTGATTGATCGGAAATGGTATAACTTCGGTGGTTTTAGAGTTAGAGAATTCAGATTTTGTACGAATGCTATTGTTGGCAACATAATACGACATACCAAATTTCATAAGGATCGGCCGACTATATCTTATAGCTGCCATATAACTGATTGATCGGAAATGCTATAACTTCGGCGATTTTAAAGTTATAGAGTTCAAATTTAGTAAGACTATAAGATATAGCTATAGATATAATAATATAACTGAAAAATCGAAAATTGCCATCTTTTGTGTTTTTGAAGAATATTCTGCAAGGGTATATAAACTTCGGCTCCGCCCGAAGTTAGCTTTCCTTTCTTGTTTGGCGTAAAATTTGTCACAGACTGCTATGTCTTTGAGCTGCTTAAAACCCCTATAAATCTGGGAAAATGCATTATTTATCAAATTAGATTGCAGTATTTGCATATATTTCAAGGAATGCCACAAGTTCTTGAAATATTTAAGGGAATAAATATTTTATAACCTTTTAGTTTCTGTACATTATAAATTATCATGTAGAACTTACTTCGGAATTCCCCACAGAACGAATTAAAGTGTATATACTCTTTTAGATTCTATAAACATAAAGTAATCAACTAGCTAAAGCTGATATAAATATGATTCAATGATTTCATTGTGTTTATATTTATGATTGTAGGATTTATATCTGTTAGTCATTTTCATGTTTGCTTAAGAAACACAAATTAAAGATCAATTACGACACTGCCCTTCACTTTTTGCTTGAATTATAAAATCGTGGGTTCAGTATTTGTCAAGATTCTCAATACAAACAGAACTTTTTGTTCTGATATTAAGCTTGAAGTGAATGTCTTCGCTTATAAAAAGATTATTAAACAATTCCTATGATGAAAGTAATCTCCTAAGTTAATATTTCATAGCAAAAATCATAAATAATACCAGGATTATGTGAATTTCTTAAGAATCTTAAACTAAAAGGTTCTCCGCATCACCTTTTGCTTGGATTACACCAACAGCTTTTCATATTCATCAAAAAGTCTGTCCTAACTAATGAATATCAAACCGAAAATTTGCATATTTATGCTGAAAATTTCGTTAAAGTATTTCTTGGGTGCGGTCGAACGAACGAACATGTTGTATAGAATTTTTGGCCGCCAGCACACAACACACACACATACCATACTTTTATTTATTAGGTTAAAATTCGCTATGCCATTAAAGAGCTTCGAGTTATGGGCCAACAGGGAGAGCAATGTATTCAATAGGGGAAAAGTAGGAAAAGTCGAAGTCGCAACTAGTGAAAGCGCCAAACTTGCAGCCAGTAAGAGCAACTTGGCTAGTTTTCCTTAAGGCTCAAAAGACTTTGGGGCCAAAAGCAGCCTGCAATCATATTTCACCTTAGCTTGGCTCAGAGTTTGCTGCACTTGTCGTGGTTGTTGTTGTTGTCGTCGCTGTGGCGGCTATAAAAATAACTGAACACTTGCCATTGCACACTTGGCCAAGTTTGGCAACTTTTGACGGCTGCTGCGGCAAGCAGCGAAGCAAACCAGCTAACAACAAAACGAGTTGTGATGTGGCCGTTGTTATTGTTTGCATGCTAGTATTTCTAACTATTTTTTCTTTTGTTGCTGTTGTTGTTTTTGTATCTCTGCGAGTCTATCCCCATTGGCAACATTTAATTTCATTCATTGCAAGGCAGCAGCAAAACGGCAGCCGCCGAAACTTTGCAAACCTTTTCTTGCTGCTGCTGCTGCTGCTGCTTGTTGATATCCTTGAAGGAACAGGGCGCATTAACTGTGTCTTGGAGGTTGGCCTAACAACATAAATAAAAATAAACATAATTATGTCAGTGTTTTAAATAATATATAAAATATATTTTATACAATTATTGGTATTTATTCAAAAAATAAAAACAAAGTTCATTATTTATACTAAATTATAAAAAACACTGTAATAGGGTGAGGTATTCCTGTAAATAATCGGTCTAAATGGAGGAAACTTTATTATGAAAGGAGCTGTAATAACTACCTCTTAAGTAAAGTAAATATAAAAATCTTAATTGCGAAATCTTCATCAAAAAATACTTTCTCTCACTCGTAGTTTTCGTTAACTTTTCTCTTCGAATTTGATTTATTATTTTATGTTAGCCTTAAAATGTACTCGGATTTTTAGCTACACCCACAAACATAAAATGTTTCTTAAGTTTTCAATGGGATTTCTCTACTTAAACTTTTTGTAGGTACGTTATTTTCCACCGATATTTCTTTTTTTATAGGGCATTCCAAGTTTACTCATTCGAAAATGCAATTTTTCTGCAATTTTACGACGATGCGGTTAGCCACGTGATTTTCTGTTTTGGTTTTCTTTTTGGCTTAGTTTTGGCGTTGTCTCCGACTTGCCTTGTTGTTGTTGATTTGGCTGGAGGTTTTTCAGCATTTTCCGCTGGGGGACTCAACTCTCTGGAAGTGTTTTATTCATCGTCATTCGCCGGAGCGTCATCGTCGAAGTCGTCGTCTTCCAGCTCCGAGTTTAATGCCATTTTCGTGCCGTGGCTGTTGCTTTGAATAAATGCTCGGTCGTACGTAGCGTAGTTTTGGCCATTTGCTGCAGTTTTAACTGTTCGAGAGAGAGGGTCCGATTTGGGACGGACAGACAGGTAAAAAGGATGTGGTAATTGCCATGCGGTAGCCGACGTTACCTAAGCAGGTGTTTACGTCTACGATTTTGTTTGTTTACCTTGCCTGCCATTGCAATTGAACATGCAATAAATAGTTCTTGCAATCTGTCGTTTCCAATCTACCTTCGATGGAGGCCTTGCCCATATTTTCGCATTTAATTTAGTCGAAAATTGGGCTTGAATTAAGCTCACTGCATTTTTGAGGCATTAATGTAAACAAAGATCTGTTTTTTTTATATACTAGACGTTAAGTGATACTCTTTCGAAGGAAAAATAAATTGTTGTCGTTGTTTTTGTATTAAAATCACTGAAATAAATCAACTTTGTAGTGTTAAAAAAAGTTTAGGTTACCCTTATCAAGAGTATTCATGGTTCGTCTTTTCATGCAAAAATTGTTTTTCTTTTTTATTTTTTTTTTTGCCAGTTCTTTTTGTTTTATGGAACCCACGCGACTCGCTGAGAGCCAGAAAAATCCATCATAAGTCCAGAGACATTTATAAATTGGCTTTCAGTCGTTGTTGCTGGCTTCTGTCAGAGTTATTCACGCCGTCCCACATGATTATAATGAAGGCCCCCACCGATATCTTTAATTGGCCTCAACATTGAAATGTCACACGAGTTGGTAGCATAACAATTATTATTATAGACAATAAATAAAGCTCTTGGTATTTGAATTCAACCCGGCTAACCATATCACATTTCCCTCTTTGCTTCCAGGTTAATGCTGCATATATGACAGGCCCACACGACATCGACAGCGACTGAGACAAGTAAGTGTACAATTAAACCCCGCAAAATAGAATATTTATGCAAATTTCTACATATTTTTTGTATTAAATTTATTTTTGCAAGAGGAAAACTTTGTCCGGGCCTGACCCCAATCCCAGCTGGTAGAGCAAGTAGAGCAGAAAGGAGTAAATCCCCACGCTCATTGCAGTTGTTTAGTTCCTGTGCAGGCGGGGCATATATATTCTCTTTTATTTTTTAATTTATTTTTATGTGGGACGCACTGGATGGCAACCGAGTCCCATTGCGGAAGAGGAAAAGGAGGCGTGAATACCCTTCAGATGAGGGAATACTGAATACAATCGGGTGGGCAAAATGATGTCAACGGGATGTGTTCGCTGTGCGTTTCGAAAAGGATTATCCACAAAGGATGTTGGAAGATTGAATCGCCCCTCATTCACTTTACCAATGATGTCATTTTCGAAGCCATAAAATTGATTTTGCATTAAAATTCGTTTAGCAAGAATTTCGCTTGCGCAAGAAAGTGAGCTCGTGAGCTCGAGGCGGGGAGTCAGCACTTTGAATCAATTAATTCGCTATTTCTGTGTGCGAAGGCGCCTCGCAGATCCTCTACTCTCTCCCTCTCTGCGAAAATGTTTGGCTCTTGGCCCGCAGCAGCATCGTTTGCTGACCCAATTTCAATTGGCTAAGAATAGCGAAAAATGTTTAAACGCACATACGCCTAGCTGTGCTGTCCGTTCGAATCTCTTTCTGCCTCGGATTACACTTATATTTAATTCTTCAGCGAGTGACAGAACGAGAGGCCTGAAGAATTGATGTATCTGCGGCATGGTCAGGAGGGTGTCTCAATATTTTCAATACTCAATTACCATAACTTGTGCCGCTGTCAACGCTTCGCCTATAGCACACTAATTAAACTAAATTTATTTATTCACGTCTGTTGGTGGCAAAAAAACTACACAAACGAATTTATAACAATGCCCAAAAAGTTTAAGTTGGCTGCCAACCAAAAGTTGCAGCTAAGATTTATTCTATCAAATCTATTTTAATTGTTTTCCTCTTGTCATCTTGCTGTAATTGTAATTGTGAAACCCCGGCCAAGAAAATGGCAGGAAAGGCGCCAGGGGCGTGTCTACTAATTGTCCCACTTGGTGCAAATAATTATATTTTCTTTTCCCTGCCAGCATCGCACAGTGAGGGCCCCTAATTCACGCACAGATTCGTCGATGGCGCTTCCGCATATTTGTTTCTCTCAGCTTGGTGTTCATAAATCAATTTGTTGCAATTCAAACAATTTTTGTTCGGTCGATCAATTGGCATAGGAACCAAAATTAGAAGACAACGGGGCGCGAATCAATCAGGCCTTGCATAGTTGCCAAGAGGTGCTAGAACCTGATTTTAAATTGAGATGTTTATTAGTGGAAAATATTCACTTACTCGGCAACTTCAACTTCCGAACCCTCTTCACGTTCCGCTGACATATTTCTATCGACAACTGTCACATGAGAATCGAACGATTAAAATACCAAACAAATATTTAAATTACGTGACAAGCATGTGTGGGTTTCTTTCTTAGAAAGTGCCCAAAGGGCTTTCTTATCGACGTGTTTCCTAAGACTCTACACACTCTACACCCCAAACCCCTTGTTCCTAGATAAAGACACTTGTTCGATGCATTCCGTTTGTAGATACAATATCTATAAATCTATAATTAGAGTTACTTTTGTGTATCAACAGTTTGTGACAAGGTTCCCACGTTGTTCTCTGTTGATTCCGTTCCTGGGGGTGGTTGGGTGACTGGGTGGTTCCTGGCTTTTGTCCACCTGGCTGGGTTTCCATTGTATCTTTGTCATGAGTCTTTGTAGAGTGCGTTCATACAATTCCCTTAAAAGTGATCCCCATCAGAGGCGTCAGCTTCATTACCGATCCAGTAGCTCCTCAACGCGCATCGCTTCATCTAATAAATTAAATAAATAAATAAACAACCCAAAATATTGTGATATAATCGAAAAAGTGAGGTGAAAATTTGAACAAACGAGCAAATTGCTTCAGGTGAGCCCGAGCAAAACAGTCTTGACAAAAGCGAGAGAGTGAAGATTGAAAAGAAATAACAAAATAACCAAAATTTTCAAGCAGAATTAATTATTTTGTTTATGAATGAGCCTACAAATACACGATGCATGTGTGTTTTGAATATTTAATAAACATTTTCTGGCTATTGGCCAAGTTTTCAAATCAAGAAAGAGAGAAATTTTAGAAATTTCAACTGAAATGGTTCATTTGTTCTCAAGAACCTTGATCTTGTCCGGCAGCCATGTGCACTTTATAAACCGTAAAGTCGTCTTCCGTTTACGTTTTCTTTTCTGAATTTATGAGTAATTGAGCTATATAAATCGTGGGATATTTTCGGGCCACCCTCTAATAGAAATAAAAAAAAAACCTGCACAAAAATGAGTCACTCCTAACGCCGGGGAGAGTATGGGAAATGTTTTTAATCCACCCTCGCCGGCTGTTGACATACCCTTCCCCTGTTCTGTCGCCCTTTTGGTGGATTTTAATTTTAATTTCCCTTCCTGCCCCAACAAACTGTGCGTTGCGGGGAGATAATGCCGGCAGACGAAAATCGATAAGCGCTAAACTTTTCATTTTCCATGGACTTTAATTTTTGTGTGTTTCATCTTCTCTCCTCTCTGGCACTGCCCTTTCTTCGCTCAGTGACATAACGCCGTGGTGTGTGCCCAGTGTGACCCACAAGGCTTTTGTTTAACCCGCACAAACAGAGAGGCCGGGGGCTGCACTGGCAAAAATCTCAAATAGATTCGCTATGATAAATGATTCTTCATGATTTATTGTTTAATTTGGATTTATTTTTGATATAATTATTTTGTAAGAACAATCTTCCTGAATATATTTGTATTGTTCTCCCAGTGACATTTGTCGAAGATATTTTTGGTAGATCAAAAAAATTGATCTATTTTTATGAAAATGATCTTTTGTTCTTAAAATATATATCGCTAGATCAAATAAGTATAAAGACGAAGTTTATTTATTAAAAATATTTTATTTTATCCATATAGAAATCTGCTGATATGTTTTATTGTATAATAAAAAGGTTCCCCTTCCTTCTATTCAGAACCAAATCGTAAATTTCTTTCTGTGCGTGAGGGAGCGACTGTCGAGCTGTCGCCAATTGCGTGGCCCACCCAACCACCGCCCCTTTGCTGTCCGAGGCGTGGGCGTGGCTGGGAGGGGTACTCCCATTGTGCGAGGTCTTTTTATGACTTTCCTGGCGCCAATCGAATTTTGGCTTGAACTTTAATAGACGATGAGACAACACAAATTGGAACAGAGTCTCTCGTCATTGAGCAAGGGATTTCTTTGGAGGGATGTTGAGGAACTATTTGTCGTACAGTAAATCTGTATGCAAGAAAGGAAGAACCTTTTCGAAGGCTTGATTCCCTGGAAAAGGTTGAGATAGGATATCCTCTTTTGCATTAAAGAGCTTTGTGACGTAAAGGAAACCCTTAACCCATTGTTGAATTCGGTTAGATGATAAAGAAGAGGTCCCATTTTTAAACCTTTCTCCTACAATGTTCCAGGATTTAAGCGTTTATTTCGTACTTAGGTTCCCATTAAATGGAACCCAGTAAGCGAACCAGATTATGTCTACATATTCCAAGCTCCCTGAGACTTCCCACCCATGTTAGTGTATTACAAACTCTGGGACTGGTTACATTTCTATACGTATTTTCAACCAAAAAATAATTAGATTTCACCTTTTTTGGCGAGCGCCGCAAAGCCGTACAAATTCATTGTTAATTTTTAGCAATACCAAAAGCAAAGATCAAGACCAAACTATTGAGGGCACCGAGTCGTAATCCAAGGGCGCCGCATATTATGAATCCTACCAACCTGGGCAAGCAGAACGGTGCACTAGTGATGGAAGTGCTGAAGGTTCTGGGTCGTCCGGCCACCAGTTACGAAGTGGCCGAGCGGGTTTCCGATGTCTACCGCCTGCCACTGCTGCCCATCCGTCCCGTGGTGATCGACGTGCTCGAGGGCGGAGTACGCCAGGGGTTCTTCAGCTACAGAAACGAACGCTACTCGGTGGTGCAACCAGTGGTGGATCAACTGCGCCGCGACATTGATAAGTACGCATCTGAGATACTGGCCATTCAAGGCTCCTGTGATGGCTCCACTGAGATGAGCGAAGGCGGGGGTGGTAGTGGTGGTGGAGCCCTTCCCGAGATGTCGCCGTTGATGTTGAAGCTGCAGAAACTCGATGGATCGCCACCCATTGTGGCCGGGGGCAACAGATTTCGCCGAACGTCCACGGGGGAGCAACCGGAACACTCGCCCTCCGGGGATGTGCCGATAGACGACAGAGAGGAGATCGTCATGCTGCCCGTCTCCCCGGTATAAAAAATCCATTTCACCATAAATTGTACCACCGAATGCTATTGCATCAAAATTTCTGGTGTCCAATAAACCGGCAAGGGCTTGATGTGTTCACATGGCAGCGAATTTGGACCTAGAGAAGATTTTGTGTTTATTAATGATTTATGAATAGGTAACTTAGGTTTCCTGATTAAGACAGGGCACCAAGTGTTCCTCTTCCCCTTTCATGGTATAAATTGGGGCAATGACTCGTCCTCGTTCTGTTCCTTGTTTCCCCAGGGGCTATTGTCCTTTGCGTGAATCCGGGACATTCACATCCTGAACTCAGCTAAACACTCGCACAAAGAGCCCAACAGCTGCGGTGGCAGTGTCTTGTGGCTTAGTTTTTATTTTCCATTTGCCCCGACACAAATGGCACTCCACTTCAGGGCTCCCACCTTGCCGGTCCCGTTTCCCTGGCTGTCCATTGTCAGGTTGTTGCCTGTCTAGGTCTAGGCGGATCCCAGCAGAAGTTCAAACTCGAGTGGCAGCGTTTCATTCTTTTTCCAGCTCATTTGCCTTCGGCTTTCTGTCTGCCTCACTTGTCAGCACTCAGGGGCTATGCCAATTATGGCCAGAAGTTGGCCAAAATAGCTTCGCAGCAAGTGTTCCAGGGTTCGCTTACAAAGTTCACATAGGGTTAAATTAATTGGTTATTGACATTTATATTGCTTTCTAGTAGGAGCTCAGGGTATTCGGAGGTAGGCTTTCCTTCCCTACGTTGCTCTTTCTTCATACATAAATACCAGTGGACCGCTTCATGAGTAATTCTTTCTGATTCAATTAATTGAAGTATAATGCTCTGGCAAGAATTGAGTTGAGTTGTCATTTGAATGCATAAAAAACAGCACAAAAAAAAAATAAAGGAGGCATAATACAAGCAAGAAAGATAATCATGATGATGACAAGTTCAGTTTAAAAGCTCTTTGTTACTGCGAGTCGCTGAGTTGTGTGAGTAACTTTCGGCCTTCTCAAGAATATTTAAAAAGTAAAACTTTTGCCTTGTTTACATGCACATATGTGAATGTAAATAAGACAGTCCTTTATGGGTAAACAAAGGAACTGGGACAGGGTTCGTTGACTTTAAAAAAAGAACTTTTTGTTTTATCCCTCACATTTAGGCTACTTTCAATTAAACGAAAAAAGGAAGGGCGGGGTCTTATTTTAATTACCTAAATTGATGCTATTTCTTTTCGGCTAATGATTATAATATTTCATTATATTTAAAGAATTTGTAAAGAAATATTCAGCTTAAAAGGGTAACGAAGCTTCCCCAGACGTCCGACAAGACTTTCCTTATTAATTCGCTTAATTAATTAAAATTCATTTGACGGGCGAGACAACCCCAAGAAAAACCAATGCAGACAAAGATACTGGCATATATGTACATATATATCCTATAAATTCGGGGTAATGTAAATGAAAAATCTGTCACAATTAATGGGATTCACCGAGCAAAACGAGCAAATCAGCTGCTTATTTGGCTTGTAATTCGTTGTCACACTGAAGCCACCGGCCAACTTCATCCTCGCTCACCCTCTCTATACGTTGTCTCCTTGCAGGATGAGCCGCCAACATCAGCGGCACCACCATCACCTGCCGCCGCAGCAGCAACAGCACCAGCAGCAGCATGTGCCGCAGCAGCAGCAACAGCTCACGGCGCAGCAGCAGCTTCTGATGGCGGAGCACGCAGCGGCTGCGGAGGCGGCCGAGCTCTTCGATCTGCTGTGCGTGGCCACTACAATGCGCCAGATCCTGGCCCTGCACCGTTCCATGTGCGAGGCAGTGGGACTGCGGCCGTCGCCCCTCAATGATTTTTATCCCCGGCTGAAGGCGAAGGTACGCTCGTGGAAGGCTCAGGCGCTGTGGAAGAAGTTCGATGCCCGTGCCGCCCATCGGGTGTACGGGAAGGGAGCCGCATGCTCTGGTACCCGGGTCCTGGTCATTGGCGCCGGACCCTGTGGCCTGCGCACCGCCATTGAAGCGCAGCTGCTGGGAGCCAAGGTAGTGGTACTGGAGAAACGCGACCGCATCACCCGCAACAATGTCCTGCATTTGTGGCCCTTCGTCATCACCGATCTGCGCAACCTGGGCGCCAAGAAGTTCTACGGCAAGTTCTGTGCTGGCTCCATCGACCACATCTCCATCCGGCAGCTGCAGTGCATGCTGCTCAAGGTGGCCCTCCTGCTGGGCGTGGAGATCCACGAAGGTGTCAGCTTCGAGCACGCCCTGGAGCCGGCCGGCGACAGCGGCGATGGCTGGCGGGCGGTGGTTTCGCCCTCGGATCACGCTGTCTCACACTACGAGTTCGATGTCCTCATCGGGGCGGATGGTAAGCGAAATATGCTGGACTTTAGGCGAAAGGAGTTCCGGGGAAAACTGGCCATCGCCATCACGGCCAACTTTATCAACAAAAAAACCGAGGCGGAGGCCAAGGTGGAGGAGATCAGCGGGGTGGCCTTCATCTTCAACCAGGCCTTCTTCAAGGAGCTGTACAGCAGGACAGGCATCGATCTGGAGAACATCGTCTACTACAAGGACGAGACGCACTACTTCGTGATGACGGCCAAGAAGCACAGCCTGATCGATAAGGGCGTGATCATCGAGGACATGGCCGATCCCGGCGAGCTCCTGGCCCAAGCCAACGTGGACACCCAGAAGCTGCATGACTATGCCCGCGAGGCGGCCGAGTTCTCCACCCAATACCAAATGCCCAACCTGGAGTTCGCGGTTAACCACTACGGCAAGCCGGACGTGGCCATGTTCGACTTCACCTCCATGTTCGCCGCCGAGATGTCCTGCCGCGTGATCGTGCGCAAGGGCGCCCGGCTGTTGCAGTGCCTGGTGGGCGACAGCCTGCTGGAGCCCTTCTGGCCCACCGGGTCGGGCTGTGCCCGCGGCTTCCTATCCAGCATGGACGCGGCCTATGCCATCAAGCTGTGGTCCAACCCGCAGAATAGCACCCTCGGCGTTCTGGCGCAGCGCGAGAGTATCTATCGATTGCTCAACCAGACAACGCCGGACACGCTGCAGCGGGACATCAGTGCCTACACCGTGGACCCCGCCACGCGCTACCCGAACCTGAATCGGGAGTCGGTCAACAGTTGGCAGGTGAAGCACCTGGTAGACACGGATGACCCGACCATTCTGGAGGAGACCTTTATGGAGACGCACGCCCTGCAGACGCCGCATGTGGACACGCCGGGCAGACGCAAGCGACGCAGTGGAGGTTAGTACAGAGAGGATAATTCATTTCATTTCATTTCGTTTAATGGCTTCTCTTATTCCCTAGATCTTCTGCCGCAGGGCACGTCTCTGCTTAGATGGATCAGTGCCCAGCTGATGGCGTACCAGTTTGTGCCGGAGCTCAAGGAGCCTTCGGATGTGTTTCGAAACGGTCGTGTTTTGTGTGCACTCATTAATCGGTAGGTTATACCTTATGTAAGCTTAAATGGGTTTCTTTACCAGCTTTTCCCTTCCTAGCTATCGTCCCGATCTTATTGATTACGCTGCCACCAAGGACATGAGTCCTGTGGAGTGCAACGAGCTGGCCTTTGCCGTCTTGGAGCGCGAACTGCACGTAGACCGTGTAATGAGCGCCAAGCAATCGCTGCAGCTTAACGACGTGGATTCACGCAGCTGGCTAAACTATTTGGATCAGATATGCGAAGTGTTCCGCGGCGAGATCCCGCACATAAAGCATCCCAAGATGGACTTTAGCGATCTGCGCCAGAAGTATCGCATCAACCACACGCACGCCCAGCCCGATTTCTCCAAGCTGCTGGCCACAAAGCCCAAGGCAAAGTCGCCCATACAGGATGCCGTGGACATACCCACAACGGTGCAGCGTCGTTCGGTACTGGAGGAGGAGCGGGCCAAACGGCAGCGCCGCCATGAGCAGCTTCTAAACAGCGGAGGGGGAGCCGCGACTGGAGTGGCCGGAAGCGGAGCAGCAGCGGGCGCCAGCCAACAACCGGGTGTGTTGCAGATAACGATACTACACCGTAGTCTGGTAGATAAATGAATCTCCAAGTGTGATTGCATATACTTGTTAAATTGTACAGTGGCAATAAAATCTATACTAAGGTTAAAATCTAAAATTTTAAGATAACTTGCGGCTGTCCTTTTTCACAAGAGCCTTGATTCGATTCAGATTTATATTAAAGATAGCTGAAATGATAGCGTAATGTAATGTTTCTTTCTGTGAGCAATCCACTCGGAAAGTCAATTATCGCAGCAGATATCCTTCGAACTTATGTATATTCCTACTTCCTACTTATGTATGTTTTTTCTACCGCAGGTCAAGGCGACACACCGCGTCGATCGAAGAAGCGTCGCCAGGTCGACAAAGCCGCCAACATAGTGAGTAGATTCTGGCATTATTTAATATCATGGATATTTTTTTTCTTTTTACCTTGGTAAAAGTATATTTACTGAATGTACATTCAAAGAACTTAATTGTTTTTCACCTTCAAATAATGAAATATTGAAATCGCCATAAACAAATTCATAAAAACCAAACCAATCGATAATCTGTTCCCAAGGTTCAGCTCCTGCTGAGAACAGTTCTCTGTCATGAAATCAGTAACGCCATTAGCGCATACGAATCCATCAATGAGGTCAGTTCGCTCAGTGTCCAAGTGTCCAAGTCAAAGTCCCAGTGTCGTCCTCATGGTCCATGTGTGCTGTAACACTCTCGACCCCCCACCACCAGTACTAACCCAAGTAGCATCTCCATCATAGCAGTAGCCAAGTAGTTCTTAGTCATCGTTCTGTGTCCACAAGCCACACAATCACAATTGTCCCAAAAAACAAGACCAAGAATCCCAAGTTTACCCCCTCCGAATCTGTCCAATGTGTGTTCAACTATCAAACTCTGCCGCGCAGGAGGAGCGCCAGCAGCGCTTGCAGGAGATCGAGGAGAATCGGCAGGAGCGGATGAGCAAGCGGCGCCAGCAGCGCTACCACCAGACGCAGAACTTCTACAAGAGCCTGCAGCTCCTGCAGGCGGGCAAGCTGTTGCGGGAGGGCGGGGACGGCGAGGGTGGCGCTATGGGAGTGGCCGAGGATGGCACTCCCTTCGAGGACTACTCGATATTCCTCTACCGCCAGCAGGCACCAGTCTTCAACGATCGTGTGAAGGACTTGGAGCGGAAGCTTCTGTTTCCCGTAAGCGCTGAGAGCCTTAAGGTTCTTGCTCCTGCACGCTGCGTCTTCTTCAGTGTTGTCGTCTTGTTCGGTTCCTTTCGGGGAACTTCTCTAACGCCTTGACTAATGCTACTGTCTTGCGCCGAAAGTTTTCACAGAGAAGCAACTAACAACCGCTTTGGCTAACAGCTCTGAGGAAAAATTCCACTCAACTCGGTTTTCAAATTGTCGTTTTTTAAAGTAACTGTTTGCATGATTTTTAAATAAATACCAGTAAGGACTAATAAATAAATCGAATGATCTGAATCAAGTGTGTTTTAAAAAGTATCAACACACATAATTTTCCCTTAAGAAGGATTAAGTATCCTTCTTTCCACACCTATTTCCAACCAATACTTCGTCTCTGCCTGTTTATTTATTCCATTTGAGAACGTTTTCTGTATTTATAATGTTTAAAAACAAGCTCAGAATTGCAGCTCGGGTCTAATATCTAATTAAGTATAGATTTAAGTCAGGCAGCTAGCTACTAAATTAAATATTGCTAAGCTAAACTAAGTTAAGTTCGTACATCTAACCCAGTTCAAAGTTCAAACATTTTGTCAAGCTTAAGTTCTGTTTTTTGCCTTTTGAGTTTACTGTTTATCGTTTTTATTGTTGATCAGTGAAATCTGAAGTAAAATATTTATGCGTATCTGTAACTTTTGATTTCTCCAATCCCTTCCAATCCATCACCGACTTTTAATTATTAAAATGTCCAAATACCCCACACCTATTACAAAACACACCAACCACCCTTCAACCAAACCAAGGATCGCGAACGCGGGGACATACCCTCAGCCCTGCCGCGAACGGCGGACGAGCAGTTCAGTGATCGCATTAAGAACATGGAGCAGCGAATGACGGGCCGGGGCGGCCTCGGTGGCGATAAGAAGCCCAAGGACCTTATGAGGGCCATCGGCAAGATCGACTCCAGCGACTGGAATGTGCGCGAGATCGAGAAAAAGATCGAGTTGTCCAAGAAAACCGAGATCCATGGGCCTAAGGGGCGCGAGAAGGTGCCCAAGTGGAGCAAGGAGCAGTTTCAGGCGCGGCAGCACAAGATGTCCAAGCCACAGCGCCAGGACTCGCGGGAGGCGGAGAAGTTCAAGGACATTGACCAGACGATCCGCAACCTGGACAAGCAGTTGAAGGAGGGTCACAATCTCGATGTGGGCGAGCGGGGCCGCAATAAGGTGGCCTCCATTGCCGGCCAGTTTGGCAAGAAGGACGAGGCGAACTCGGACGAGAAGAACGCGGGCAGCAGCAATGCCACCACTACCAACACCACCAACAACAACACAGTCATCCCCAAATCTGTGAGTAGTTTTGTGTTCCCTGGTTTGTTCTGTTCTGTTTTGAATTCCCCTGGTTTATTCCCATTAGCTTTTTGCTTTGCCTTTTTATTTTTATTTTCTTATTTCCTTTCTGTGGTTGCTGTGTCCCTGCTGCAGTTGCTCAGTGGCCCAGCCGCTGTTGATGTTGTTAGTGTGCTTTGAGCATAGGTCTTAGGCAATTCCCATACATCAAACACCCACACATCTCACTACACACATTCCTCTCGCATTTGTACATGACACCCATAACCCATAGCATTGCAAAGCCAACGTTAATGTTAATTGTAATTGTAAAGCATCTCCAGCTTATAGAGAATACCATCTAACACGCCTCCAATCTAATATGTACAGAGTTCCAAGGTGGCGCTGGCCTTCAAGAAGCAGGCCGCCTCCGAAAAGTGCCGCTTCTGCAAGCAAACCGTTTACCTGATGGAGAAGACCACCGTGGAGGGTCTGGTCCTGCATCGTAATTGCCTTAAGTGCCACCACTGCCACACCAATTTGCGACTGGGCGGCTATGCCTTTGATCGGGACGATCCTCAGGGCCGATTTTACTGCACCCAGCACTTCCGGCTGCCGCCCAAGCCGCTGCCGCAGCGCACCAACAAGGCCAGGGTACGTATCGATCGTAATAATGCCTCGATTGGGTATAACTCTTTTCGGTTCCTACAGAAATCAGCTGCCGCTCAGGCTGCTACGTCCGCCGCCACACCTACAGCTCCGGGAACTCCAGTCGCTGCCGCTGCTGCCACCGCGCCCACTGAGCCCATGGACACCACACCGGCCAGGGATCAGGTGGACCTTCTGGAGACATCGCGGGCCAATGCCTCGGCGGACGCCATGTCCGACGACGAGGCTAATGTTATCGATGAGCACGAGTGGTCGGATCGCAACTTCCTGCCCGAGTCAATAAACGACTCGCAATCGGAGCTCTCCAGCTCTGACGAGTCGGACACGGAGTCGGACTCGGAGTTCGAGGAGGCTGATGATTCGCCCTTTGGCGCCCAAACCCTGCAGCTGGCCTCGGAGTGGATTGGGAAGCAGTACTGCGGAGACAGCGATGTCTCCGATGACTTCTACGACTCAAGCGAAGGTATTGCGGGTGAGTGGGAGCACAGCAAGGTGTAGCTCTCTGAGAGCTTTCGCAATGTTAATGCTAATATCTCTTTCGCAGACGATGGCAAGGATGATACCGAGGGCGAGGAGTTCAAGAAGGCCCGCGAACTGCGACGCGAGGAGGTTCGCCTGCAACCACTGCCCGCCAATCTGCCCACGGACACTGAGACCGAGGTGGGTAATATTCAAAATTATTTGTCCTGTTGGTGACGGGGAGACTAACCACCTTCTCATTATTCTCATTTATTCTCCTTGATGACTCTCTCTCTTACCGATATATTCTCATGTATAATCCTCCTCCCCTTAACGGTGTTGGTTTCACCATTGCCCCTTTTCCAATAAGTAGAAGCTAAAATTAAACATCGTAGACAATAAAGAGAACGTGGCCGCCGATAGGAAATCCCTTGAGTCGGCCAACTCTTTCGAGTCCGCTCGCAGTCAGCCGGCCACGCCTCTGAACACGCCCACTCGCGTCGAGATGGAGCAGCTGGAGCGGAATGCTCCGCGCAAGTTCAGTAGCGAGATCGAGGCCATTAGCGAGAAGCTGTATCACATGAACAACATGATGAAGATGAACAAGGACCTGGAGGTGCTGGCCAAGGAGAATCTGGTCAAGAGCGATATCCTACGGAAGCTCACGCTCAAGGAAAAGTGGCTGGCCGAAAATGCAGCCATAGCGGCCGCCCAGAAAGTGGCGGCCCCAGTTTCTACATCTTCTGCAGTTGCTGCTGCCCCTGCTGCATCCCAACCCAAATCTAAGTTCGATGAGAAGTACGAAAAGGTGGTGAGTCCACCTGCGCCCGTAGTTGAACCCAAGCCAAAGCCTGTCATAGATTTCAATCTGGATGAACTGAAGCCTCGCAAACCAAACTTTGAGGAACGCCCGAAGGAACAACTACCCAGGCCAGCCGGGTTGAAAAAGCCGCCTCCAGCGAATCCTAAGACAGGCAGCAGCCCCAATGTGAGTCGGTCGAATAGCATGAAAAGCAACGCCAGCACCGGAAGTCCCAAGATGAAAAAGACAGCTCCCATTGCCAGTGACAAGAAAATGCAGATTGAAGGGATCCTCAGCACCATCAAGAAGATTCAGCGGCAACACAGCAGCGATATGGATGAGGATATGGACGTAGATGCAGATGCGGATGTGGATATGGACAACATCCAACCAAATAAACAGCTAAGCAGCAAACTGAAGGAAATCCAAGCCAGTAGCTTTGCGGGCACCATGGATCACATCAAATCACAGCTGACCATGCCCACTGTAAGTGCCCAGGCAGCGCCCACCGTTGATTTGTCGAAGTATTTTCCCAATCAGAAGGTCGAGAAGAGCTCCACCGGCAACACGAACAAGAACCAGAAGACCCTCAAGGATGTGGACCTGGCCAAGTACTTTCCCAGCAGCCCGGCTCCGCAACGAAGGACTGTAGAGACAGTGGCCGAGCGACTGAAGAAGTCACAGACTGAAGCCTCTCTGGTGAAATCAAAAGGTCAGGAAGACAAGGCGAAAACGCCACCGGCTGATACCAAGAAACCTGAGGATCTAAAAGAAGGAACAGCCAAAAAGGATGCCGAAAAAGTAGGAAATAGTGGCACCAAACCAGTGCCGCCTAAACGACAGGCCTCTCTGGATACCTTTAGCCTACGGGAGCACCAGATGGATGGAGCGCTAGACTTGACGAAAAAGAAGACTCCCGCCAAGACGACAACGGTGATCAAGAAACCAGCCAAGTCGGGCAGTGGCACAACCCTGGCGAAGACAACCACCACCTCTAAGGGGAAGACTATCAAGATTGTAAAGAAGATCGTGCCCAAGGGAACGAAGGCCAAGAAAGCAGCAGCTGCTGCTGCTGCTCAGGAAGCAACAGTAGCAGCCGCTGCTGTTGTAGAGCCCCCAGAGAAGGAGCCACCAAAAGATGAAGCCGAACGGATTTTAGATGAAATTCTGGCAGACGGGGAAACGCGCTCGCCCAGTTCCGAATATCAGCGGTTGTTCGGTGATGAAAAATCACCCAGCGATCTGTCCGACAACATTGATCGCATTCTCGAGGAGACGGGCTTGGATATCGAACTGGGATTGCCCAAGCGCAGCAGCAAGAAGTTGGTGAAGACCAAGTCCCTGGGCGAAGGCGATTTCGATTTGCAGCCCTCGAAGCAACGGCTAACCGGAGTTCAGAACATCCTCAAGCGTTTCGAGTCGATGAGCTCGGTTCACTCGCAGAATTCCCAGAACAGCGATGAACAGGCGGCATTTAAGTTGCGCCGCATGGAGTCCACCACCAGCAATCTGAGCAGCCTCACCCGCTCCAGGGAGTCGCTGGTCTCTGCCAGCGATTCGATGAGTGACTTGGAGAAGACCATGGACTACCTGCGCAACGAGTGGCGCAACGAGGCCACCAATTTCCTGCAAAAGAAGCGTGACAAATTTTACTCCCAGAAGGAGGAGCAGCAGAAGGAGGTGCAGCAGGCTAAGGCTAAGCCGGATCCGATACGGGATCTGCCTGTACAGTATCGCGACTCCAAGCTGGCCAAGTTCTTCGGCCTCGGAACACGTAAGTCTCCCGAGAAACGAAAGTCACCCATCAAGAAAAAGAAGTCGCCCTCCAAGACCCAAAAGGTGGCCAAGTCAAACAACTCCCTGGAGGAGCTGGCCAAGATCAGCAACGCTCGACAGGCGAAGCAGGCTCAGAAGAAGGTGCCCAAGGTCGTTGAGCCTAAGCCTTTAAAGCCAGCTACTCCCGTTCCCGATGACTTTGAGATTCTTGATCTGCTGGAGAAGGGCACAGAGGCCAAGTTGGAGCTGGAACGCTCCAAGACTAAGAGTCCGGCTGTCGAGCAGTCCGTTAAAGAGCCGCCAAAAGAAGCTATACCGGAGGTTCCTCTGCCCGTGGAAGATATTAAGAACCTACCGAAAACTGGGTGTGATAAGTCCTTAAACAGTTCACGCCGCGGCTCTCAGTCCAGCTTGGTTAATTCACGCCGTCCTTCGGAGATTTCTTTAAATGAGAAACTCAATCAGGAAGCGCTAATTGCATTGAGCAATCTGGAAAAGGAACGAGAAGCCGAGCAAGTAGATGAACTGTTCCAAAGCATGGTAGAGGAAATGGAGGAGGCGCAGACACAACAACCGCAGCCCACTGCCAGTGTTGAGCCCTTAGAAGATGACATCGATGCGGATTCCCTGTGCACCACCATCAGCAAGAGTCCCAGTGCCCAGCCTGTCACCGTAGTGAAGCGGGGCAGCTCCGAGGATCAAAGCATAGAGAAGCTCTTCGGTCACTTCTCCGACGAGATGTTGGTGAATGTGGAATTCGATTCCAACGATGAATTAGTAGGCATCACGCCACGGGCTACCCTTGTGTCTAGAGACTCTGCGGATAAGGATTATCTGGATAAGTTGGAGTCCCTGGAACGCGATGATGACGACTTCCAGCCTCTTGTTGAAGACAAATTTCAACAGGAATATGGCCAGGATGTGGTGGACAGCATGCACTTTCCATCGCGCCCGCAGCGAAGACCCAAAAGTAGTTCCTCATCCAGTGAGCCGTCGTTGCCGGTGGTTCCCCAAAGGCTGAAGAAAAAGCTGGCCAAACTCGACCCGGAGAATATGGCTCCCTCTGTCCAGGATCTCCTCCAAGAGGCTTACGCAAAGAACTTAGAATCTCCAGCTGTGGAAGTTATTCCTGTTGAAGGCGCACGCACTTTGAGGTTCCCCAGTATGTCTGTGGAGGAATATGTCGATGAAGTGGATAACCCAAGGGATGTTGTCCTGGAGAATGGTTCACAGCCAAAGGAAATCGTAGAACCGATTGTACCTCAACTGGAAGAGAACATAGAGAAGAATATTCCTCTGGTTGTGTCTCAAACCCCTAAGCAGCCCCCAGTTAGCCAGAATAATTCCCTCAAAAGCGAAAACTCCTCCGGCAGCAGTCTGGTGGAGGTGCCAAAGATAATCACCCCGCCCAATACGCACAGCAAGGAGAACTCCGCGGACTGGGACATGGAGAAGCTGCCAGCTTCGCCCATGCCTCGCCGAAGGCTGCTTCAAGGACAGCCGCCTTCCCAGACCCAGAGTCTAGCCAGCAAGGAGAGCTCGCTGGAGTGGGACATGGAGAAGCTGCCCAGCAGCCCCATGCCACCGAGAAGAAACAACCGCATGCGACCCGTCTCGCCCAGTAACAGTTCCGTGCAGCTCCTCAATAAACTCTCCTCGGACGGTGACGATGAGGCAGCCCAGCGGCGCCTCATAGAAGACTTTGAGCGGGAGCGACGCCAGGCGCTGATCAAGCGCGATGAGAACTTTGAGGCAACGGCAGCGGAGCAGCGCCGACGGGACTCCCTGCAGAGCAGCAGCAACTCGAGCAGCAAGCGCAGCCTGCCGCCGCCAACGCCGCCCTCGAAGATGGGCTCCCGTCGCGGCACCACCCAGGACACGATTCGCACTCAAGAGACGAGCACGCGGCACGAGGGCACGCCTCCCATGTTCAAGAAGCTGGACGTCGATGGCACTGCCACTCCCATGGATTCCACCACCTGCTCGACGCGGCGTAGTTCGTTTGCATTTATAGAGTTACAGGACAACAAGCCGGTCATTGTGCCCATGCCCAAGAAGCTAAAGTTGCCTAAGCCGGATCAGCCCAGATTTGTTCCCGAGCCGGTGGCTGTTGATGAGCCAGTGCCCGAGGTGTTCCAGGGTCGCTCTTGGCCCAAAGCACAAATCGAAGGGGTAGTGGGGGATCTTGAAGAGCTGGATGAGGAGGAACAGGCGGAGAAACTGAAGCAACAGCTGCCAGAGTACGCTCGCTCCGATGGGCCTCCATCAGCTGCCTTCAAAAACCGCAAGTGGCCAGATGGCAAGACCGTGTTCGACCAACGAGCCGAATCCCTGGAAGAGGAGGATGTCCTCAGCGGCCTCCTAGGCGCGAAGAGACGAGGTTCCCAAAGGTTCAGGGACAAGCCGCGTTCCCAATCGCCGCAACCTTTCAAGCCGCTGGCCAACAGTTCCCGGCAGAGCTCCAAGTCGTTTAGTGACCTCAAAAAGGGACCCTCTCTGCAGTCCCTGTCGGCGCAGTCCAGTCAGGACACTGACACACTCTCCACCACCACCACAGTGGCCACAGCTCGTCCCTTGAGCTACAGCGGCTACGAGGACCCAATGGATGCCAACACACAAGCCTTGCTGGATCGCAGCAAGCGGCTGCATAACCGCAAGAGGGACTTTGTCAACGAGCGGGTGGTGGAGCGCAATCCCTACATGAGGGAGGTGCTGCGCAGCACGGATCGCCGAGACTATGACGATGTGGACGACGACCTGACGAGCTACCGTCCGCGTCACTACACCAGCTCCGCGCTCAACCGTTTTCCCAGCACCTCGACAAGGACAAAGAGCAGCAGCGCCTACGACTACCTCAGTCCCAGCAGCAGCGATTACCTGGCCCGGAGGCCGTACACCAGCAGCAGCAGTCATATCCCGAGCAGCAGCGCCGCCAGCAGCTATTATCCGTCGACTGCGCGCAGCTCGCATCTGAGCGATCTGTTCCGGCGACGCAGTCCCGCCGGCGGATCCGGTTACGGCAGCAAAGAGTCGTGCGTTATCTCCTAGTCGTTAGCCCTGAACCACTGACCAAAGCAGCCTTCTCTTTTCATTTATATTTTTCCCCGTTGTGGCCACAGACGACGCCTCAACTACTTTCTCTACTGAGAGCCAACCCAGCGTCAGCGAAACCAACCCCAGAAACCGAAACAGACCCAGACCATGACCCAGACCCTGCCCAGATCTCGACCCTTACAAGACACTATAGGTCCACCCACAAAACCAACCAAAGAACCAACCAACAAACCAACCAACCAAGCTAGTTCGCCCGCCCGCCTGTCTGCTCTCGATGTGCCACCGCCTAGTCAAGTCCAAGTCCTCCAACCAGCCACTGATCGGGCTAGCCTCTGATCGCGTTAGCCAATTGATTGAAAAGTAAATGCACCTGGGTACGATCTACGAAGGTAAATTCAAGCAAAGCCACACACGAAATGTTGCGCTAACCCCGAACTCAAGCAGCCCAAAAAACAACTCAAAATCGAAATAAAATATGAAACAAAAGCCGACAGTTTGTAGTCTCTAAAAACCTCTAAAGTGTTGTGTCGTTCTGTTGCCGTGTCCACCAATAAGAAATGGTCTAACCCCCCGCCACCTAAGCTAATCCCGGCCAGCGTTCGTTCGTTTTTCGTTCTGTCCTCCAGCGTTCCTCTCGTTTCCCTTCTGGATCGTACCTAAAAGGCATGACGCGCTGCGATTCGCTTCCGCGCTCTCTCTCTCTCTCTCTGTCTCTTGTTGCTGATGCTAATCTAACCCACTTACTTCGACTAATGAGCATGTTGCGAGCCAAGCCGAAGGCGCCTGCTGTACATTAATAAAGCGCCTCCAGCGAGGGTGGGATCTGGTGGCATCTGACCGATGTTTACTGCTTCCCCGCTTCTCTCTTCGCTTCTGTTTTACGTTCGTTACTTGCCGCCCACTCGCTCTGTTTTAACGCCCACTAATCGAGTCATGTCTCTCCGTGCCTCCTCCTCTTGCAGGTCCAGACCGAGTCCGAGACCAGCTCGCCCGACGAGGTCGAGCTCAACTCTGCCACTGAGATATCCACCGATTCCGAGTTCGACAACGATGAGATTATACGCCAGGCTCCCAAAATCTTCATCGATGACACCCATCTAAGAAAGCCCACAAAAGTACAGGTGAGAATCAATATCATTCTCCTATATACATATGTATCCTCTAAGGAATGTCCTCTTACAGATCAAGTCCACCATGATCGGACCGAATGCTGCTGCTGCCGCCGCCGCCGCTGGACTCCACCAGAAGCAGCTGGCTGCGCGGGAGAAGGGTGGCAGCTACTTGACAAAGTACCAGCCCCAGCCTCCGCTGCCGCAATTCAAGCCACTTGTGCAGGTGGATCCAACGCTGCTGATCAGCAGCCAACGTGCTCCGCTGCAGAATCCTCGTCCCGGCGATTATCTGCTCAACAAGACGGCCAGCACCGAGGGCATTGCTTCGAAGAAGAGCCTGGAACTGAAGAAGCGCTACCTGCTGGGAGAGCCGGCCAATGGCAACAAGATCCAGAAGTCGGGCTCCACATCGGTGCTAGACTCGCGCATTCGCAGCTTCCAGTCAAACATTTCGGAATGCCAGAAGCTGCTCAATCCGAGCAGCGACATCAGCGCCGGCATGCGGACGTTCCTCGATCGGACAAAGCTGGGCGAGGGCAGCAGCCAGTCCGGCGGACAGTCCAATGAGTTGATGCGATCCGCCACCAGCAATGTGATCAACGACTTGCGCGTCGAGTTACGGATACAAAAGGCTCCCTCCAGCCACTCCACGGACAACGAGAAGGAGAACGTATTCGTAAACTGCAAGAACGAGCTGAACAAGGGCATGGAGTACACTGATGCGGTCAACGCCACGTTGCTGGACCAGCTGGCCAGAAAGAGTTCGCCCACGACGCCGGCGACCAACAAGACAGTGATCGAAGTAATTGACCTGGTAACGCCCGAAAAGGCGGTGCCCATTATAGATCTCACCTCCAATGAGACGCCAAAGAAGCAGCTGGAGGCCGATGACAGCAACAAGATCAGCGAACTGCAGAAGGAGGTGGCTGCGAAGGAGGAGCCCAAGCCCGATGTATCACGAGATGTAAAGGAGTGCATTCCGGACATTCTCGGACACATCAAAGAGACGCCGCAGCAGGGCGCAGGCGAGGAGCAGCAGAGCCTGCTAGGGCAATCGGACGAAGAGAAGCGCGACTCGCCAGAAAAAGAGGTGGCCGAACAGGAGCCCAACTATGAACCGGACAGTGTGCAGATCCAGGTGCCTAATATACCCTGGGACAAGAGCAAGCCGGAGGTCATGTCCACAACGGGCAGCAGCGGCTCCATTTGCTCCAGCTCCGATTCGTCCAGCATCGAAGACATTCAGCACTATATCCTAGAGTCGACGACCAGTCCTGATACCCAGACAACGGCGGGTAGCAAGCACAATGTGCCGCGTTTGGAGGTGCACGACACGAGTGGTGCCCTGATGCAGGTGGACAGTCTGATGATTGTGAACGGAAAGTACATTGGCGACCCCGAAGATGTCAAGTTCCTGGATATGCCAGCAGATGTCATCGTTCCGCCAGCGCCGGCGCTGAAGACTAGCGAGCTGGAGCTGGAGGATGACCACGAAACGGAGGATGTGGAGCCTGTAACGGCTACTCCCGAGCCTGCTGAGTGCACCGTCATCGAGGCGGAACGTCAGCCGCCTCCTTTGCCGGATATGGGACCACCGACTCTGAAATTCGACACCAAAAACGAGAACAAGATCGAGAGCCTGAAGAACCTGCCGCTGATTGTGGAGAGCAGCGTGAATCACAGTCAGGCGGTGAAGCCCATTACGCTTAATTTGAGCAGCTTGGCTAGGACGCCGGATACGCCGACCACGCCCACGGCGCACGACAGCGATAAAACGCCCACCGGAGAGGTCTTCTCCAGGGGCTCCGATTCGGAAACGGAGCCCACGGGCACGGGCACCGGTCAAGTGCTGACGGAAACAGAGCTATCCGACTGGACGGCAGATGACTGCATCTCAGAGAACTTTGTGGACATGGAGTTTGTGCTGAACTCTAACAAGGGCACAATGAAGCGTCGCAAGGAGCGGCGGCGCAGTGGAGCGAACAAGCTGCCCAGTGGCAATGAAGTCATTCACGAACTGGCCCGCCAGGCACCAGTGGTGGAAATGGACGGGATCCTCAGTGCCATTGACATTGATGATATCGAGTTTATGGACACCGGATCGGAGGGTTCCTGCGCGGAGGCCTATTCCGCGACAAACACTGCTCTTCTCCAGAACAGGGGGTACATGGAGTACATTGAGGCAGAGCCGAAAAAGCCCACTCCTAGAGCAGCGCCGCCCTCCAGCTACCATGGAAACCTACCGCCGCTGCTGACCAAGCGGGACGAAAAGCTGGGCGTCGATTACATCGAACAGGGAGCGTACATCATGCAGGATGATGCCAAGACGCCGGTGAACGAAGTGGCGCCCGCCATGACCCAATCTTTGACAGATTCCAGCACCCTGAACGAGTTGGATGACGACAGTATGGCAGGCCTGGGGCTGTCCCAGACACAGCCAACCACCACGGAGGAAAGCGAGGCGCTGACGGTGGTCACCAGTCCGCTGGATACCTCCTCGCCGCGGGTTCTCGACCAATTCGCCTCCATGCTGGCTGCTGGCAAGGGAGATTCCACGCCCAGCAGCTCGGAGCAGCAACCAAAGACCTCAACGGTGACCAGCAGCAGCAGCGGGCCCAACTCCTCTACCCCGGGCAACGCCTCCAAGGAGATCGCTCCGCAGGAAGAGGATCTGCAGATTCAGTTCGAGTATGTCCGAGCTCTGCAGCAGCGCATCTCGCAGATTAGCACGCAGCGGCGCAAGAGCTCCAAGGGAGAGCCACCGAACCTAACTGTGATAGAACCCGCCGAGGATCAGACAAAGGCAGCGGAGACTGTGGAGGCCATGCCTTCGATGCGGCCACGCAGCAGCAGCAGCTCCAGCAAGGTACCTGAGATACCCACGCTCAGCAGCAAGCTGGAGGAGATCACCAAAGAGCGCACCAAGCAGAAGGATCTCATCCACGACCTGGTCATGGACAAGCTGCAGTCAAAGAAGCAGTTGAACGCGGAGAAGCGCCTACACAGGAGTCGACAACGCAGTCTGCTCACTAGTGGCTATGCCAGCGGTGCCAGCCTCAGTCCCACGCCCAAGCTGGCGGCTGCCTCCAGTCCGCAGGACTCCAATTGCTCTAGCCAGGCGCACTACCACGCATCCACTGCGGAAGAGCGGCCACCGAAGCCCGTGGACGAGAGGCCGCTGCAGAAATCAGCCACGTCAACATACGTGTCACCCTATCGTACTGTCCAGGGAGCCATTCGGAGTGCTGATCGCTACAAGCCACGCCCCTTCAGTGAGCACATTGATGCTAGTGCCTTGGAGGGTTACAAGCTGGGAAAGACGGCTTCTTTTAACGGCGGCAAGCTTGGTGAGTTTGTCACGCCCATTGCCCCAGCGCGAGCAGTTCGCGGTGGCGGTGGAGGAGCAGCGGCACCGGATATTTCAAATATATCCGCCTCGACGGAGAACCTAAGGAGCGAGGCTAGGGCTAGGGCTCGCCTCAAGTCCAACACCGAGCTGGGTCTCAGTCCCGAGGAGAAGATGCAGCTACTGCGGTCGCGCCTTCACTACGATCAGCCCAGATCCCTGAAGCCAAAGCAAATGGAGGAGCTGCCTTCTGGCGATCTGGCGGCCCGTGCCCGCAAAATGAGTGCGTCAAAGAGTGTCAACGATCTGGCATACATGGTGGGTCTGCAGAACCAGCAGCAGCAGCAGCTAGAGCAAGATGTCGTGCTTCATGCCAAGGCGGCGGACTTCACATCCGATCCCAATATAGCGGCTGGCGGCGGCGGTTGTCAGGAGAAGGCAACGAAAACCAAGTCCGGACGGAGGCCCAAGGATCCAGAGCGGCGGAAGAGTCTCATTCAGTCGTTGTCCAGCTTCTTCCAGAAGGGTTCATCATCGGCAAGCCCCAAGGAACAGGGCACAGTCGTCGGTACTGCAGCTGGCGGCCACTCTGAGCAGTCAGAGCGACCCGGCACCAGCAGCAGCGGTGGCACGCCCACAATCTCGGACACGACGTCCGCTGGAGGAGGCGGCGTCTTCAGTCGATTCCGCATCTCGCCCAAGTCCAAGGAGAAGTCCAAGGTAAGTTTTCTGTTCGCTCAATGAATGTGAATGTGGTGTATCTATATTGTGGTTCTGGTGTCCAAATGTGTTGTCGGCTCTCGCAGAGTCTGACTATCGAATCATCTAGCCTTAAGTTATATTGTTAACAAAGACTCCTCGGTGTCTGGTGTTCTACGTAATACAAGTGTCGTCTCATTTATAACATTTACCAACTTCTCTTCATCACTTTGCAGTCTTGCTTTGATCTGAGGAGTTTCGGTTTTGGTGTAAGAAATATTTTAACTATATCCTCAACCCCATTAGCAAAGACCTTATAAAAACAAGATGAGTAACGCCATGCGAATTTTTGCCACTTGATATTAAATTTGTCGCTTGCCGAAACTGATTTCTTATGACAATATAAATGTATGAGCGTTATACATCTTTTTATTATAAGGTCTTGGCTATTACTCTCACTTTCGATTTTCTTTCCCCTACACAAACCGCTTAGTTTTTTTTTTGGCTTGCAAATCCCTGAAATTTTTAAATTGCACATCCCTTCATCTAACTGGGCTCTGTATTTGTCTGTTTTAATATTTCCTATTAACAATTACTATTTGCCTATTTTTTATAAATGGTTTTATATTTTAATTTGTTTTCATTTATTTTACTTTCATTTTCTTTTACCCCGATTCCAGCTAAAGTTATTTAAGTCTTAACTCTTAAGTTTGCCTGCTGTATTATTTTTTATTTTCCCCTCTTGACCTTTTCTAAATAACCTTTATGTTTACTTGACTTTATGTTTACATTTTAAGGGGTGTTTTATATAGTTCTTTAAGTTATTTTTTATTGGTTTAAGAATTTTTTGATTCATTGAACGCATATATTATTTTTTATTGGGAGATGCGTTGTGTTTTTTTGTTAGTTTTAAGCTGGATACTATTGCATGGTTGAATCTGGAACTGGTGGTTATGGTTTGCCTCTTGGACCCACTCCGCACGTTAAATGTATATACAATATTTTTGCCAGTAAATAACATTTTGATTTTAGTAAGACAAGACTGAAAGCTGTTTTCTTTTCGATCATACACACTACACACAATAATTAAACCAAATTATATATATTCTGATACCTCTAAACACATCGCAATACCAACCATCATCAGGACAAGGATAACACGCTCGTCTGTCCAGCCACGGCGGCGACAGCGGGAGGCACATCCCAAGATTATCTAAACAACAGTCGCTATCGAAAGCAAACGAACAACATTGCGAACAAACCGAAACCCGAATCGTTCTCATCGTCCAGTCCGCAGCTCTACATACACAAGCCCCACCAACACCACCACCACCACCACCTGGCCACAGCGATTCCAAGGGCCTTGGACGACCAGACACCGCCGCCCATACCGCCTCTGCCACTGAATTATCAGAGATCCGATGGTTTGTTCTTCTTGTACTCATCCTATATGTCCCCCCAGAATCCTCTTCTGATTCATTTGTTGTCATCTTTTTTTCTGTGTGTGTAAATTTTAATTCGATGTACCGGATTCCAGATGAGAGTTACGCTAACGAGACACGAGAGCATAAGAAGCAACGTGCCATATCGAAGGCTTCGCGACAAGCTGAGCTCAAGCGACTGCGAATCGCTCAAGAAATACAGCGCGAACAGGAGGAGATTGAGGTGCAGCTGAAGGAACTGGAGGGACGCGGCGTCCACATTGAGAAAGCCCTGCGGGGCGAGGGGCAGAACCTGGAAAAGTGTGTTTTTTAATCAAATAAATCGAATTTAGAATAACAAACTAACTAATTTTCCTCTACAGCCTGGACTCGAGCAAAGACAACGATGAGAAGCTACTAAAGGAACTATTGGAGATATGGCGCAACATCACAGCACTCAAGTAAGTTAAGACGTGAAAGTAGCCCGAGAAAACTATTCCAATTGGTTTTTTTTCGTAGGAAACGCGATGAGGAACTGACTATAAGACAACAGGAACTGCAATTGGAGTACCGACATGCCCAGCTCAAGGAAGAGCTCAATCTGCGCTTGTCCTGCAACAGTAAGTTTTATGGTTACCTATTAGCAGGGAATTAACCACTCTGCTCAAGTATCAAGATCCGTATTTAATGTTAATGAACTTTCCCACAGAACTAGACAAGAGTTCCGCCGATGTGGCCGCCGAGGGTGCAATACTAAATGAAATGCTGGAAATCGTGGCCAAGAGAGCGGCCCTGCGACCAACTGCCTCCCAACTGGACCTAACAGGAGCGGGCATTTCAAGCGAGGCTGCAACGGGCATTAAGCTGGTCGGTCAACCGCTTGACCACGATGAGTCCAATGTGAGTGAAGTTACTTTTACAACCCAACAGTTCATTCTAAATTGAAATATCCTACATTTCCCTGTAGATTTGAATAGCAAACTGGGGTCGTCTGCTGGTCTACGAAGTTGCCCGCGGACTGCTAAGCCTAAATACTTAAGAACGTACCAAAAACAGCAAGCTGAATTATGAAAACTAACAATACTGAAACTAGAACCCATGAGCTGTACCCGAAACGAGCAAATAACTATTCAGAGTGATTAAGCGATGGGAGGAAGAGGACAACTCGAACAATTTATATTTAAGTAGTGAGTGAGCGAAAAGCGCACGCATCAAGGTGAATAGTGTAAAGGCAGAGAGAGGAAATCAACACCAAAAACTAATTTTGCAATTCGAAAGTAATGCCCTTAGTTCTGTATTTTCAAGCTAATTGTATGTTTAGTTAGTTAGTCGTTGCCACTGAATTCTGTCGGATCTGTGTATGTTGTGTTTTTCTGTTTTCTATTTTTTTTATAAATGTAATGCGTTGATTTTTGATTGTGTAACGTGAAATACGTTTGTGCAAAGTTGTAAGTTGTGTGTGCTTGAGTTTTAGGTACACAATTGTTTATCGACTTCTTTGTATACCGCTTGAATGTATTATTATTTATTTGATGAATGCAATGTAATGTAATATGTCATTTGCTGCCCAAACCAAAATCAAAGTGAACACAAAGAGATGCACACAAATACATACATATTTTCTATATGCGAGAGAGCGTACATAACGATGTAGGAGAGCAACTACTTGCTCTGTATACTAATGAAAACGATTTAAAATATTGCGTAATTTAATTTATAACCTCTGCATATATAAACATATTTATCGAATTTATTATGTAACTTTTCGATTTATTTTAAATTGAATAAAGATTTTATGAAACCTAGCTGTTGAAGTTTTTATTATTTATTTCAATGAGGGACCGTAATCATTGTAATTCAAGGGTCTGTATCTTCTGGGTTAATATATATATGTTAAAAATCTTAGTCTTGATTTATTGGTATCATCACCTCAAAATTGGTACGTGATGGAAACTTTTGGGTTTCGAACTAGCAGTGTACAGACAATCACAATCTGCAGGTTTTATTCTCCGTAATTTTTCTTGTCGGCCTGTCAGCTTCAAATTTTCAGGGAACATAGGGGATGAGCCTATCAATAAATCAAGACTAAGATTTTTAACATGTATAAATTAAAACAGAAGATACAGACCCCTTAGGTTAGAGTATTGAACTCGTGTTACAGTTTTGCTCGTCAGTGTAAAAAGATTAAGGTTTTCTTTTAGCCCAATTTCAGCTCTGGTATGCGGACAGTTTGGGTTTTATTAGGCTTTGAAAAGTTTAACAACAAAATTGGTAGGTAATGGAAATATATTGTATTTGAATTGGATTGAAACAGACCAAGATCTTTCAGAATCCGTTGCGATTTGTCTCCGTAAAGAAAAAATTTGAATCTTGTCGACTTTTGTTATTAAATGCAACACAAAATATTGCACCAAACAAATATTTTGGTAATGGGGGTAGCTTTCCGGCCCTTATACAAGAATGTGAAATAAGATTGGTCAAGAGTGAAACACGGAACCCGTGATTGGATTGTGAGGTTTATTTGTAATTTTTATTTTTTTCACTCAAGTCTGATTATTTTTTATGAGAAGAGAAAAAAATCTTATTTGGTTTTTATATTTCAAAAATTAAAATAATCATTATTTACGGTCCCTGATTTAAATGGCTCCTTATTGCATGTAAATTACGGTTTAATACAGTGGAACCCCCGGCAAGAACTTTAGAGTCAATCCAGCCGATACGGAATTGTAAGTTTGCGGTTAAATCTAAATGTACTAAATTTGTTATGCAATATTAAAAAAAAATTTCTTCCCAACTCTTTAATTAATGGATGGAATGTCTCCTTATGCCACCTAAAGATAACATACACATTTCACAAAATGATCAATTTTGTATGTTAATTTTTTTTTAATTTTAGCTTTAGCATGAAAATGTATTTCTGAACACCGCGGCTTTCATGAAAACGTAATATAAAATGTACTTACCTTTTCCCTTTCTAAATCACCATAAACGGTTATAATTAAATTTAAAAATATTTAAATTCCTGGCCTTTGTAGGGTTAAAAGTTGCCACTCTTGTTGCATAAGGTGGCAGCACTGTAAGTCTTCAGCGTGTCGAGGTGAATGGCAAAATAAACAAACGGGCGAAATTCCCGCGGCGTCCTACTAAAATCAAAAATATTTGATAAACAAATAATATTAAATTATAGCAACCACATAATGGCCGATAAAGGATCTACTGGCGGAACCACCAAGTCCGTTATGGTGACAGCAGATGCCAAAAAGGAGACAGCAGATGCCAAAAAGGCAACGCCGGAAACACTTATCACAGCATCAGCTGGTGCCGGTGAGGAAAAGCCGGAAAACCCCGACAAAGCGCTGGCGCAGCCCACCGCTTACAGCATGCGCCCAGCCTTTGGCGAGATGTTTCCCCTGCCCACCATAAAGCACATCATGAACACCGTGATGGCCGAGAAACTCAAGGGTAAGCGCAGCGGAAAAATCGAACATACAGACTGGTTGCCAGGCAACTCAACTCTACTCATGCCTCCCAATTCCAGATAAAACCTACGACAAGGCCGTGGCTAGGACCTGGACCAGCGAAATAGCCGATGCGGTGAACCAACAGATAGCCACCAGTGCCAAGGTGAAGCGTTATAAGCACGTGGTGCAGGTAATGCTAGGCCAGGAGCTGGGGGCTGGTGCCACCTACAACTCGCGCTGTTGCTGGGACTGCGACTGTGATACCTCCGTGTCTGAGGTCTTTAGCAACACGAGTCTCTTCTGTGTGTGCACCGTGTTTGGCACTTACCAGTACTAGGACTTATCCACATATACTTGCCGGGGGAACTGATTAGGCTAAGGACAACCTCACTATATATTTATTTGCAAAAGGGTGAGCTTATATATTTACATCTGCAAACTATGAGTAACTAACTGTCGGAAACACACAAAGGTATCCCATCACTTTCGTCGCGACCTTGCCTCGTCGTGCTTCATTGGATGCGCACGTTCAGCGGATTCAGTATGCGGCCCGACATCACAGCCACGTCCAGGTCGCGATCGATGATGAAAAACAGAAACGGATGGTTCACGGAGATCTGAATGGGCTTCGTTTGGGCGCCGTAGTTGCCTAGCGAGGGAGCGAAAGGAAGTGTTTATTGCACCTTTGTCTTTGTCTGGTGTTGCACAGCAGCAGCAACAGGTGGGGCAATCTGAAGATGCGCGTTGCGGCCCACTGCCTACGATGGAGGTGCGCTGCTGCAATGCGAGACACTTACGCTTCAGCTGATTGATGGGATGCGTACGGATGGTGACGTCTATGGATTGCTCAATGTGCCGCACGTAGACGCCCTTCTCATCAGTCATGGGTCGGAAATCGGCGCGGTTCGGCTCGAAGACGTCGCAGCTGCAACGAAAGTAAAAGTGAGCCCGGGAGCACCTAGTAGCTAGCACCTGGAGTCGCCACCAATCATCTTACATGCCCATCTGCAGAGCAACGAAAAAGAAAAGCAATAAAGACACAGCTCTGAAGCGCAATTCGCTTATGCAACTCACATTCTGCAGGTCGTTGGTGAGAAACATGGTCCCGTGGAGCTTGAAGTCGGGTATGATGGCCTGCACCCAGCGCGGTTTCAGCTGCTTGCGCATCAGTCGGAGGGTGGGGCCCAGCTTGAGGGAGGCAGCGGCCGCCACGATGTCCGTGTGGTAGTCCGGCAGCAGGATCATTAAGTTGTACTCGGCCGTGTCCAGCTCCAGCTCCAGAACGCTCATCTTAAGATGCTCGAAATACTTGTAGTACAGCACCGCATTGTAGACCTTGAAGGTCGTGTGCACCACTTGCTGGTTGCCCAGGTAGAACACGTGGCTAATCACATCTGTATTGTAGTTGGACTTGCCCTCCGCAGCCTCCGACACGTAGTGTGGCTCAAAGTCATTGGTAATGGGGGCAAAGGCGGCAGGCACTGGCGGTGGAAAGTGCAGCGGATGGTGTGGGACGTGCGTGTGGGGATTGAACAACGTGAGGAAGAGATTTGCATCCAGGTCCTTGTAGGGTTGCGGCAGGGCGTGCCGCTTGTGTCGCGCTGCCTTGGCCTTGCGGGGCTGCGTCATATTCGTTGCCTGGGGAGGCGCTGAAATGGAAATTACCTGGCGCAAGGGCGATGGCTTACGCTCCGCCACCTGGCGGGCCATCATTGGCATGGCCATTGTCCGGGCGCTGGGCAGGTAAATGGGCTTCGGTGTGATCGGATTCGAGTGCTTTAGCGGTGCCTGAAGCTTGCTGGTGGGCAGACGGGAGACGCGTGCCTTCTGGATGCGCAGCAAGGGCTCGGCATCCTCCTCTGCCACAAAGGCTGACACCAGCTCGGCTGCCTCATCTTCGGCCGCGGGTTCTGCCGCCTCCTCCCCCGAGGCGGGCGGTGCTTCGGTGGTGGCCTCTGTCTCTGCTGGAGCTTCTGTCGTGGTTGCTGGTGGCTCGGTAGTTGTTTCTGCGACTTCCGTGGTCGTTGTGGCTGGCGCCTCTGTTGTGGCTTCCGTATCCTTCAAAGTAGTGGTTTCCGTTTCCATATCCCCAGTCGTGGAATTGCTGGCCATTGTGGTATTGACCAGCTCGGCGTCTGACGTTAAGTTGGCCACCGTTGCGGACAGCATGTCCACACTGAGATCGTATCCATAGAACATGAGAACCGTCTCAAAGTCCTTCAGGACTGTCACATTGCCCTTGTTCAGGCTGAGTCCTTTGAGAGGATTATCGGAGCCAAAGAAATAGGTCTGAAATATGTTTTATTGGTTCGGGTTATTATTAAATTTTGTAAAAGAAAGCTAGAAGCAGCTTTTCTAATCCTGAGTAGAATTCTTCAGATATAAACTAAAACATTTTGGCTCTACTTTCTTAAAGTATTTCTCTCTTCTGATAATACCTTAAAATACAAAGATGCACAACGCCCTTACATTTGAACTTCCACTGCTGAATCTAATCGGTATTTCGCACTCCGTAGTAGACCTTCAATAAGGGCTATTAATTCGGTTTACTACATAGCTAAATCCCTACTACAATCCATAGTAAGTACATAATGGTTGCCAATTAAAAAATCTATTCACTCGGACAATTGCCTTTGCTCGCTTTTTGGGAGATTATTCGGAGCGGAGGTCGACGAACTATTGAAACCCGATTAGAGATCGATCGAGCACTGTGCCCATAGGCCTGGGGCGGCTATTTTTTTGGCCAGAGTACACGCAAATTCCGTTTGTTTCAACTTTGTTCTTTATCAATGACCACTTGGCCATTCGGCTCTCCGCACTCTGCGCCCTGCCCACTCCCGATGAGTGCCTAGCCAGGCATGTAAATGTGCGTTTTTGGATGGGTTTTTCGAGTGGTGGCCTCCCGCTGGCTGTGGGTTAAGTTCATCGCTGCCACATTGGCCCATTTTCGGTAAAGCCCCCCTCCAACTCACCCGTAATCGTCGGTGGATGTCGCGGTATCCCACCCGGATGACGTCACGATTGTTGGGCAACTGCAGTACATTTCGCAGCTCGGCGGCACTGTTGCCCGCGGAACCCTCGTAGAGGGCCACCAGGACGCTGACCAGGGCGGTGGGCGAGAAGGCAAAGTTGTTGCGATTGAGGATGGAATGGTAGTGGAGAAGGCGATGGGTCAGGTCGTTGGTTAGATCGACCATCACCTCGGCGGGTGTAAGCTCCTTGGTGGCCAGCACCTGAGGCGGCAGATGGTCTAGCGGCGTAAGAGGCGGCGGTGGAAAGTGAGGATGCGGGAAGCCGCTAGCTCGAAACTCCTCGTGGTCAATCTGTATGTAGTGGGCTTCCACCTGGATGAGGTGGGGGAGGAGAACGACCAGCCAGGCGCACGGCGGCGGCAGCAAGCGAGCCATGACAGTGCAGGCGACCTTGCTCTGGCAACGAACTGATTGATAGCGCACTTAGCACTCTGATTGTCGCGTTCGCGGCTTTTTAGCAACAAAATTGGCAATCTCTATCCGCGTCCATAAATTGCACTGTGTCCATTATTTTCCACTTGTTTTTATATCGGTTTTTATGCCCCAACCCCAAATCAATTTGCACTCAAGGTGATGACTATTCCGAAATTTGTCAACCGTCAAGCGGCTCGCGTTTTCCACACATTTCCCGATGCAATGGATCGCGTATGGTTCTGGGCCCAATGGGGTCCGCTCCGAATTCCGAACTGATTCGCGTGATTGCTGCTGCCAAACTGAAGTTGGCCCGAGTTCAGCAGCGTGCTAAAATACGATATCCGATCGATGGATGTGGGATTGGCGGCTCGTCACTGCGAGCTCGGCTCCGTGGCATTAGCTAGCCGATGTTGGGGCAAGGGCAATATTTGCCCATAACACGAAATAAGGGAGCTGGGGTTTTAAATGGAGGAAGAATAGGAATATTATATAATAAAATTATATTAAACAAGAAAGGAAGCTAACTTCGGTTCGCCGAAGTTTATATACCCTTGCAGATTGCAATTGAACTATAAAATTAAAGTCGAAATTCTGAAATAATAATAAGTGGTCAATTCCCAAATTTGATTAAAATATTTTGAGAAATAGCGAAACTCTGAATTTGTTATTATTGTTTATGATTGTTCCTTTGGCAGCTATAGGATATAGTTGTCTAATTTTCATGAAATTAAAACTAAGATTCTCAAACAATATTAAGTGGCCAAATCTCAAATTTGATGAAAATATGTTGAGAAACAGCGAAGTTAGGATATTTTCTATTATTTTCCTGATTGTTCCTATGGCAGCTATAGGATATAGTCGGCCGATTTTCATGAAATTAAAACTAAAATTCTGAAAGAATATTAAGTGGCCAAATCTCAAATTTGATGAAAATATGTTAAGAAACAGCGAAGTTATGATTTTTTTTATTATTTTTCTGATTGTTCCTATGAGAGCTATAGGATATAGTAGTCCGATTTTCGTGAAATTAAAACCGAAATTCTAAATTAATAATTAATGGCCAAATATCAAATTTGGTGGAGTTTTGCTAAAAACTGACAAAGTTATAATTTTTTTCGAAAGTTTTACTGATCGTTCCTATGGCAGCTATATGATATAGTTGTCCGATCCGGCCCGTTCCGACATATTTACGAGTGAGAGTATATAGAAGACTAACTGCAAAGTTTCATTCAGATAGCTTTAAAACTGAGGGACTAGTTTGCGTAGAAACGGACAGACAGACGGACAGACGGACAGACGGACAGACGGACAGACGGACAGACGGACAGACTGACAGACGGACATGGCTAGATCGACTCGGCTGTTGATGCTGATCAAGAATATATATACTTTATAGGGTCGGAGATGTCTCCTTCACTGCGTTGCAAACTTCTGACTGAAACTATAATACCCTGCAAGGGTATAAAAATGTTATTGAAATCTGAATTCAAAGATATTTAGTTTGTAGTGTTTTAATGCTGTTATAAATCGGTTTACAAACGAATGAGATTTACATAGCTTAGAAAATACATTTATTTTTACCATACTTGTCTGATAATGTTGCTAAATTGGTATATTTGAGGTCTCCTTGTGGACTTCTGAGGGCCAAAAATGATAACTAAAAGTAGTGCTCATTGCGACCGCGTTTTTATTGAACTAATTAAGGCCCAGGAATCTAAATCAATATTTTATAAATAATAATTTAATCGATTTTACCCGATGGATGTAGTAGCCACAAGTATCCCCATGTCGCTGATTGTATCTTTGGTAATAGAAATGACATTCCTCATAACTTCCGCTATTCCCGGATATTCCCGACAACACCTCAGTTGCCTTCAGAGAAAAGAGTGGACAGGTCATGCCGTCGCTGACACGTCTAATCCACCTTGGCTTGGGCTTCTTCTGTGCCCTAAATGGAATTATCGACTTCTATGCGGACTTTCGCTCGGGCAGTTTGCGCTGGTCTCGCTTCCTGGGCATTTACAGGATTGTGCATAATCTCTTGGTTCTTCTCCTAACAACCGTGTTGTTGATCGAGTTTTGGCACATTTTCTTTGGAGATATCAGTGGCTCCATACACATGAAGCTGAACTTCTTCACCTACTTCTTGCTGGTTTACATCACGGTGATTAGCTGCATGGACTGTTCCATTCGTTTCCAAGGAAGAATATACGGAATCCTGCGTAAGTTGCAGCGCCAGGACGAGCTAAGCAAGCGCAGAGGATACACAGTGTCCAAGGGCAAAAAGCGTTTCCTGGATTGCTTGCTATTGCTTCTAGTCGTAATGCTAACCCTTCGGGTCGGCATACACGTGACCCTGAATGTTCTCCACTCTAGGATGGGATTCCGTCATCCTTGCTACTGCTTCATATCCGAGTGCATGATCTTTGCAATGAACACCTTGGTCTTTGTCATCCTAACTGAGATCTGTCGCTGCTGGTGGCGAATGGAGTCCACCCTAAAGGCAATACTTCTGGACCCCGAGCCCAAATCTGTCGCCTACCGATTGTGCCAGATTCGAAGGCTGGGCGCCATCTCTCAGTGTCTTATCGACTTAACCGCGGAAGTGTGTGTCATCTTCAAGTTCGTGTTACTGTGCTATTTGCTTCGAAATCTTTGGAGCGGCATCGTTGTGGGTTACCTATTAGTCCGCATGTTCCTGGGACATGGAGGCTCCGACGATGAGTTCATGTATTTGGTGCTGGCCTTCATAACCTGCATCCAACCGCTGATGTTTTCGATGCTGATGAACTCTGTGACCCACACGACGGACTCCCTGCTCGAGGTTGCCAAGCAGATTGTGCGTACACCCTGCAGGCAGGACGCTCAGGTGGATCGAGAGGTGAGTTCTTTGGGATGCTTGGATCCTGATGGATTGAAACTAGTGTGGGACTTCTTGCAGATGGAGTGGTTTTCGCTACAACTTGCCAGGCAGCACACGTATATCACGGTTTTCGGCACATTTCGCTTGAACCGCTCTTTGGCTTTCAAGAGCTCCTCGGTCATCGTGGTGCACGCCCTTTATATGGTGCAAAGCGACTACTCATCAATGTTTAAATAATACTTCAATACCAGAACCTTTTCTGCATTCCTTTTAATGTATTAATTTTCCACCAATAAAAACACAAAATGTTAGTTTTGAAAGTATCATCTTGCTCTTGTCTTTTCCGTTTTATTTTTATTTTATTATAGAATTTTTATCATGTTTTGCTTAGTTCATACAATTAGTTGTTTACCATTTACGTTTACGTTTTTTCCATTCTGATTTCTAGTTACTGTTAAAATCAACATTCATAAACACGTCGTCCATTGGAATGATCTGATGGAGCCTCTGCTTGTATATTTTCATTCGCTTAAAATAGTCTGGAAAATGATTTACCTTGTGGGATTTCTTATAGCGAGAATGCTGTTAGAGTTAATGATGCTTCGGTGTGAGGTGAGGTGGTTAGTGAGCTGAGTGGGTGAGTTTACGTACAGTTGCGGAGGGGGTGTTCCGCGTCCAGACGAGGTCTCCGGGGTAATGATTGATCTGGAGACGGACTCAATGGCGGGACGGGGACGTGGACGTGGACGTGAAGCATAAGAAGCAACCGAAGCAACTGAGCACTTAAGTATCTCTCTATCTGCTGTGATTGGTAGCTGCTGATCTGATCTGTACATCGGGTGTAAATATACAAATATGCCGTTTGCCAGTGTATATATAAAGACGCAAAATATATATATATATTTGTGATCTGTAGTTTGAGTGTGAGTGTGTTTGTTTCCCTTTGCTCCTCTATTTTTCTGTTTGTTTGTTTGTCTAAAAATGTTTGCGCTTAAAACGTTCTCCGTTAGTTTCTGCACAATTTGCTTTGCAAAAAATATACTGTGCTAGCGCAGAGACACAGGACATGGCAGGATGTGCTGTCTCTGTGTCCCCGTGCTGGCTCTCTCTCTCTCTTCCTCTGTCTCTGTATCTCATTCAGTTTCGTAGGTACTCGATTCTCACCAATGTTCAATTGAAGTGTTAAACATCTCTGCTGCTGCTGCGCCGCCGTACGGACACTATATAGGGTATATGTGGGTGCAAGTGGGCTAAGTTAAGTAATAGTAGTAGTAGTAGGGGTCACTAGTGATTGAGTTGGGTTTCTGGGTTCTGGGTCCTCGAGTTTTTCTAGCTGCTATCTTACGCAAGTTTCGTTATGGACCAAGCACAACAGTGCGTATGAGTAATGTGTCTGCAGGGGTCTTGTGAACAATCATTGCCATTGTCAGAGGGGAGTAGATCGTCCCCGTTCGCTATTCGTAATTCGGTTAGATATATGTATGCATATGGTTATATAAGTACTGGTATTTAAATATATACTGTATACATGTATAATATATGCTTATAGAGCTGCTGCTGCTGCTGCTGCTGTTTCTGCTTTTTAACATGGAATATACACGACACTTAGTTGCTGGTTATTTATTTGGTTTTATATGGTTTCTTCTGGCTCTTTCTTCTGCTCTCCTCTTCACTTTTCTCTGCTCCTCTGCTTTTCTTTTCGTACTCGTATTTTATAATCGTATTCGTATTGATTTTCGTTTTCTTTTTGTTTGGAAATGCAAAACTCAGTTACGCTAGCTCGTAATCGTATTCGTAATCGTAATATTATCCGTGTATCTGTGTGTTGTGTGGGGTGTGTGGTGTGTGTCGTATGGTGTTTGGTGTGCCGTGTGTGTGTGTTTCTGCTTTACTTTCACCTGCTCCAGGCCTTCGCCTCTGGCCCTGGTGGGCGTGGCGGCAGTGGAGCACCGCCAGCCACCTGTGCCGCCTTTGTACCTTTTTATTATGGTGATCATCCGCGGTGCGTCGGTCGGTCCAAGGACCTGAACCGTCGCTGCCGCTGCTTTTAAAGTATGCTCTATCCTAACTTTGCAAGCAGAACCGAGTTTTAAGTACACAGTGGGGATAAACGTACGTAAAGGTATTTTTATATTGTATCTTTTCTTAACAGCAAACAAGTCAACAATGTGTAAACAAAAACAAGGATGAGGGCGTGTCGTCAACTCAACGGAAGGGGAAATCTCACAATCTGTATCTCAATCGCGATCTGATAGGGTACATTATATCTCTATAGATGTGGACACAACAACAAGTAATTATCATAGATAGTATCAGTATTATTCATCGCTTACGAACTACACATAAAAACACGAAGAGTTCAAGGACGAAGATGAATATGAGTGTGCGCGTGTGCCTGGGGGGGTTTGGTGGCCCCTAATGCTAGACATTCAAGTACAAATCCTAATACAAACGTGGTGGGAACGGGGTAGGTAGTGGGAGCGTCTAAATTTAATCAAGTCGAGTCACAAGTCAATTGAATCATTCAAAGTATTCTCTCATATCGCCTAGATCCTAATACAGTTATCTCGGCTGTCAACTAAACCGATTATTGTTAATGTTACATATTACTTGTTAATCGTTAATCATTAATCATTAATCTGTAATTGTTAATTGTTAAGTTTTTTTTTGTTTTTTAATTTATAACTTTTCAGGATTTCCTCGAAACTTCTGTTAACCGAAATTCCTGGGTCTCGGTCGCCCCAGAACAAAAAGTCTTTATTTCCGAAATCAGGGTTGCTTGCATTTAGCCAATTTTGAAGACATCTAGTGGTTTCAGTTAGCCAGCCAATCAATCAATCAATGCAAAATAATTGAATACAATTTCGGCCGAAGTTCTCATCGTAGCAGTATCAAAACAATTGTCCTTTGCCAATTATCATAAATTTAAATTGTAAAAAAGTTACAACAACTCTCGGGTAGAAAAACTTATGTAGAACCTATTATTGAAACGATGTCCTATGCAAGATGACTTCACTTTCTCGGATTCTCGTGATCCATCATTCTCGCTTCGTATGTTAAGTATTTTGTTTTTTGTTTGAAGTATCAGTCAGTTTACAAGAATGGCGAATGTCCTAATGTCCAATGTGTGCGATGCATGAGAGGAAAGGTGATACTATCCCTTGAAGTTCAAGGGGATACTTGATTGTATAAACAGCGTATTGCTTTCATCAAATTTTTCTTTGAGTGTTATTTCATGAGTTTTCTAAGCAGATTGAATGAATCCAGCTGATGGGCTTGAGAGCTGCGAGACGAATAACCTCGATTCTCTTGCAGCTCTTGGACTTGGATGATGTTTCGTTGCTGGCAGTGTATAGCACTTTGTTCGTTCGTTTTCCAACCAACAACTACATACATATACTTCAATATTCTATAATCCCTAAGGATCCTTTAGCAGCTCCGCTTCGTATCATCATCGCCATCGTTAGTGAAAATGGATAAATGCAAGGATGCGTGGGGGTAGAAGAGGATTGTGATTGTGATTGTGATGGTGATAACGCAGCTAAATCAAGGATGCGCAAGTCTTTTGCTGGATACTCACTAAACTAACCGCTTTAATTTAATTTAATTTAATTTAATGCACTTAATCTTAAATGGAGTTCTCAATGTCTAGCACCGTTAGAGCTGCTGCCTGGCTGATATGCGCGCGCGAGTGCGGTGTGTTGTGTGTGTGCTGCGAGTGTGTGTTTGGTGTGTTTATATATCAAAATGAACGAGTCAAATAAATCAGCCTTATATTGAATGCAATTTTGTTTTTTAGTTTTTCGTTTTTGTGGTTTTATAACTAATTTCGCTCTCCAATTGTCCAATTATCCAATTATCCAAAAAAGGTAAACACCAACACACACACTAAGACAAAGACCAGGCCGCAAAACGGATATAGATATCCCTTAGCCCCTGTGGCTGCACACCTAAATGTACTGTATATATATGTATGTATATAATGTATAAAGTATCAATTACTTAGTTATATCATTTAGTGGATGCAACATACCGCGCTGAACCAGCATTCGCTGCGCCGGAGGTAGATAGCTCCTCCGGCCGCCAGCTGCCGTGAGATTTCTAATTATAATCGAGCTTGAATCCTCGCTGAATCCTCCCTAGCTTCCTAGCTTAAGTTAATGTTATGTTTACACATCAATAACGACGATAAGTATCAGAAGAAATATCATAAATATCCATCTACATGCATATTATCTGCTTACACATACAACTTTCACGTACACGGAGGCAAATATGCCCGATATTTTAATTTGTAGTTTTTAGTTTATAGATATAAACGCATCGGTCTGTCTTAGGCAAGCACCTCTCTATCCGTAACTGTAGATCGTCAACGAAAGAACTATCTATATTATATATTTGTATCTGAAGCATTCGAAAGTTATGCAATGCGATCTGTTCTACGTCTGAGACCCTGGGAGAAACCGTGACTGTTCGAGAAATGCATTCAATCGTCTTCCGGGCGGGGAAACAGGTATCAGGATTACGGATCGCAACGGTCTATCCGAAAAACAAGATAAAAAACTGAACCAAACGCAAAACTGAAACTGAAAGGAGAAAATCATAATGAAAACAAGGTTTTTGGTTTTTGTTTTGTTTAATTATAAATAACAATTGTATTTTTGTTGGTTTTGTTTGTTTTTTTTTTTAATAAAATGGGTGTTCTTGTTGTTGTTGTGTTGCTTTCTTTTCAAGAAAAAAGAAGAACTAAAAAGAAACATTATATTTCTCGCTATTGAATGAATCTATGTAGCATTCACGTTCGATGGATTAGAGCTGATAGATCTATATATTCATCTGATTCTGATTCTGATTCTGAATCTTCTCCTCTGTTGTCACTCCTCTTCGATGCTGGTGGTTCAGGTCAGGTCGAGGACCGCCTGGGATTTCTTGCTCTTTTCGCGATCATGGTAATCGTACACGTAAAATAGTAAGAAATATTAGCGATAATTATATAATAATGGATAGTTTTCTTTTCGTTTCTTTTCTTGCTTGCTTTCTTTGTTGATTGTTTCTCTAAAAATATCACTTAAGTTTAAATAATTTCCAGAACGCAACGAAATAGATCGAGTGTACGTACTTAGCTACGTAATGTTGGGGGTGTGTCTGTGTCAGTGTGTGTTTGTAGGTGTGTGTAGGGTGCACGAAAATTAGCAAGAAAAACAATAATAATGATGACAATAATCATACTCGTAATCATAAATCGTAATAAAGAATAGACGCCCGACCCGACGCGTTGGGCGACAGACAAAAAAGTAAGTAAAATGTTTTTTGTATAATTCTCCGTTCTCTCATTTTGCATTTTACTCCTCCGACTTGTTGTTGTTGTGGGTTTTGTTTAAACTTATAGTATTAATAAAAACGAAATACAAGTGTAAAAAATGTTGTTAAACTTTTTCGCATTACACAAAAAATGGCCACCATTATGAATTTCATTCAAATCACGGCAAACAATTTCAATGAAATTATCGCTTGCGTGTTTTCTCCTTACGGTTTTTAAGCTCAAGCTCCTCTATCAATTCTTTCTTTATTCTTCTTTGATTTCCCCCTTTTGGCTTTTCCTTTCCTATTTTCCTTTTTTTTTTTTTTTTTTTTCAAAAATCTGTTTAAAGCTGCTGCCGCTCTTAAGCTCAAATTATCCTTTCTCTTCTCTCATTTCCCAGCCTTTCCAATCCCGAGTCCTCGTTCGGCTTCACTCATTCCTTCCATACCATTGCACTGCTTTCCTCCTTTTCATTTTCCTCGCTTTTCCACTATGCGCACGCGTGTGTGGGTGTGTAGTATGGGGGTTCTATATTTACATATTCTAGACTTTAGTTTGTACTTCCAATTTGGTTAAGAATTCCTTGTGTATTTTATCTTTCCTTCTTCGTCCGTAAGTTGCCTTCCCTCCTCGATCTCAGTTATATCGATATCTGCTATATATGCTTATTCAAGATATATATATATATATATATTCCTCGCAAACCTCGCTGGGTCTTTTCTTTGTGACGTCATTGTAATGTATGTTTATACCGTAATTTGAACAATTCACAACAGTTGCACAACGCAAAAAGTTTTTGTTTTTTTTTTTTCAATTTTAAATCTTTAAATGTTTAAATCTTAGATTTTAGTCATAAGTTCGTTACAAATTAATCAATAGACGAATTTCTCTCGTTTTTCGTTTTTGTTTTTTGTTTAGAAAATATCAACTTAACAATGTATTAATAAAAATTTGAACATGTTTGAAAAACGTTTTTCCTTCTGGCTCCAATATAGAAATTTTGACGGTTCCTGTTCTTAAGGTTCTTAAAGGATCAGTCCTTCGGCTGTCTGTTATCTGTTATCAGTTATCTGTGTGTCTGTCGTCGGCCTGTCTGTGTCTGTTTGCTGTTTGTTTGCTTGCTTGGTTTTGTTTAAAATTCACTACATTTAAGTTTAAGTTGCTCGTAATGTCTATATGTTACAGAGTAGCATGGGCTGGTAGGGATTTGGGTCTTGGGATGTGGGTTCTGGCTGGGGTTCGGGTTTGGGTTCGGGTAATTGTTCTATGGATGTTTGACAGTCTGTGGACCTTTTGGGTGGAGGTGGTGTGTCGGGTGTGCTCTGGCTGGGTGCTTAATTAACTAGATATTTAGCTGTGTGTCCTTCTCTATTGCCGTCCTTGTATGCATGAAGTTTGATTAATACTTAACTCTTAGCGCTTTAATACACACATACAAATTGTTTAAACGGGTTTGTTTTGTTTTGCTTTCTTTTGGATTTGAATTACACAATGATTATGCAAGTAATTTAACTATTTGTTTGTCGTTTATGCCTATTATATAATGTGTAGATGCAACGCCTTGAATATTTAATATCTGCATATCTTTAGGTTTTCGTTTCGTTTCGTTTTGAATATTCTGCTTTATAGTTTTCCATTTTGATTAGTTTTTGTTTTGAGTTTGTTTTAGCTTTTGCTTATGCTTTTCATTTTCTTTGTTTAGAGCGAGAAGTAGAACAGAAATTGCACTTAATACTAGAAAAAAATTTACTAGAGTTCTTACAAACTAAAAAAAATCAAATGTATATTTGCTTTAAATATTGTTGTTTCTTTTCTTTTGTTTTGTTTTCTTTTGTTTGTTGTTTATGTTTGAAAACTTTCCTTCAATCTCCTTCTTTAGCTTTCTTTTTTGCTGTTTTTTGTTTTTCTTTTTTTATGTATTTGTTTTATGTAAAACAGCTGGCATATACGTATTAGATCGGTTGTATATAAAAATCTGCCAACTGCTGCTGGTTTGCTGTTGCTTATTTTGCTTTGTTTTGTTTTGTTTTACTTGTTTTTAACATAAGAATTAACAAAGTCATTTTATAAATAAATATTGTATAGGTTTATATGTATATTTACGCACTGTAATAATAGTCATAATGATAGTAATAATAATAATAATTAGATTATTGTAGATTGCAAATGTTGCCCGGGCGCAAATGCTGTCAGCAACATTTGCACGGCAGTTGGCGAACACCTGCACAACAACAAAAGAGATACCGTTACGTGTTTAAGGTGCACAATTTAATGCAGAGTAAATAAGAAGAGACCATTTTTCGTTTGCATTTCGCATTTGTCGGGCTTCCTTCTCCGGTGACAGCTGCCACCATCCTCCAGAGCTCGGCGGGAGACTTGCGACGTTCGACAGTTGAGGCGGCAGGCTGGCTTAGCCCTGCATCAGCACGGCCTGCGCCTGCTGCTGCTGTTGCTGCTGATGCTGGCTGGCGGCTGCTCGGCTCCAGGCCAGCAGACCATTGGCTGCAGCCACCTGCTCCTCCTCCTGATCCGCCGCCTCCGCCAGCTGCTCCTCCTCATCCTCTGCCTGATCCGGATCCTCCTCCTGATCATCCTCCTCCTCATCCTCATCTTCATCCTGCTCCGCTTGACTCATTGACGAAATGGGCGCCACAATCACCGAGGTGGCCACACTGCGTATACGCACCGGCCGATTGCTGATCGTGTTGCTGTTGGCGGTCACCGCATACGGATGCACCTGTCCGCCGCCATACCGCTTGTTCGTCTTAATGGTCAACGAGGCGGGCAGCTGCTTGCCCGCAGCCACCTCTGCCGCCAGCCGCACCACCGTGGTGGTCATCTTGCTGGCTGTGGGACTCGGACTTGGACTCTGTGTGGGATTTGGATTTGGATTCGGAGTGGCTGTCGCTGTTGCTGGATAGGGAGTTGATGCTGATGTTGCTGCTGCCTTGGAGATGTGCGCCGACGCCTGGTTTGCCGCCTCCGTCGACGACTTCTGCCGCTTTCAGTCGCCGAAGCGGCTGCAAGCCTTCTTCCACCGGCATTGGGTGCACCACTGGTCGCGCTTCTCCATGCCGTACACCTTGCGGCACTTCTTGTTCTCGCCGCGCGTCCTTTTGCCGGGCGAGTGGGGCGTGTGCTTGGCCACCGCCTGCTGCCCGGCTAGGTGCTGCAGCGAATTGCTGCCGTTGCTGTTGCTGTGGCTGTTGTTGTGGGCAACCAGGTTGCCGGCAGTTGTCTGTGGATGTTGATGCGGCCGCATGTGCTGCTGCTGCTGCTGGTGGTGCAGCTGCTGGTGCGGATGCTGCTGCGCCGGATGGTAGTTGGGCGTGATCGTCACACTGGACAGGAGATGCTGCTGCTGTTGGCTGTGGTGCTGCTGTTGGTGGTGCTGCTGCGTATGTGGCTGCTGCTGGTGCTGGCTGTGGTGCGCCGTGACCGTGACATTCTGCTGCGACAGCTGCTGCAGCATGTTGTTGGCACTGCTGTTGCTGTGAATCACCGGACTACCGCTGCCGCTGCTGTTGCTGCTGCTGCTGGTGGCGGTGCCGCTGGCACTGCTGCCGGCATAGTTGTGGTGGTGCGTGTGGTGCTGCTGCTGGACGTTCGTCGGCGATGGATATGGCGCTACCGAGTGGGTCAGACGGTTGGACGACGAGCGAGCGTGCTTGCTGAGCGGCGAGGAGGCGGCTGCAGAGGGTGTTCCCAGCCCCGCTGCCATTCCCGCCCCTGTGACCGTGCCAGTGCCACCGCCCGCCGCCGCCGCTGGCCAGGTGTAGTTGTGGTGGGCCAGGTGCGAAGTGGGTATGCAGCTGGTGTTGTTGTTTTGCAGCTGCTGCTGGTGGGTGCTCGGGATGCTGCTGCTGCACTTGATGATGCGGCCGTGCGGCTGCCTTAGGTGGTTGTTGTGGCTCCCGGCGCGTCCTTGCCTGCAAAGAGAAGAGAAGTCAGTACTGCTGCTCCGGTTGGTAAGCCTCTGGCGGAAGGGGAAACCCACTTAAAATTGCCAACGATCTGCTTCTGGTACTCTGGATCCTCGTGCGGCGGACGCGCCATGTCCCGGTGGCTGAGCGTCGGCTCGGAGGCCAGGCTGGGCGCCTTTACCTCGTCGTCGTCATCGTCTTCCGTGTAGTAGAACTCCTCTTCGTTCTCATTGTTCCTGCAAAGCGGAGGAAATTGATTAAAACCATCTCTCGGAGGCAGTGTTGCGTAAGGAACTGTCCCTAAATTGTACCTAACCTAATTAAAATAAGAATCCTATTCCTAGGTACAGCAAACCATTCGCGATTCCCATCATCCCTTTCAAAAGACCGTTATTTTTATTGCTCGTTTTTTGCATTGCCGGACTCGCGTTGCCAACTGACTCGCAATTCTGTTATTAACAGAGATAGTTGGTAACAGAAGAGAGAATTTATAGTTATTTCCACGCCAAATTTTTTATGAATTTTTTGGATAGTATCAACAGTGTTGAATTAACTTAAATGTTAAAACCCCATATGCAAAGTATTTAAATATAGCGAAATAGCGTTCTTATGAAGCCTTCATTAAAAATCCGTTAACCAAGACATGAGGCATTATGACAGTTTACTGTGTTTAGCCTTAAAATTAATCTTTTTTTTAAATTAAGCTAAATGATTTTAAAATTTTGGATCTAAAATAATCAATGTTTGATATAGCTTAAATATGAATATATTTTATTAAAATGAAATAATTTTTTGCAAATCCGCAACATATGTGCATCATCCAACATTGTTATTTTCTTAAATTTTTGTATAAAACAAATAAATTATAAAATAAATAGTGACATTATGCTAGATGAATAGTAAATTAAGCTATTTTTAAGGCTATAAGCTAGTTGCAAGATTCATAAAGCACAGTATCCAGACACGAAAACACCGTTCTTAACCCGTGAGAGAGAGCGAGAGGCAGATAGTTGAGAACAGCTGTTCGTGAGCGGCCGTTTTAAAGGTCGGTATCCAGACACGAAAACAAATATACTAAAAAAGTGTGTGGCGTTAGGAGATTATCGTTTGGTGTTTTCAGAGGGGGTGCAAAAAAGAATAAAAAATTTAATAAAACAGGCTGTTCTCAACCGTATGCCTCTCGCTCTGTCTCTTGCAGTTCCTTTATATATTTTAAATTATGGATCGATCCATGAAGAAAAATGCGTGGAAACGTCGAATTTAGTTTATAAGAGTAAATTCAGTTTATATAATTTAGTTTTATAGAGTTTATAAGGGTAAATTCAGTTTATATAATTAAATTAAGGCAGAGGCAAATACAACATTTTTGGATTTGGAGGAGGATTGGAGGATTGGGAGGACCTGAAAAGTAATAATAAAAATATAAATAATAAATAATGAAGCCTGAGCTTGCTCTTTCCTGAACCGGACACCAATTCATCCATGCTAATTAAAACCCACATTCAAATATGCGGGTTTCTAGATTGCTGTTATATTATCACATTAGGGAGCTGTCCAGTGGAGGCTGCGTCGCTAGAATGCATGCCATTTGCTTAGGGACACATATTTTTCAAAACAAAGCGTTAAATGTTAGACATGCCCTAAGTTTTAAATTAAGCGGGTTTCAAGAAAGTATGCTCGCATCATTGCCCTTCGAAAAATGCCAACGAACAAGTGAATACAGCGTTTTCTTGTCTGGATACTGTGCTTAAGCTTTTCCATGTATAAAAATGCTAGAACTAGCTTATAATAAGCTAGTCTGGCAACACTGTTTTACTTTACTTTACATTACCTATATAGTGTGACCAGCGTAGAAAAATAAAAATATTTATTTTAAATATCGAGAGTTATGGTCACATTGGTTGCTTTTTGCAAAAAAAAAAATACGCACGTTCCGTGTGAAATCAATACGAAATCAACAATCCAAGCCAGAACAGCGCGCCAACTGCCATTGTTTTGCAAAAAGTTCGCAGATTGAGGAGAAAAATACCCGCGCGTCTGTCTGTCTGCCTTTGTATTGTTGTGCAAAAGTTCGCTGATAGAAAGAGGAAAAAATTGCGCGTCTGTCTGTCTGCCTCTGTGTTTGTGTGTTGTGTGCGAGTGTGCGCGCGTGTGTGTATTGCACGGCCTACATTGTCAATTAAGAAGAGGAGAAAAAGCAAACGCTGTGATCCCCAGATAAAGTTGCAAAAAGCCCAGAGACAGCCACAACACCAGCCAAGATGTCCAGCGTGCGACCCGAGGAGCCGCAGCCCCGCAAACTGTCCGCCGCCGCCGTCGTCTGCCCGCTCAGCAATTGCCAGTTCAGCGGCGTGGTGATCAGCGCTATCGCCGACGAGCAGAAGCTGGAGTTCACCAACAAATACAAGGGCAGCTGCACGCTGCTCTGCAGCTATGATTCTCAGGGAGTGGTGCTGCGCATCGTGCCGGGTGAGTGGTTCTAGCAAAGTTCCCTTTCGAGGCTCCATTAACCCTTTGATTCCTGCAGATGATGACCGCAGCCACGTGCTCAAGGAGTACATGATATCCGCCGACACGGATGCCGCCCAGATGGGTAGACGGAGCTACGCCGTCTCCCTGGACGCCGACAATCTGGTGCTGCGCTTCGCCAGCGACCAGGACCAGCAGCTCTTCCGCAAGGTGGTGGAGAACGTAAAGCATCTGCGGCCCAAGTCTGTGTTCTCGCAGCGCACCGAGGAGTCGTCCGCCTCGCAGTACTTCCAGTTCTACGGCTACCTCAGCCAGCAGCAGAACATGATGCAGGACTACGTGAGGACGAGCACCTATCAACGGGCCATACTTGGCAATGCGGTGGACTTTCAGGTACGTGTTAGCTGAAGCCCTTTAGAGTAATTCCCTATTTACGATACGCTTCGTTTCTAGGATAAGGTCGTCTTGGATGTGGGTGCCGGTTCCGGAATTCTCTCCTTCTTCGCCGTGCAGGCTGGCGCCGCCAAGGTGTACGCCATCGAGGCTTCGAACATGGCTCAGTACGCCCAGCAGCTGGTCGAGTCGAACAACGTGCAGCACAAGATCTCTGTGATACCGGGCAAGATCGAGGAGATCGAGCTGCCCGAGAAGGTGGACGTGATCGTGTCGGAGCCCATGGGCTACATGCTCTACAACGAACGCATGCTGGAGACCTATCTGCACGCCCGCAAGTGGCTGAAGCCGCACGGCAAGATGTACCCCACGCACGGCGACCTGCACATCGCCCCCTTTTCGGACGAGTCGCTCTACTCGGAACAGTACAACAAGGCCAACTTCTGGTACCAGTCGGCCTTCCACGGCGTCGACCTGACCACGCTGCACAAGGAGGGCATGAAGGAGTACTTCCGCCAGCCCATCGTGGACACCTTCGACATACGCATTTGCATGGCCAAGTCGGTGCGGCACGTGTGCGACTTCCTCAACGACAAGGAGGACGACCTGCACTTGATAGGTGAGTGCTTCCATGTGGCTTACGGTGAGGATATCTTAAATATGCCGTTCTCTCGCCCACAGATATTCCCCTGGAGTTCCACATCCTGCAGACGGGCATCTGCCACGGACTGGCCTTTTGGTTCGACGTTGAGTTTAGCGGCAGCAGTCAGAATGTGTGGCTCTCGACATCGCCCACGGCGCCCCTGACGCACTGGTACCAGGTGCGCTGCCTGTTGCCCATGCCCATCTTCATTAAGCAGGGCCAGACGCTGACGGGCCGCGTCCTGCTGGAGGCAAACAGGCGGCAGTCTTACGATGTTACCATCGACTTGCATATCGAGGGCACGTTGATCTCGTCGAGCAACACCCTGGACCTGAAGAATCCGTATTTTCGGTACACGGGGGCGCCGGTGCAGGCGCCGCCGGGGACTAGTACGCAGAGTCCGTCGGAGCAGTACTGGACGCAGATGGACACGCAGGGTTCGCGCAATTGTGAGAAATTCAAGCCATTTCCTTAGAGAGATTTGAACTAATTGTGTGTGTGTTTTCCACCCAGCTTCTAGCATGCTAAACGGCGGGCTCAGCGTCAATGGAATGGGGGATGGCAGCATGGACATCACCCACGGACTTATGCATCCGCACTAAGGAGGCGCCGGCGGCGGATCGAATAATAAAACATCTTTCTGGGAATTCTCTATGCTATCCAAGTCCACACAACTTTACTGATTGGTTCTATTTTTGTCAGCCTTTATTGTTTGTTGCCCTTTTATGCTAATGAATATGCTTAGGTTATTTATTGAAAAGTGTAAATTATTTTCTGCACACCTTTCCCCCCATCCGATCCCGCTTTTACCCCTTCTTCCCTCTCTACCCTCTATTTAACGCACTTGCAACTCCCTTAATTTATCGGAGGAATCCCAGCCACCAACAAAACAATCAACAAATCAAGGCAGACTAATGTAGTTGTTTAGAACACGCAGCATATTAATAAGCCTAAGCTAATTTTAGCCGATAGTAATTAGTGTTTTTAAACCGTAATGCGAAACATGTAATCGCGATATCTAGCCCACACGGGACTCTGCGCTTCAGGAAGTTTCTTAGTTAATATGCCAATTGCAAAGCTTTGAACAAACCAACATATTCAGATTGTACTCTGTATCTATATTACGTGTGTTATTATATATATTATATTGTGTATACCTCTCTCCAGCTAGTTTCAATTTTTTTGTATTCGTACTTGTACTTGTCGGCCGTGTTTTGTGTTTTGTGTTTACCCCTTAGTTCGAATCAAATTGTAAGAAATTGCTCATAGGATTTAGTGCTAAGTTACGAGAGATTATACATATATTGCCCCGATTACGATTACGATTACGAAGCTGGCTTTCTTTTGGCCCCAACTTCCGCCACCCTGCCCGGATCCCGACGTAGATCGCTGCCAGCCTGCCAAGCGCTATATAAGAATATACACCTAGATATACACACACACAAACACAACAACACACACATTCTTGTGCATCCTAAATGCGTACTGTACTTTATAGAGCTGTTCGTTTGCCAACAAAGAAACAATAACAACCACTCCACCAACACACACTGCATACATAACTATAAACATATTATATACATATAGATACGTATACCGCGAGAGAGAAACAACAAAAAATGTCAAAGCAAATGCAACAAAAAACGAAACCCCAAAGCGTCTTTTATTCGCGTGGAATTAACTGAGCCCCATGGCCCCCTTTGATTTACATAGGAAACGAGATGCCAGGTGTCAAAGCTCAGCGCGGATCGTGTGTGGGCGATTGGAGACCGGACCTTGGCCTCAAAAGCGCTGCACTACACCCACTTCGGGCTGCAGGTGGTGTGTGCGCACTGTAATCTGCGTGCTGGCGAGGCGAGGAGCACACTCGCACTCGTCGTGTGACCTGCTTACTGCGCTCAAGTGCTCTACTTTCGAGCTTCCCGTGGAACCACTTGCGGAGAAGGTCGAGGCACCCAGCCCCACGACGATGCGCTGGCTAAGTCAAGGCCCGCCCCCACTTGCTGCTCGCGTATTCAACGCCTGCCTCCCCGATCGACCACTTAATTCCCAGCAGGAGGAGGAGGAGGAGGAGGAGGAGTACGGCACTTACCGCAAATGCGCTTTCCTAATGTGACGCTCAATTTTCTTCTGATCGGGCTCCACCTTGTTACATCCTGGATAAACGCATCGGAACTTTTTTGGCTGCAAAGAAATGGAGAAAAATATAAATTAGAGAATTTTATTAATTTTTTACGACATAATTTTTGTTGATAAAGTGAAGGCTGTGGGGAACCTTGTCGTACTTGGCGGGAACAGGGCTGCAGCAGGGAATCCTCTGAGGATGCCGACGAGGAGCGCGAGGAGCAGTCCACCATGGGACTATCGCCGCCAAAGCTCTCGTAGTCGCTGCGCTCCACGTAGTAGTTGAGTGCCATGGCATTCATACTTGGAGAACGGAACCCGCGACGGGACAACGAGCGAGCGAGCACGGAAAAACAGTAGCTGGAGCGATTCGAACCGGTGCCGGCCCGGTGCCAAGTGCGACTGTGTTGGTGCGGACAATGCAACTGGCTGGCAGGCTGCCTGAATCCTTGGACACTCGCCCGAGCGGCAAACGATGCCGCACGAATGGCAGGCGGCATCGCCGTACTCTGCACTGCACTGATAACGGGCCCGGGTCCGGTGCGCTTTCGCCTTCGCCTTCGCGTCCTTGCCGAGCATCCGCCCCCGGGGCCCCCCGAGCATCCAGTACATAGACCACCCAGCCACCCGCCGCCTATTTACTGGGTCACCTTGCGGTCGCTTTGCTCCGTTTGCCGCTCGCCTTGACACGCTTTTCGCGCTCAGCTTTTTGCTCGTCGCTGGTCGCTTTTTAAGCGCCTGCATTTATGCTGCGCTTTATGCTGAAGGTTAGGGCAGCGCTGCAGCTGCTGCGCCGGCAGCGACGCCGGCAGTTGACCCAGTTGCAAGTTGAAACACTCGGCTCTGGCTTACACACAGTTTTGCGGGCACTGCCAGCCACTGATTGCGTCCTTGCCTTGGCAAATGCTGTCCTTGTGCCACAGCGCTGGGCCAAAATTGAAAATTGAGTTTTCGCTTTTCACTTTTCGGTTCTGGCCTTGGGGGGACGCAGGAGTGATTAACGATTTGTTTACAACTTTTTGGTGTGAGATTTTCCCGGGCAGGAAGGAGGGAGCGAGAGCTTTGTTCGCTGGCCCCGCCTCCCCTCCTTTTGTTGGTCGCTGCCACTTAAGCCGCAGCACTTTTCGCACAGGGCACATGCGGCGTATGCGTAATGCGCGAGGCAAGAAGGGAATCGTTGGGAGTCGCCTGAATGCCATTTAAGGGGGGCGCTGCCATTCGGGGAGGCTGCGAACCGCAACGTAATCATAAACATAAATATCCAGCGCTACTTAAGCGGCGTAAATTGTTGACGCACGTGGTTGGCACTCATCTGCAGGAGTGTGTACACGGGAAAAAATTAACTGTGAGAGTATGTAATATCTGATCCCGAAATATGTTAGGCTTAGGGATATTTTGAAGGTAATTCAATTAACTTTTTTAGGTCTCCGAAGATTATATAATATAATAAGTCAAGGCTTGTACTGAAAGGTAACCCAAAGCTTTTCCTATTTGTTTCTGGGTTCTTTGTTTATTATTTATCTTCTCTCTAACCTTTTTTCGGTGTAACATTAACTGCCAAAGGCAAGCAGAGTGAGCGAAAAGCGGAAAGTTCTACACCATTTTCGTTTTAACTTGGTGCAATTAGTGGGCGGCCGTAATTCGTTTGCGGCCAGACTTCTGGGGCCAGGATACAACGCATATCCTGGCACATAAATAAAGGCCAGCGACTGCCACACACGCACATTCGGGAACACTAGGCAATTGTTGCCAGATGCGTGTGTGTGTGTGTGTGTGTGTGGAAAGTGTTTTCCTGCCATTGCCTTTGCCGTTTGCAGTTTTCCGGAGTTGCTCGCCTGCGTGACTGGCATCTTAAGGAGGCATAGGATGTCTGGAAAAGGGGTTTATATTAATGCCGTCGTTTTGTTTTCGCCGGCCGATAATATCGCTCGTTTGTCAAACGCTGCGTATGCGTAATTTTCAATTCCCAGCTGACGCTGCGCCTCAATTATATTCAATTAATGCGGAAACGAGTTTGGAATCATTTCGGTCTATCAATCCGCCCCCATCCCCTGCCTCTGTCACCTGCCAAGTGAGTCGAATGCGAAAGTAAATTAAAGCAGCTTGAATTATGTCTCTGAACGCTCTACGTTCTACGCTCCACGTTCCCGTTCCCCGTGTATTGGTGCGTGTTAATTATCCGGCTCTAATGAGGGACGGGACGGGTACGGCTGTTTGCTAATGAAAGAAAACCATTCGCCGGCGGAGAACTCCAGCTGGCAAACTTTCGGCTGGGGCTCCTGCTCGCTGCTGGAGCAGGAAATAAAATTCCACCCCCGTTTGAGAAGTGTGCGCATTACGGCGGCAATGACTACCGCACTATGTCCTGATTTGGCAGGAAAAACAGCGGGAAGGAAGCCGGCTCCGGGTATGGATACGGCTACGGGTCCGGGCAAACATAAATAGGCAACGTGAGTGGGCGGCATAACATGAATCTTCTTTAAGGTCGTTTTGCAGGAAAAGTGGGGCAGTTTGGCCGACTGGCGCCAGTTCCAGGCCCTCCTCCGGGTTATCATTGTATATAGTATAGTATACCCTCTCGATATAAGTACGTATATTTTTGTATTTACTCGGGGGCGTACTTCAGACTAATCCCTGCGAGTGGCTCAGATATTTCCCGATTCCCAACGATGATGATCAGCCGGCAGCACATCCTTCCTTATTAATTTGAGGACTTAATAATTCTCCATCGATTTATTTCACGTTATCAGCCCAGGCAGTCCTGCGTTGCCATGCAATTTCCCTTCCCCCCACCCCTGATGCGTCGCATTCAATGAAAATTTACTTGACAGCAGCACACACATCTTTGGGAAAACTCACTCAGACACACAAAAACTCACACACACCGAGCCCGGCATGTACGTGCGTGGGGTAAATAAAAGTTTTCCTGTTTTCGTGCGCTCTCTGTTCATCTTGGCGCTTTTCCATTTCCCAGTTCCCATTTCCCAAGCCAGCATAAACAACCCCAAACCCCAGAGAGACGTCGTCGAGTCGGGGGCCAAAAATACACAAAAGCGGAAATGCGAACCGAAATCGAAACCGAAATCAGAACAGCTGTGGAAGGACAGCCGCGGAATTGGGTCAACAGTATATAGAGAGGGGTGTATACACACAACACCCTCGGGGGAGGGGTGGCCCTGCCTCTCTCTCAATGCTACTCTCTCTCTCTCTCGGAGTGTGTCCCTGTCCGCGCCACATGAAACGTCACTTGCTGAGAGCCAACAACTTGCCTGCTGTTAACTGTGGCCAAAAACTAGGCCAGGCTTAACAGCCAAAGAGCATGAGGCCTGAAGAGGAGAAAGAGAGTTGCCGTGAGTCGAAGAGCGAGTGGGCTGCTCTGTTAACGGAATTGGGTCACTGGAAGGCCAACATAGCGCCGTCAATGGGGGAAAGTGGAGCGGAAGCATAAATTATTGACTCCCAAAATAGGCATAGATAGCAGGCCGAGTGCCTGCCTGCCGGAAAGCGTGCCAGCTGGCTTGTAAGCGACTTGAAAGGTTTACACCCTGCTCCTAATAGGGCCTAATGCCCGGCAAACGCGAATTGCACTCGCGGCGCCGTTTATACTTCAACGCCTGCCTGCCAGGCTGTCGCGCGCACAGAAGTAGGCAACGCAAATTATGTTCTCGTCCTCCTCGGGAGGAGGAACAGGAAGAGCTTCCTTTTTATTTATTTTTCTCCCTTTCCGCCATCTCTCTCTCTCTCTCTCTCTATTTGTGCGCCCCATTAAAGCGGCCTAAGTTCGTCATGGCAATTTCAGTAATTTGCATTGCCAGGGGAGGCAATATATGGCTATATCCTATATGTATTCCGTGTGTATTGCCTGAGTCGCAAATCGAATTCGCAGCGCTTTGCATGTGGGCCGTTGATTTTAAAGTCTTATCGCTGTGTTTACAGGCAGCGAGCAAAATTGGGTCACATCGGATAAGGGTGTTCGTTGGGGCTTTCAACAAACTTTTCGGTGACTTTATCAACCTCATCATCAGCCCCGGCCCCGGCCCCGGCCACGGCCCACATTGGCTCGGGAAATGCTATTTTAGTAACGAGTTGCCGCCGAGCAAATTGGGTCTTTTCAGGGGGTTGAATGAGTAGTTTGATGTCGCTCCGTAGGTTTTCCATGTTTTGTATGTTTTGTATTTTGATTTCCACCTTTCGGAAGGAGGGAGGGGGCGTTGGAAATTTGAAAACTTGATTACACAATGCTGATGGCCTTGCCAATTTGCTGGGCGCTTAATTTGATTGCGTTTAAATAAAAACACGCACTCGCACTCGCATTCGCATTCGAAGCCGCCGCAGACAGTGACAGAGTGGAGTGTCATAAATATATGAGGAGCTCGGAACACACATGCATAACTGATGTGACAAACACACGCGAAACTGTCATTGCCGCTGGGGAAAAGCTCGGGAAAAAGGCTGACAGCGGCAGCGATGGAAGCTGAAATTGAGGTTGAGTGTTCATTCATTCAGCAAATATGACAATGGCGTTGATTTTGATATTTTCAGCGCGGCGGGCAGAATCACAATGGCCAAAAAAACAGGCTAGATATCGCGGCTTAAGGGTTGAGCCCGGCACCCACTCGCAGAAAAAACTGCAGCTTTAAAGGATATGTTATGAAAACTCGAGTTTTTCTTATAAATTGTGATCCTGTGACCCTTTAACTCCCTTGATATCTCTTTAAATAGTTAAAATTGTAAAAGTTATACCCAGAACCTTGCATTTCTTGCTGTGCATTTACACAGGGACACATGCCAACACGTTTCGTATATAAAATTTATGCGAAAAGTTCGTGAACACTGTGGAACAGGCGACTTTGTGTTCACTTGAGGGGAAACATGTTGCCGAAAAACTCGACACAACTCGAATGTGTTGCCTCAATTTTTATGCTCAGCAAATTAGATCAAATGGAATGGCATTGCAACGCTTCGAAAGAAGTACTTTCGTACTTTCGTACTTTCGGGGAATGATTTCCAGGTCAGCCCGAGGGTATGCAACAGCCAGGAAGTGGAACTGAACTGAATGCTGTCAAAAACAAATGTTCATCCTCCCGACGACTAGTTCTGTGTGCTCCACTAAACATGTCTGCCAGCGACGACAATATCCGACCACGCTCAATTTAGCCCGGTCACCCTTCCCCTGCTCCCCCTTCGGGCATTAAATTCCTTATCAGCCGGCATACTTGGCCCAAGTCTTAATGGCCAACGCAACCCTAACTTAAAGCCGCATCACCCATCGCCAGCTATCCGGCTCTGTCGCCACCCGTTATCGCTGTTCATTGTCACATCTCTCGGGGGGGGGGGGGAGGAGCAGCACAATGGCCCATGGCCCACACAGAATCCAATTATGACATAAAAATTTTCGTAAATTGTGAAATGTAAATTTCTGGCCCCTGGAAAAAGGGGGATTTTCACTTGTCCCGGAGATAAGCGGCCGGGACAACGAAATTATTATTTGACACACGTAAATTGTACCAAGGGCTGTCGTTGCTAATAAAATGTGTGGCTGGCTGCACTTGCCGTTGACTTTTATTGCTGCGGTAATTGCCAAATGGAGCTTGAATGGGTTGCCGTCGTCCCCTCCACCATCCTACTCTTGGCTGGGAACGGTCCTAATCAACACGGACCTTAACAAGATGTGTGGTTGGTTGCCAGGCGGATGGATAGTGGCGAAGGACTCGGCTGGACGTTGGACCTAAAAAGTAATTGGCTTACGGGGCGAATGGAATGTCAAACTTTGTGACAGGCAGCCAGGACACACATACAGTTGGACTGTACCTTCATCAAGTGTACAGGCACACTAATACGTGTTATAACCAAGCAGAGGAGAAAATAACAGATCCATATTCAATCATAAATAGCTAAGGAGTCTAAAAGTATGAAATTATTATTTTGACAGCCTTTTAAATTAATTAATTAATTTTAGAAAATGTTTAAGGACATCTTCTGGCATTTAAGCTTCACTCTAAGGCCTAGAAATATGCAACAAATGAAGCTTAGTCCCAGAAATTCGAATAAAAGCAAAGTATTTATATTTTAACTAATACCAAACTCACCCCCTTTTCTCTCTCTGCTCGTCCAAGCCTTATTTATGGGGTGAGCTCGGGGCCTCATCTATTTTCATTTGAGCCTGACTGGCTGCCATTTGGCTTGCCGAGTGGAAGCTGCGCTTGTCTCCGGCTTAAACTGTACTGTGACCCAGAAACCCTTGGCCAGAATGCAGGCCCAGTTAAGCCAGGGGTCCCAGTAACTGGGTCATCAGATATATATGTATTTATTTATATATGAATGTGTACATAGAGACAGCGAGAGGGAGGGAGCGAATTCACTTTGCGCCTGGGTGACCTTGCAAAATTGCAATTGGCAGGCGAGAGGGGCTGCCGAAACAAAAACATGGCTAACAACAATGGGGCAGCATCAAGGCCTCAGCCTGCGAGCGAGAAGGCGAGCATACATACATGGCAGTAACTGTACTTGGCCAAATTTATGTATGCTGCAAGGCAAGGGAGAAATCTAGGGGATGGGATGGAATGACTGTACGGAGGAGAGTGTCCCTGCCGCCAGTGCCGGGGGACGCAGAACTAAACCAGGTCAAGCGTATGCCGCTTTGTGTACGAACGCCACTCGAGATGCATCACATACAAATATATTTATAGAGAGCCCGAGCGATGTCACATTGTATCTGGGAATTTATGCTGCACTGCTTCGATGGCTCCGCCGGAGATGTAAATTGGAAAATATCTCAATTTGGTAGAATAGCGACGACCGCCTCGTCCCGTTTCCTATCATATTTCAAGCTCTTCGGCCATTTGAAGACCATTTGGGTCTCCCGAGGCACATTTCAATTTGGCCCCCGAAGGCAATCGCCTCGTAAACTGGCCCTGACAAAAACTTGATGCCTTTTTTCGAAGACGAAGACGACGACGACGTCGCGATGGGGCTGGGGGTGTGCCAAGCACGTGCCGGAAAAATGGCCATCTAATAATTTTCCAGCAGAATGGAGGAAACTGACGGAAAAACTGCGCAAAACGGCAGAAGAACACTTGAAATGACCAAGGGAAAAAAAGCGAAATACGAAATATAATCAACTTGCCTGAGCCTGAGTTTCTCCCAGGCTTTTTTCGGGCTTTGCCAGTTCGAGTTTGAGTCTATCATTTCCCCAAGGGCGCCCGATATCGGCTGTGGGGGTCGGTCACATTACTTTTCAGGTATTATGCGCCACTCAAAAGTTGTCGTTGTCGTTTAGCCAGAAATAAAAAGAGCAGAAGGAGGCAGAAGGCCAAAACTCTGTGTGTGTGTGTGTGTGTGTGTGTCTTTAAAATGCCTTTTTAATATGGGCGGAACGGAGAGAGCGAGGGGGCGGGGAAAGTTGGTAAGCTGCTTATGGCCAGCAAATTAGACACGGCGGCAATCGGCTTTCGGCGGCCGCTTCATATCGAGTATACGCCGTGTGCAACATGTTGGAGAGCGCCAGGGCCTAATCCTCGCTGAGGTAAGGCAGCGTCCGCATTCTGCATTTTGGCCCAAAAAATGGGTTAATACGGACTTAGGCAAATGCTGGAGAAAGTTGTTAACAAAGTCCTGCGAATTGAATTGCTGACTTGGCACACTTTTGCCTCGGAACCAGATGTTTACCTAACCTGGAGGAGTTGCAAGGATCAACTTTGGACTCGCACGATTACTTCCCTATATACAAGTATGTAGAAAACAAAGTTTTGATTTCGAGTGCAAGTAGGAAATCCAATTGCCAATTGCAACGGCAGGTTGCATAAACAGCGACAACAGCCGCAACAAAGTGGAAACCAAAACCCAAACTTCAGACCCAAGTAACCAGAAAGAGATGGATGAAGGAAGAGGGACAGAGACAGCGACAGGGACGGAGACTCAGCCTGACATAGAGACAGAGACAGCCGCAGGCGGGGTGAATTTCAATTTCAATTTCACTTCCATTGCACTTGCAAATTGAACACGCACGCAGCCAAGAAATAAACGAGAAAAACAACGAGTTGGACTTGGGAGTTGGAGAAATAAAAAATGTAAGCAAATTTGAAAGCAATTTCTATTTCCAAAACAAGACACAAAAACCAGAGGAAAACAAGGGGGAAATAGCTGGGAAAAACGCTGCATTAAACATAATTTTGTTTCCTTTCCATTCCGTTTTCTTTGCATATTTTATGCTGCCAAAGGAGGCAAACCCGGGGACAAACCCTTTTCAATTTGACGCATGCAAGGATTTCAGTTGAGGATTTAAATATTCAATTTGCTGCACACACTCCGCACTCCTCCACGGCAGATGCTCCCACTTAACCGTCCAATTTGCAGGGCAACTCCGGAATCTGGAAGGCGGAAGGCCGACTCAACTTTTCGCTCTTTACTTGCCACTTTCCACTCCCGGAGAAGTCGGAAAAGTTGGCCAAGTTGGCCAAGTTGGCCAAGTTGGGTACCGGGGACCAAGTGTCAACGCGTCTAATTGCGAATGATAACGGCAGCAGCAGCAGCAGCTTTAAGTTGAAGTTGCCAACTTAACTTTTCCCTTTGTTCTCGCCCCAGAAAAACCACTAAGGGGGAGCTTTTTAATTTCTTGCCTGACCCAATTCGGAAGACTTTTCATTATGCGGCAAGGACTCTGGCGAAAGTGTCGCCTTTATCACTCTCTCTCTCTCTCTCTCTGTCTCTGTCTCTGTGTCTGTGTCTGTGGGAGACTTTGTTGTGCTCTGTCTGCGGCAAGCTCTTCCTGTTTAGATAAAACGCCAAAATGCCGGAAGATTTTTAATTAGAATTTAGCTTTCTTTTACATTTACCTCTCTCTCACTCCCGACTCCTGTATTGACTGGAACAATAACCCCGAAACTAAGGGCCCAAGGCGTGGGAGGACCTCTATTTGGCCGGGGGAAATCCTCGAACCGAAGAGTCGAATAAAGAATAAGGAAAAAGGGAAAATATTGCTTAAGCAATTTGGCAGCTTAAATCATTTTAATAATTCAGCATAGCTTAGCGGAGGCTTCAGGCAGTTCCCTTCCCTGCTGGCTATATTAATTTTGCTTTATCATAAGCCCCCCCGGACCACCCCTCTCTCTCTGCCTTCGGTAATATAATACACGTTTCTTAATTAATTCAATTTGCTTGCGGTCGGTCGGGTCTCTGTTTACCTCCCAGCTCCACTCGAATGTTGAGCAATTGTTATTTGATATGCGGACGAGGAGTTCGTGACTCGGAGGAGTCAGCGCGGAGTTGAGGCGGAGTTGTCATAATTTGGCCAGTGAGGGGTCGGGGTTGCTAAATGCGATTCGGGGAGTCAGGTTCAGGGGTTGGAAAAACCAGAAAACCCCAGAGCGACCCCAATTCGATCCGATATCGGTCAAATGCAATTTATCGAGTTCGCCAGCTCGCCAGCGAAACTTAATTGAAATTCAACGCCGATAGATAGAATATCCGTCGAGTGGACGTGGCGAGGCATTTGCATTGACAATTTGACAACTGCTGGACATGGGGACGTGGCAATAGTCGGAATGCAAATGGCCGGGCCAAATAAAGGCCGGCAATTGGCCGGCAGCAGCAGCAGCAGCAGCAGCAGCAGCAGTAGCAACAGCAGCTGCCACCCGCTCGACCCGCTCGAAACAATTGCCAGGGAAAGTGAATAAAAAAGGAATCGGACGTGGAGTGGCGGCGATCTAGTCGGGGCCAGTCTGGCACATGGCAATTTTCATAAATTTTCCTGGCAGCGCCGAAATTTCCGCATTTTCCCAGACACTCTCCGGCTGATGTAATGGCCGGGGCAAACAGTTCGCATGAATAACTTTCGTAATGACCGGGGACAGGCCGAGTTGGTCGGTTGGTTGGTTGGTAGCAACCAGTATTCATTCCATTCCAGACCCGGGTCCAGGTTCAGGTCCAGGTCCAGGAGGAGGGACTCGGCTCACAGAGCCGGCGTATGCGGCGTATACGCGATGTGCACAAAAGGCGCTTAAATTGCCTTTTTGGCTTCGCTCAATGGGTCGATTTTCGTTCGTTAACCGTTCAATGGTTTTTTTTACGGCAAACTTTGTAAGCCCCACTCGATATATTTTCGTTTTTTCCTGTTTTTCCTTTTGACTGCAAAGTGCTTCTCGTTTTTTGTTTCTGTTATTGTTGCTCGGGGCATTTAAGCGGCTGAAAAGTTAACTCACAGTTCTGGCAGCAGTTGCAGGGCTAATAGACTCCATGGCACTCACCTAAAAAGAGTCGAAAAAGAGAAAATTAATTAAAATTTGTGCGAAAAGTTTTCAGCATAATCGTAAATACTGTATAAAAATGAAGGATTTGCAAGGAAAATCCCTATCCCCGTGCAGGTAACAAAGCGATTTTCGATTTTCATGTCTGGGTTGTTTCTTTCTGGCATTGAACGCGAGGCCAGGTAAATGACAAAAAAGAAAAAAAAAACTGGCACACCACCACCCCTTTCTGTTCAGAGATAGCCTCGTGCTCCCATTTCCAAGTTTACCATGTCGGGGTCAGACCGACGACTTTCGTGAGCAAACAAATTGCGATTTGCCACTGCATTTTTCCTCTTTCCTTGCGATCCCTATCGCCGCGCATTTTCCTTTTGCCATTTTCATGTTTGCCGGGCCCCGGGTCGTTGATTAACGATAAGTGCGAGGCATTGACATGATTTCGCCAGCGGCCCTAATTGGTCGTGTTAACTGCGGCTAATTACCGGGCAGGAGCTGTGGCCAGCCAGGAGTTGCATGTTACTTCGCTTAGCCGTGGCTTTTTCTGGGAAATCGGACGGGTTTTAATTGAGAAAACAATTCCCGAATGCATGAGCCATCGTTGGAGTTATAAATTTAGTTAATTGAATGACTGGCAGAGGCAAAAACAAATACAATAACAATAACAATAACAATAACAACAATTACAATTACAAGTGCAGTGTGGCCGTCAACCATTTGTCATGCATGCGCCGCCATTAATCAAAAGTTGAATAACCCCACACCTCGACGGCTGGACCCTCTCATCCCTCATCCCTCCCTCCTGCTCCCTTTGATTGCCGAAAAAGTAAAGGCTTGCGATTAAATCAGCCCGCTACTTGGGCCGGGCGTAATTGTTATTAAAGATGCTCGTGGCCCCGGCTGAAAATGAACTGAAATTACTCATCATTAGCCGGAGGTGAGCCAGGAGGCAGGCATTGCATACGCACGGGCGTTGGCGTCGGCGTTGGCGTTCTAACTGTGGCCAATGATGGATTGCCCTGGCCGAGATAATTGACCTCTAAATATACTTGGGGGCGCTGGCACTGCCACCGCAAAGTAGGCTAAAAATATGGCACAGCACGGGGCCGACGACGAAGGACGAGGACTCTGCGTTGGCGAGGCAGCGGCGGCTCTGCGGGTCCAACAACCTCGATTCGCGAGTGCCATTGACACTGGGCCAGAAAGGAGGCTGGAGCCGAGCCGCCTGCTGGGCCAAAACAAAAATATTAAAAAAAAGAGAGAGAGAAAGAGAAAGAGAGCCAAAGTCACTGAACGAATGAACGAGTCCGGCTCACGCACTTTTCCCAGTCTGTCCCTGGGGCACTCCAGCAGCCAGGCAGCAAGCCGGGAGGCAGGTGAGTATCAGGCTGGAAAAACTCTTGCCAGAGTCTAATTTACCTAATAAAAATAATAATATAATTATTATCCTGTATAAATATAAAGGATATTAAAAGTTAAACTCTCATTAATGATTATTTTTTCCTTATTATCATGAGTTTCTCTGGTAAAAATTAAACCAAAAACTAAAGATTCCTTCTGTAAATTCATCCCTAGGTATCCTTTTAGTCGTCAGACTCTGCCTTTTTTTTTGTTATTCTCCTCTCAGGCAAGTTGTGAGCTCTCTGCTTTCGATGGTTGGCCACCCGTCAAGCTCCTGCCCCATCTGGCTTCCAGGCTCCTCGCTGGCATTTTTATGGCTCAAAGGCAGACGAAGGCGACAAGGTGCGTTGGCGTCTAGGACTCGGATTCGGTTACGGGTACGTTTTTGGGACCTGCGTGCGAGCGGCTCGTTTCGAAAGGATCCCTCTATCGCAGGGCTGGCTGCGTTGCCCGGGGCAACTTTTATTGTGTCATTGGCACACGCATTGAGGGCAAAAAGTTAAATCTTAAATCATAAAACCCCCCGCAGGCACCGTGAAAGGATTAGGCTGTTTATTATTTTCGTTAGGGCTTAAAATTCTAGCGGCTTTAGTTTTCCTTTTTTTTTTTTTTGTTTAGAGACATCAAACATTTCATGGCTGCGGCTGCGTAATTCCCTTATCTGGGCCGCCGCTAATTGCTGCCAGCGATAAAGGCGAAGGTCCTTGCCAGGCTTAAGCCAGCGCCCACTGCCCTGGGGGGCGAGTTGAATAAACTCGATGAGTTTCCAACAGAATCACGCATTATTTGTGTCTGAGTGTTTGTGTTTTTCCTTTCGAGTTTTTTGTTGCTTCGCTGTTTTTCTTTTTTGTCAAATACGTCTAGACATTGAAGGTCATTTACAGCCAACGGTTTGGGGTAACAAAAAGTGACTCAAAGAGCACGTATCAGCTTTGACCTCTATAAGGAAATTCCTCGGGTTCTCCGATTCCTAAACCGATGCCATTTGCCTTGCAAATTGCCATTTCTGTGTCATTCGATTTGATTTGTTTCTGTGTCATTTTGTCGGTTTGTTTCACTTGCTCACTATACGTTATTTAGTATGGGTAGTATATAGTATTACCGTTGTTGTTTTTGGGTAGAGTCACAAGTGAACTCGGGGCAACGTCTGCTGCAAAAACGTGACTAACAAGCCGCTCGCCGTAGCTCGTAAATAATCTTGAAACGCTCACCGCTGCCGCTGCCGTTGCCGCTGCCGCGTTATCCCCTTTTCGAAATTTTGTATTTTAATTGCAGCTTTTGCCTAAGCGAGTCAATGAAACTTTGCCAGCAGATTTAACACACTTCACTTCAGAGGGTGGCAAGGGGGAGGTGAGGGGGCAGTTAGGGTCGAAAGAGAGGGAGTCTCTCGCTTAAATCTCAATTCGTAGCGATTTGCTTTAGCTTTAGCTTTAGCTGTAGCTCTTGTTTTTGTTTTTATTTTATTTTGCGCCGCTGTTTGTTTTGTTTCAATTTCAATTTCTTGGAGCGTCAAGTGCATTGACTCCTCGAACGCTCGCTCATTCGCCGGACGAATGTTTATAATTTAATTAAACTAAATTTAATTTGCATGCTAATGCAGTTAATTATAGTGTAAACTGCACAAGCCGGGGGCATTGACCGATGCCGCAAATGCAAACTTGTTGCGGTTTCGCCAGGCAAATGAGTGCTAATAAGTGGCCCTCATGGATCTGGATCTGGAGCTTATCAATGCACGCGTCCCCAGGCCCCACCCGGCAGCAGCTACTTATTTTCACACTCGACTGGCCGAAACGACGACCTTGATGACAACGAACTCGCAGCCATCAATTTCCACCCCCATTTCCTGGCTTCATGTCATGTGAGACATTGTCTAGTTTCTAGTTTATAGCCACCCCGATAAGACGGAGCCCCGCCAAACAATTTGCATCGTAAAGTGAAGAGCAAACAGAACTATTCCTATTGTTTACCCAATTGTTTGCCCCGCTGCCAAGAAGTCTGCCAAGGGTCCCCTCCATCGCCCCCATATAATCAGGTTTGCGATAAGTCTCTCTCTCGGTATGATTGGTTCTGCTTTCGCAGATATAAACTCAATATTCTATATATATATATATTCGTGTGATGAATGCGGGATTTGCCGGCTTACTTTCCTTTTTTTATTTGGATTTTTTTGTTTGATTTTCCTTTGCAGTATCTAAGCACAAAGGCAGCCGGTGCAAAAACGCAGTTTTCCCTCAACTGAAGGTCAACATCAGATAAGAGCGCAGTAAACTCCGCTCCATTCGGCTTTATCGTTTCCAATCAGAACGTACGTATTTTGGCGGGTCAACGTCCGATTAGGAAACTTGGACTTCTTGGCCAGAAACGCACTCAAGTTCAGGCAGATATAGAAACAGATATAGACACAGATATAGAAAAGCTTTGAAGCTAGCACGGGAAACAACAAGTTCAAGGTAATTTGTTTGCGATTTATGAGATATATTATAAATATCTGTATAGATGAACTTGTTGCATTCTAAGAGATATTTAATTTGGGAAATATATCGAAATTTAAGGGAATCAATGTGAACAAATTTTAAAATATTAAACAAACTACAACATAAATATATTTACCTAATAGTAGAATTTCATATGCAAATTGTAGACGTTATCTAGTACGAAATATATCGAAGAGAATATCAATTTATCGCACTTAAAAATATCGATTTTGTATTCGTCTCAGCTGCAAATGTCGATGCAGAAGCGATATATTATAATTTCAAAAAGAAAAGTTGGATGTTATCAAAAAATCGATTCATAAATCAACCTTTGCTTCAGATATCGATACAGAATTGATTTATAAATATTTTAAGCCAGCCCTAATTTTAATTATATTAAAGTTTTAATTCTATTCTAAGAAAGTCCATTAAACATGGTTCTCCTTCGAATACTATAGTGGTTTTCTTGCAGTGTTCTTGCCAATCGGATTACTGGGTAGCCAGAACATATTATTAAAATGAATCGATGCGGGAAAGCAAATAAAACGGGCTCTTTTTCCCAGCTACCGCCAATTGACAAGCGCTGTAAAATATTACATTGCCCTGTATCATGCCATTAATATTGAAAAGCACACACGGGGAACGCTAGGAGGGCAACGAAAAAAAAAACCGAAACAGGAGAAACCTAAATAAAAAATCCTCTTTGCAAGCATGTCAGTTAATAACAGCGTACAAATTGTGGCAGATGACAACAACGCGGAGGGAAAGCGGGAAAGCGGGCAGCGGGAAAGCGAGCTGGCTAGGTGGAAATGATTGCTGCAATGGGGAATACTAGTACGAATACGAATATAAATGCATGGAGGCGACTCGGCACTGTGGCACCTGGCTCCTATTACATGCGCACTGCATTATTACAAAAGGCTCCACAAAAAAGCAGAAATTGCAAATAAAAGGTAATATTAAAAGCGGCAATTTTCCGCGGAGCGGCAACACAGCCGCAGTAACAATTGCTCCGGGGCACCTAACCCACCAGCAACAAGAGCAACAAGAGTAAGAGTAGCAACAGTAACGACGGCGAGTGGAAAAGAGTGGAAAAGGTGGAAAAGTTGCCTTCGTTTTGCGTGCCATATGCGAGTTGGAAAGGATTTCCGGTTTTTGTGCCGTGGCCTTTTGTAAATTGTTTTGTTATGAAAATGCAGCGAGCGCGCCGAGCGTCGATCTCGGCTAATGGCCGGCTCAATATATTATTTAATATGCATCGGTAATGGTCATGTTTTATTTAAGCTCCCCCTTGGGGTTTACCCTTTCACGGGTTCCCTTAAAGTTGGCCCTTTCACGATGTCCTGACAACCGCCGCCAAGGGAGAATGCAATAAGTCAAGGCGAAGTCGGGATTGACTGGAGGAAGCTTAGGTCAACAATAGTTTCTTTGCCTGCCATTCAGGATTTCCTTTCATTTACTTGGCGAATATCCTTAGATCAGGAGTGCTGCTTCGTTATTGAATTCGAATTCATATTCGAAGGAATTTTAATAATCTGGCAAGGGCTGAAGGTCCTGCCGAAATGCAAAAGAAAAGCCCGGCTTCCACACCGAAAGAATCCATTCAACTCGAGCATATGGGTTTACAGAAGCGGGGATGAGGATGGGTACCCCACCCAGGAAGAGGCAAACAGGATACCCACGAGCGGAGGAGTGATGACGGAGTGTACACAGGCTCGAACCCCTGGCTCAGCTCAGTTTTTGGATAGCTTTCTGGCTGCCTTTAACCTCAAGTGCAGCTCGGCGGCTCCACTGCCATTGCCACTGCCACAGCACAGCACAGGCAGTGCCAGTGCCACTCCTGTCCCTTTCCCTTGCCCATTTCTGGCCGGCTCCTGCTTCGACTCCTGCTTCTGGACGTTTTAGCCATGGCTTTGTTTTCGGGTTCGCTTTTGCTTGCCGCCTTTTTGCAACGTTTACGTTTTGTGCTCTTGCCCTAGCGAAGTTAATGCCAGTTGTTGTTGTTGTTGTTCTTGTTGTTGTTGCACTTTATGCTATATACACACACATTCATTTATATACATATATATATACATATATAGTATTATGGGTAGAGTAAAGGGCTATGTATGTGCGGTGGTGGTGGCTTGTCGTAGGCCGCCCGATGTTGCTGTTGCTTATCCTGTATGTCATTGAACCCAGTTAAGAATCGGCAGGGAACTCTCCACATGTACCTGGGATTGCATGTCAACCTAGGCAACAACAACAACAAAAAAAGTAAAACAGGGGAAGTAAGCCCAGCTGCACAGAGCGAAAAAAGCATCAGCGGAAGTTTAAAAAATATTTAAAGATTAATTATTAAATGCTGGGGGGATTTCCTACTTTCTAACTTGAGTTTTTTAACATTTTCAGTAAAAATATTATATTTCTGAAAGCTTTTTCTCTCTGTGCTGGCACCGAAAGGAGCCGAAGGGCTGGTTAGAAAAGTTTCCTGCCCTTATTCCCCCCAAAACTCCCCGCACTTGACTTTATGCGAGGTGCAAGGGGCCAGGAGTGGGATGTGGGACGGGGCAGGGGAAGGACATGCCTTTGACAAGTTTTTCGCTTAATTTCCACAGCTACAACAACAAGCAGGAGGAGCAGGAGCAGCAGCAGCAGCAGCAGGAGCAGGAGCAGAAGCTTAAGCATAAATGCCAAAGTGGGTAAAAGTAACCCAGCAGGAGAAATGTAAACAAAGTGCAGTTCCTAGTTGTTGCACATTCACCTCGATATTGTTTGCACCCGACGCCATGGCAACCCTTTCGCACAGGCACAGGCACTGGCAACCCTGGGTTCCTATATAGTATAGGAATTACGCAGAGCCAGAGAGTTGAAAGGGTTCAATTAGAAGTTCAATCATAAGCTCTTAGCTAGCATTTTTGGGGTTTTACTTCATTTAGTGTGCTCGATTACTCAAGGATTCGTGTACCTTTTGCGATATATTTTTCCTGCAAAGCGGACAGACAGCTGTAGAAGCCTAATGAGGCTGGGTAGAGCATCTTTACCAGGTAAAATCCAATAGAGGATGAGCAGGGAGAGAGCTGGCAACTTTGTAGTCATAACCGGCGGCTAATTCGTGCTTTAAAGCACACATCACGATGGAATTCGGCAAAAAGGGGGCCTCATAATTTCAGAGCCGGTGCCCGGTGCTTGGTGCTTGATGCTTGGTGCTTGGTGCCCGGTGTCTGGTGGATGTGGCGGATAAAAGCAGCATCTATTCAGCACTTGCCCCCGAGGGGCTCTCCACCGGAGCAGTATCTATGAGGTTGCTCGTGCTGCTGCAACTGCAACTGCAGCTCGTTCCCATTCCCAATCCCATTTGCCGACATGTAAAATGATGCGTAAACAATATTCTGACGCATCATTAAAAACGCCCGAACGAGGCGCATCCAGCGCATCGAACGCAGGCCGAGGTGGCTGAGGAGGGACTCGGGCTGAATCTGAATCAGCGTCCAGTTGGGAATCGGTTTCAGGCCCTCTGTGCGATGGTAATGATCATGTTTTTGCACACGGCGAACATGATAATGATGACGCATGTGGTCAAGGAACTGCCCTGCCTCAACGACAACAATAACAATTTCTATGCTGCCCGGGACCCCGATGATCAGCGAATATATACACATGGCCGGGCTTTTCGGAGGAGGTGGAGCTCAGGGGAGGAGGAGAAGGAGCTGAAAGGCGGAGCAGAGAACGGGAGAACGGGATCGTCATGTCCACCTTCACGCGCTGCAATCGAGTTCAATTGCCTCGGCGAGTACGCAAGCGTTCTGCCCTTTCTCCATCTCCATCTTCATCTGTGTCCCCATCTTCCCCAGAACCCCAGAACCCCAGAGCCCCATAGCCTCCTCTCTCTCTCACTCTCTCTCTCTCTGTGGGGAATACACGAACATGGCTGAATGTATCGCTTAATCGCTCGTTCGTTCCTCCGGCTGTGGGCTGTTGTTGTGGATGTCTTGCAGAGCAGGAGGACCACGCGGAGGGGCAGGAGGAGCCGAGCCGAGCCGGTGGTGCGGCGTGCTCACTGCTTATTTATGCTGATCTCTGTAATGAGATATAATGCCGGCCGGCCGGTCAAAAAAGCAATAGCAACAGCAACAGCAACAGAACAGCAATGGCAACGGCAACAATAGCAATGGCAAAACAACAAGCTGGCCAAGATTAAGAGTCAGCAACTCCTAGCAGGCACTACTAGGGACAGCCGCCACCTGACCAAGGGACAGCGAACCCAAAAACCTGGCCAAGGGAAAGGCTTCGCCAGGTTCACCAGGGAGTCAGGGGAGATTATCTCCTTTTAAAGTGAGTTTCAAGTCCAGGTGCCTGGGTAAAAAAAAGGTAAAATGCTATGAAAGATTGAGTTTGCCGAGTATTTCTGATAGGAAAATAGGAAGAGGTCCTTGATTTATAATATTTAAGTAAATAAAAGGTACTTTTTTATACAATAAACTTTGTAATATAAATGGAAAAGTATCTCTTATACATTCATACTTTTTTCGTATATACCCTGCTTCGAATCGGAATACTCTTTTATAGTATAGTTTTTATGGCACTGCATATTGCTGACAGCCTGGGCACTTCCATTGTGTGCGATCGGCGACGGACAAACATCATTATCAACATTTGGGACACAGTCGCGTCGTCATCATCATTACCAGCATCATTATCGAGCTGCATTCGTGATTGTTGTCGCATCAGCCAGGGGAAAACGTAAGAAAAAAGATCCACAGCCAAAGCCAGAGCCAGAGCCAGAATCGGAATCAGAAACAGAGAACCCAGTTGATAAGTCGTGCTCGGCTGCAATGGCGACAGAAGCGTAGCAGCAGCCTCTGGAGCACTCCGGCACAAAGATCTCGCTTGCCAAAGCCACTCACGTATGCCGGCCGAAACAACATCTCGCCGAGAATCATATATATATAAAAGATATATACATGTACATGGTGGAACTGACCTGGACAAGAATCGCTGCAGAAGACGATGAAGTGACGAAGCGGATCCTCAACACGCTGACAGAATCAGCAAACAACAAATATTATGCATACAGCTGATTCAGATTGGAACGAATCTGGGCTGGGATGATGGCACAAGATGGAATAGGATGGACTGGAGTGGGCGGGGGACGTGCTCTGCCGAACTGAAGTGAACTCCATGCGTGGATATTAATGACCGGCCTCGACCCCGGACAAGAACAACAGCAATAGCAACAGCAACAGCAACAGCAATGGCAACGAACGTGCCCAAGTAATAAAGAAATCTTCGCAATGTTGCGCGGGGGCGGTTGGTTCGCTGGTTGACTTGCTTCGCTGGATTGTTCGATGGTTGGATGCCGGCTGCTTCTTCTTGGAAAGCAAGCAAAAAACAACAACAACAAAATATATATAAAAAAGGAAAGAAAGCAAGAACATTGGGGTGGAGGAGGCAGGCAGCCCGGGCAATTGGCAAGCGCGTCGAAGAGGCGCATAAATTACGGGAACACAACAACCACGTTCACATCGGAGACGGGGACGAGGACGCTTCAGTGGCGGTTTCCGGGAGGGAACTCGGGAAATTAAACACCTAGCTCTAGGAACAATGTATTAACTATGGTAATCATAATATTTAACACATTAATTATCTAGATTTTTAGAGCGAAACCAGCCACAAAGAACGTTGATCGATTGGCTTTTTAGCTAATTTGAGTAAGTTCTGGATTGCATGTCAAGTTAATGGCCATTATGAACATTAAATATATTTTTTAATATTTAATTTGAGCCTGGAAAGGGGTCTAAGCCCCCTTTGAAAGCTTGACATAAATAAGCCCCTGGCTTGAAGACTGATTTGGCGGAGTGAGATTTCTCTGTGGCAGGAAATGCTGCTGCTGCTGCTGCTGCTGTTGCTGCCTCGTTGACATTGCCCTCTCGGCTCTTGTTTTGTTTTTTTCCTTTTCTTTTCTTTTTTTTTTGCCCGCGGAAACACACCCATCATCAGCTGATGCAGAAATTTTGCTTAATTTTTTAATTGCCCCAGCGGTGTTCTGTTTCCCTACTCCGCTTTGTTTTTGTCTGGCAATTAAAAATGCGTAACGCGCCGGCTTCTGGGTGAGGTGCCTTTGTTCTGTCGGTTTTTTTTTTTCTGCTGTTATTTTGTGAGCTAAGCTAATGAGTTGATTGCCAGTGCAACATTCGTGAATAAAAAAAAACCGATTCATAAATAAGGCAGAACCTTTACGCTCCTTGCTTCCTGTCTCAGAAATCACTTAATTTATGACTTACGGTTAACCAGATTTCATGCCCAACGCAGAGGGAAACTCACCTGGAATGAAACAAAGAAAAACAAAACAATTAGTATAGAAAATAAGCTCAAGTTTTCCTTTGGGGACATGCTCCTCTTGTTCGAAACCCTTCCTTCCTCATAAGTGTCCCCCTGCATATATGCATATATAACTTTTGTTTATCTTATGAAAGTTTCTTTTCATGGCATTTTCCATGTTTGCCAGGCCAAACAAGTCGAGGAAAAACCGAAAGCAACAACAAAATACTGTTCGAGATGCATCTAAATTAAAGCAACAACAACCACAATGACAAGAGCCTTAACTAAAGGCAACAAACAACTGAAATAAGCAGCTCTGGACAATTGAAGGCAGGACGGAGAATTGTCCAGGCCAAAACCAGATGATAATAATGACGATGGCGGCAAGGCGGGACTCTCGAGGGGATCAGGAGCAGCAGCAGCAGCAGCAGCAGGAGCGGGAGCAGGAGCTGCAGTTGGAGCTGGAGCCTAGCCCAACATTGTTTTTCTTCTCCTCACGGCCGGAGCCTGGCTGTTGTTTTTCGGCTTTATATCTGCGCCTCAGAATCATGTCGCGGAGCCAGTGAGCAACATGTTTGTGCAACTTGCGAGTGCTGCGGCACTCGGCACTCGGCACAGCAGCAGCAGCAGCAGCATCAGCATCGGGCGATTGCCAAGCCTCAGATGTTGATGTTGCAGTTGTTGTTGCCCGTGTGCCATATACATAGTCATGTTGCCCAATGCACAGGGCGTAAAAATGATAATAAATTGGATATCAATTGCATTTATAATTGTAACAAAATCAAATCACATCAAATCATTAAGTTTGATACTTTAAGCCTGGCTTGAGTGCTTCTTTTCTCCTCTAAGGCTTTGAATTTTGATATAGTTTCTAAATATTAAAACAAACTACTATGTATTTTGTTGCCGTGTGCCCAGTCATGTTGCTGCTGCAGATAAGTTGCTGCTGCTGCGGCTGCCACTTGCCATTGAAGTTGCTCATCAACTTTAGTTTACCAACACATGCGAATGCGAAAGTCGCAGCTTGTTGCATTTAGTCATCGCAGCTCCCTCCTATATGTATATCCCCTCCGATTTCTCCGATCCCCTCCCTGCATTCGTTACGTTCCACTTCAACACCCGTCGACCCGGCACACTGCCTTTCCCACAGAAAAACGTAGAGTGCAACAGAGTTCGTTCCACTCGATTTTCGCCCCGCCGCCTCCCGCCGCCGATTGCCGCATTTTCCCCGCTGGCTTTTGTTTTGATTTCGTGCAGTTTGTTTTGCTTTTCATATTTCTTCTGGATTTTGTATTTTGCTCATCGTTCGCTGGCTCTCTCTCCAGCTCTCTTGCTCCGGATAATGGCAGCCAGGCGAGAAGTGGAGATGTGGATGTGGAAACTGGAACTGGATGTGCACTCGTGACGTCACAGCGAGGGCATTCACTTTTCAGCAGCAGCAGCAATAACAGCAGCAGCAGCAGCAGCAGCAGGAGCAACTGCAGCAGCAGCAACATGTTGCCGACAACAATCTGCGGCTGCCACATTTGTCTTTCACCGCTCGCCGCCATTGTCCACTTTATGAGCCACGAAATTCAAATTTACACATCGATAGCGAGGCGAAGCTCGGGAGCTGCACTCATTGTCACGATAAATCAATTGGCCTCTGTGGCCCCGTTGCAGCAGCAGCCACAGCAGCAACATCAGCAGCATCGGCAACATGGCTCGCCAGCGGATTGGAGGTTGGACTGGAGGCTCAGAGCCCCTTGTCGGCATCTCTCGTTCACAGTAGCAACATGCAGCTGACACTTACGTATGTTAATGTTGACAAAAGAGTCAAGACAAGAGCAGCAGCGACGGTAGCAACAATGGCCCCATCAATTCGTGGGGGGAAAGTGGCCAAGAAATCGAGTTCAAGACGAGTGGGAGATACTCGAGTTGCAATGGTGACCAGTGCTGGCGAGGAAAAGTGTCTTTAAGTAAGCAGAGTCAGAGGGGAAAAGCCCAAAACTGATATCTATAATATATATTTTCTTTCCAGGAGTTTAATTAAAGTATTTTTCTTCTTTATTAAATTGAAAACTTTATGGTTTTGTCTCTTGTTTCCCTTCTTACACCATATCTTGTTTTTAATATTTTTTCTTTTGTGGAAATTAGATCTGATTGGTTCTAAAACAACGACCATTAGCAGCACTGTAACCCCTCCTGTGGGTACAACTGCAACATTTCTATTTGATTCGATTTTCCTGGAACATGCTCGGCCGCTTGACCCCCTTTAGTCGCCTTCCCTGGCGATTTATATGCGGGTCGCATGCAAAGCGCCATGTCAACAAATCAGCCTGGCAACATACACGGCCACGCCCCCTCCCGACGCCCCCCTATCGTGACGCGTCAGTAATGCAATTATTTTGATTTTTGTTAAACATATTTCCCCGTTTTCTGTCTGTGTGCCATGGCATGGCTAGAGCAAATAAAAAGCGGCTGACATTTTCATTGGAGCGAACTCCTGGCCGCTTGCCGGCTCCGGCTGCGGCTGGCTGGGGATCATTAGGCGCACCCCGGGGCCATTAATTTGAGCCGGCCGAAAAGTGTTTGCCAATATACGAAAACACGAAGCTAAAAAGGCCAGCGCACGAGGAGCAATTGGTTGGTAGGAAGAAGGAAACCCGGGAGAGGCAGCTGAGAAAACAGCCAGCTAAACGCAGCATTTAAGATAAATCCGCGTCGATAGCCGCAGACCTGAAGAAGTTAGAGGCTCGAGGAGCTAGTTGTGGGAATGGGATAAGGGAATAGGAATAGGACAGAGCAAAATGGCCATCAAGTTCAATGCACAGAAACAAGTTGGCGGCGGCGGCGGCGGTGGCGGTGGCGGCGGCGGCACACGAGAACCAGAACTTGGCCAAGAGCACAAGCACGGAGCCAAGTCATGGCAATGCCTTCCTTTTGAACCCCTGAAGAGGGTATTATCATTGGCGGGGCCATCAAGTGTGGGCCTTTAAGCGACTTTGGACTGGGATCTACTGGCTCTTGGGCTCTACCCATGCAAGTCTTTAATTTTTACGAGTTTAAGATGCTGGCTCTTGGGGAGAGTCTGGATCACAGGGTTCTCTTATTTTTTCCGGGATTTTAATCAGTTTTTTTTTTTGTTTTGTTGGTAAGGGCATTACCGGCTTCGGTTCTCAGCTTACTGCCGTAAATTAACTCTCCTCATCTCAGGTTCAATGCTCCATTTAGACGGTGGACAGTTGCAGGCAGACTGCATCGCGCACTGCTGGGCGGTAAATCAGAAAAATCAACACATAAAAACTAAACAATCGCCTCATTAATTACAATTAGAAGTGTTTATTGCACAAGCGCGTCCATAAAACGGGGAGAAGAAGCTCTGGCCAAAGGGGCTTGCGTCATCATCAATCTTTGGCCGGGCGCGGAGAGAGTTGAGGCTGGAGGTTGAGACTCTGAGAGTCCAGTGATCGCAGCGACAACATGGGACTTGGTCTTGACCAAAGACTGGAGACAGACGAATGGAGAGACTGAAGACTGAAGTCTTGGAACCTGGGGACTCGCGAGACACCCGTGGGGCAGCCCCGGGGGCAGGCTGTAGGATTCATCAATCAACAGCTGTCACTGCCGCCGGCAGCCGGCCAGTTTGCTCCATCTCCAACTCCATTTGCTGTCCCGGGATCTGTCTCTGGTCCAAAGCCGGGCTGTCACTCTGCGCGGCGCATGCGCAGCCGTCTTGGCCAACAGCAGCTTCCTGTTGTTGACCAGGCCGCCTGGCCGCCTGGCCGTAGCAGTGACTCGCTTCTGATTGCGAGTGGAAAATTGCCACTCCGCTTTTTATGCAAATGCCTCGCCGTAATTGTTGCACGAATATTGCATAATCATGACACATTACAAATGATCCGCCGATTCCAGCGTGCCCCAGTCATCATCAATGTCACGCCTCATTAGCGGCACAATCGGCATCATTGGAATCAGAAGCTCGCCCCTGTCGCAACTGATTTGTGTCCGAGTTAGCAGGAAGGAATCCCGGGAATTGCACTTTAAGTTCGACTTAAAGTGGAGCAGAGGCAGGCAGCGATTCAGGACTCTCCTCCATTCCAGGCCATTTGGCTCCGGTCACGCCCACGGTCCGGATCTGGGTTCTATTTTCAGGCCGCTGTGGCTTGCCTCGCTGACTCCCATCCATTAACCGGGCCGTCATTTATTTTTACCTTTGGCCAACACCTTTCTATGGGAGAGCAAAACAGCATCTGGCCATTGGCTTTTTAAATATTTAAGCAGCCAGGAGGAGCACACGAGTCCAGGACGCCGCTCCCGGTGAGTGTCTCTCACCTGTCGCGTTGACAAAACGCTTTCCCACGGCAACGCCCACAAAGGACCACGCCGTTGTGGGCGAAAAGGGTAAGGCGGAGGCGGGAAATGGTGAAAGCTGAAACCTTCGAGTGATTACAGACAGAAAATGGGAAACCCATAAAGCAGATTGATTGGGTTTTGATTTATTTTCGAAGGGTTTTACCTATATTTATTAGCTTTGGATATGAGTTCAAAGTATTTTTATATTTTCTATATGAAATCTTTGCCAAGTTCTTTACTATTTAATACTTTTTCCATAGCTAATCCACTTAAAAGCCCTTCAATTTATTTCCTGTGTAGGATTTGGCTTTGGCTTTTATAATACATATAGGATGACCTGCGGCGCTGCCTGGACGTGCGGACAAAACTGTCTATATGCGAATAAAGTCCGTCTATCAAATGACAACAACGCTGAGAGCCGGAGCCGGGGCAAAATGTCCCTTTTTGCAGAGAGCATCCTTTGTGCCGTGTCAGCAAACTAGATTCGCTTCCCAGTGCCATTTATTTATCTGTGGCCCCTTTTCGCTTTTGCCCGTTTTTCCAGCTTTTCCCCCCGATCTCCCCCCCCTGGATTTGGTCGCTAGCTTTTGACGCTTTATTTCCGTATCCGTTGCTGCGAGCGGCATTTTGTTTACCCGCAAAGCGAACTCAACCAAAGACAGTTGGAAGGCAGCACAGGAAGAGAGAAAAGAAAGCACTTTAATGTAATTGCGAATCTATGTGAAACGAAATATTCCCTGCAGTCACTTCAATCGCTAACTGGAAACTTGGTCAAGAGCTGCCTGTTCCCCGAACTCCGCTTGGCGTGTCCCCCCCCCCCAGGGATGATAAGCGGCTTGGGTGACCGTTTGCAAAGGCATTTCTGCATTACTCAGAGTTGTGAAATTGCATTGTATGAGTAAGGCAACCCGATCCGATGAAGTGATCCCTCGTCGGCTGCCGGCTGCCGGTGTATTTCACTCATCTAATTGGCCATAAGCCCCACCGCTTGTGCACCACCGCCGACTAACCAACCCACCAGACACTTAACCCCCGCAGAAACTGGGATTACGATGAACGGAAAGGCCCCTCGAGGGGGCCCCTCGTGTGCGGCGACATGTCAAAGTAACATTTAACGGCTTTGATGTTTGTCAAATGGCATTTTAAACAAATGCAACTGGCACACGGGGCAATAAAAGGCAGCAGCAGCAGCAGCAGCAGCATAAGTAAATAGCGCTATAATTTACGCTTTTCAGGTGGAAATTGCACGCAATGTCCCCCGCACTTTTCCCTCATATACGAAGCGAGTTTGGGAGGGATTTATGAGTGCAAAGCACAACACTTTGGTGTAAAAATAAAAAAAAAAGTGAAGAAGAAAACCAGAGCTGTGAGCGTTCCAAGTCATAAAGCAATAATTAGCCAGTAAGCCACCAGCCAATGGTGGTGAGATAAGCTTCAGAGCGTTATTGGCAAGACAGAAAATGGGCTTCGCTTAATTATGGCACTTGCAATAAATAAATAACGAGTGGAAATGCATGCCAGTGGCTGGTGAATGGCTGGAAAAGCCGTTCGACTCAGACAGCTTGACGCCAGAAGCAAAGGCAAAACACAGCACAAAACCAAAACCAAAACCAAAACCAAAAGCTGCAAAATGCAAAATGCAAAAAACAAAAAACAAAAAACAGAAAAACCCGTGTAATGATGATGATGAAGCTTTTTGCAAAGCAGTCATAGTCATACCCGTACACAATGGCAATTAGAGTGCAGTGTGTAGTGGCAGTGGAAATTCCCGTTGGCTTAAACAAAAGGCGCAAACACACAAATTGCAGCGGTCGGATTTCAAATAATAACAACGGCGAGTGTAATAAAATCATGGCAGTCCAGGCTGACCTCAAAATGTGGATGGTTGGCCAAAAGGGAAATGCTAATGACACTGAGTGAGGGGAACCGCAACGAACCAGCTGTTGCCGGTTGCCGGTTGCCGGTGGTGGCGGGGAGGAGGAGCAGCTAAACATTTTGGCAAGCTTTTTGGCTTTGCGGAGATTTACAAAAAACTTATCGGCTTAAAGGCCAATGGCGAATGACAGGTGCCAACTCATTCGCCATCAATCTCCGCGCAGTCAAATCTTGTTTTGTTGACTTGTCAAAAGCGCTGACGAACGGCCACCACCACCACCGACACGCCATCTAGCGTGCGGTCTGGGCAACAGCAACCGCAGCAGCAGCAGCAGCAGCAGCAGCAACAGCAACAGCAACAGCAACAATTTGTAATCCTATTAACCCCTTGACTGCAATTAATCAATATTTTGGCCAAAGCCACTTGACCCGCCAAAACACGATTAAAAAGCCATAATTGAAAGTTGTCAGAGGGAGCGATAAAGCGGAGGAGTTGTTTGGGGAAAACACATTACGTTTAGTTAATTATTATAATACCTCAATAATATAGTATATATAGAGCTTAATTGGCATGGCATCGGTGTACTAATGACAAATCAATCAGCTTATGAAATTCTATATGCCCATCAAGCCGATGCAAATTGCCAAGTTAACTCAAAGTTATGTCCACATTTTATGCATTCGCAAATTAGTGGCTTTCATTATAATTATTTTTAATTTTTATTTAATTTTCTTCTCTTTTTTTGTTGCCCATTTTATTTGCGAGTTTTGCTTTGTGTGAATATTTTTATGATATTCATTCTATGTGCTTTTTTTTTGCTTGTTTTTGCAGCGAAATCTTCAAGGCCATGCACATTGAGTGACTCGAGTTTTTGCCTCGATGTTTTTCGCCGCTCGCCGATTTTATATAATTTTATTTTTTGTGTTCCCCCCTTTTGTTCGTTCTTCGCGGCGATTGCAACCTGTCGCAAATATTTCGACGCATTTGTTATGCTTAGCTTATTTCATTATGATGATGATGGCTGCTGCTGCTCCGTATATATTTATAAATGTTGCAGTCATTCATCATGGCAGCTGGGGAGCTGAACACCTGAGCACCTGAGCACCGGAGCACCGGAGCTTACTGCGCCCACAGACTACAGTCGTAGCTGCGAACAGGAAGTGGCCCGGCCGGAGCTCTAAGCCAAATCGCATTGCAAGGCCAACGAAATCAGTGAGAAATTCCCGCACACTTGACTCCAGCAGCAGCAGCAACTCCACTCCAACCTGACCGATTGCCACCAGTCAAGGCTGTTGGTTGGCTTATCTTCTGGAGAAAGCGGTTCTCTCTGGGTCGTTAAAGTTGCTGCCGTAAATTATTTAATTCCTCCAGCTACCGACCCATCAATTGCAACCTGTTTCGGCGATGACGTGATCTTGAGCGTATCCAAAACCGATTGGCCAAGACCAAGCACTAAGTGGTAATTTATCATTGGCAGCTATGCTGGCTGGCCAACAAGGAGAAACAAAAAAAAAACAACAAGGCAAAAACAGGAAATATAAACGGAATTTCCGAAATGCAGTAAATATTAAAAGAAATATTAGCCAAGAAAGGGCCTGCAAAGATCTTTTAAACTTGCTAGAATTTAATAAAAAAAATTATTTGCATTTCTTAAATACATTTTAAGATAGATTTAAAGATATTTTCAAGATGATTTATAATGAATTTTATTTATTTATAAAATATAACACTTATATACATAGTAGAGGTGGAGAACTATCGATAGTTTTATCTGCATCGATAGTGATCTAGTATTCTTTTCCCTAAAATCGTTTGAAAAGTAATATAAAACTAATAGAATCTATTGAAAAAGGGAATGTTTAGTGTTAAAAATTACGTATTATATTACTTTTCAAACGATTTTAGGGAAAAGAACACTAGATCACTATCGATGCAGATAAAACTATCGATAGTTCTCCACCTCTATTATATAGTACTTTTTATATAAAAACATATGTAAACCTTTTAGGTTTTCTGTATATTTATAAGAATTCTTTCCTAATCTTTAATATCTTTTAGATCGTATTTACATCTTTTAGATTTCCCTACTCATTTACTGACTTTTAGTCAAAATCTTTAGACAAATCCTTGAAACTTCATACCGGAAAAGGAATTGGTAGAAGATAAAGTTTATGTGAATCTGGAGACATATTGTTTTGATTTTGATCTTTTCTTTCGGTGCAAATAAAGCGATTTGTATGCCGCAGCCGTTGACCAATTGCGGTTAATAATACTGCCGGCCTGACTCGTAGTTATTGCGAATGTAAATATTTGCGAGAAGCGAATGAACCGAGCATGGGCGAGCGAACCTCTCGCAGTTCGCATTTAGCATTTCGCATTTCGCATTTCGCATTTGGCATCGGTTGAATGCACTGTGGCCTGGAAACAGAAGTTGTTGACGGCGAATAATCGCCTTCTAAAATCCGCTCTCTGAATTATTTATGCATGTATGTAGGAAGGAAGGATCTGGGGGGATATTGGGCAGGGCTCTCGAGGAGACGGCTGGGATCGACCGGCACTTGTTATGCAAATGCCATTCAAAGGTAAACCGGCGAAGAGCGGTTTTCGCGTGTTATTTTTGTTTTGAAATGTATCCAAAAGATACCGAGATACTCGCTACTACGGGAGCTGTCGTCATTGGCAGCCGGAGCGTTTGGCTGGCGTCACAACGCTGCTCTGACGACGTTAGCTATTGCTTTCCGGCATTGCAAGTCTCGCACGGGGGCTACGGATACAGATACAGATACAGCTCAGATACTGGCTACGTTTAGGGGAAATAGGTGTGTGAGTGCGCTTGTGTGGGTGCAGATACAGATACGAACACACACGCGCGAGATACTTTGGCCAGGCAAGCGCATTTTATAAATAGTTGCTGCTGTTGTTGATTTTAAACAGCAACAACAAGTTGTTTGTTGGCTTCTCCCATATATTTTTGTTTCTTTTGTCATTGCAAATCGAAAAATAGAAAAAAGATTTTTGTTTTAAATAAAAACAAATAAATACAACATTTTTGATATAGCAAAGCTAGAGAGTGAGAGCCAGCGAGGTGAGAGAGAGAGAGGCAGAGAAAGGCGAGCGATCGTTTTCAATTTTCGCAGTTGCTGTTGTTGTTAGTCAGCAGCAGCAGCGACGACGACGACGACGGCAGCGACGGCATTGACCGCTAGAATGCAATCAACCTAGTCCAAGGCCAAGTGGCCAGCGGTTTTTATTTTATTATTATGATTATTGTGCGGCCGAGGTGTGTGTATGTGCCTGTGAGCGGGTACTGGTGTATCTATAGCTACGAAATTCGCACTGCTCCGCGGGAGACTCAGCTGCCCCGTGAGTAATTGCCCCACGGCTGTTCCTGGAAGTGCAGTGCGAATTTTGGGTGTTTTTCGGTTGCCAGGCGGCAAATAAAACTGAATTTCCTCTTTCCCCTCTCTCCGATTTCCGTAACCAAAGCGAGCGCCAGCTAAGCAAACACTTTTTATTGCATTGTTTGCACAAAACTGTTTGTTGGTTAAACATTTCTGATTTATGCTTGCCAATTAATTGGCCAGCAGCAACCGGAATTGCCTTGATTTATGCACTTTCTGTGTATTTTTCGTATATCCAATTTCGAATTAAATTCCGGCCGTAATTCATGAATCCCTGTAGCAGACAAAACTAAGTCTAGACCTGGCCAAGTGTCATTCTGCTAATTAAAGCCAGCGAGGCGTAGGGGCTGAAGGATCCTGCTAAAATCTCTGGCATACTTTTTGGGAGCAAAAAGCCGGGAATACGGAACCCAGAGCCCGGCTAAGTCTTTAAACTGGTATAGGGGCAACTTTCCAATCCGCTGACTGGGATTGAGACACCACCACCAATCATTTAGCAAAAAACCCGCCGCTGACATGTCAAGGTTTCACTTTGTTTCGCCTCAACACACACTGCCCACACGGATATGTTTAAATATAAATGCAGATAAGTGGCTTTTGCATTATATAGTATATGGAGGTGTATGTACATACGGACATATAGATTCGATCCGACTGCGTTTCCACTCCGCAGAAGTCAATTAGAGGCATTAGCCTGTCCAAAGCGACAAATTACTCACCTGCAATTAGAAGAGCGAAAAATAGACGTGAGATGGTATTGAGCGGTGGCTTCGGCAATTTGAATAAGAAATCTATTTGCATTTTGCATTGTAAATGTTCCTGCCTTTTTCAATAATTATGATAATAACGGGTTTGCACCGCTCGAGCGCAAAAATCGATACATAAATCAAATATTGCTCATACGCCACGGCAGCCCGTCGCCATCATTTCTATACAAACAATCACCATAATGATGATGGCGCACGCAACGACTAGCTTTGTACCTTCCTTAAGCCCGATGTTTACAGCGTTTACTTTGACTTTGGCGGGGCTGCATTTTCTTCTACCAACTTTTCCAATTACCCCCCAAAAAAGTAAGCAGAAATTGTTGCTTGGGGGGGGAGTGTCACGCAAGCTAACCTTGAAACCTTATCGATTCGGAAAGAAAGAAACCCAACCCAGAACCCAGAACCCAAACTCAAGCCCGGAGTCAAACACAATTTGCCAGTCGCCGGCGTTATTTCTGCGTGTAATTGGCCGGACTTAATTAGATTCGAGGCGGCGAGATTCCAGGAGGAAGAGCGTGTGGGCCGGGTTATAATTAAAATTGTTCCCGATTTAAAATTCGCCGCCGGAGAAGGTTGGAGAAAATTCACTCAACTCGTGTGCAGCCAAGAGAGCGAAGCCTGCGCACTTCTAGACTTCACTTAGAGAGCCAGAGAATCGGAGAATCTCTCGGTGGAGAATCTGCCTGTGGGTCTCTCTGTAAAATGCGCGGGAAACCCGAAGCGTTATTTATGACGACCCACTGAACCACTCTGATGACGTTGATGCTCCTCTTTCGCCAGGGGGGGGAAGGGTTAGATTTGCGTGGGTTTTTCGCCGCAACCCTTAAAAGTGTTGCCATATCGATTTTCGCTGGTCGAAAGGGGGAGGAGCAGGAGGAGGTTTGCGCCCCAGCGATGTTTCTGCCGCTGCCTCTGCCTCTGCCTCTGCTTCTGCCGCAGTCGGCGTTTCTCGTTTTTCATGTCTGCCGTGACCTTGAATACATTTGCAATTCCTTCGTGCGCTGCCAACTAATGTGTGTACGTGTGTCTGTGTGTGTGCGTGTGTTTGTTTGTCGGCATTTTACCAACTTTTTCTGCTTTCCCCCGACTTTGCTCTGTGCTGGTCAGCACCCCATTGATGTTGCCATATATCTATATAAATATATTTGTTGTCATGACAAATTTGGTATGCAAAAAACGAGAATAAAACAAGATATTCTGTCATGTTTGGCTGCTTGGAGGTGGCAAATGCGAACTGGCACTGACTTGTTGCAAACATTTTCGTGGAGAGAATAATTTGTTTGCCAAGATGTACCGAAAGAGCGCTGATTTTTTTAGCTTTAAAAATATAAATTATGACTGCATGTGTATGCTATCACATCCCTGGTGATTTATGGCTGCCTCGGATATAACCCATTATTCCGCTTGAGCTTGACTTTTGCCCCGCTGCACATAGCACCAAGTCAAATGCCAGGGCCCCTCGTCCTCTTAGCGCCATTTTCTGACATTGCCGGCATTTGAATTTCAATGCAGTTTTCCTGCGGGGACTTCAAGGGGAGGGTTGTGAGATGCCGGGAATGTTAACCTGCGAGGCGTGCCGGCGTTATTGCTCTGCTTTAATTAAGCCGCCCCTCCTATACCATCAACCTCCTCCATCAACCTCCTCCATCAACCTCCTCCATCAACCTCCCACAATCTACCCCCAAATGCAAATGTCAACGAGCTGTTGCTCTGTCGTTGGCTTCTGCCCACGCCCACACCTTGCCTTGTTGCGCATCGGAAAAAAGATCACTCAAGCCAGATCAAAGGTGCATATCAAATTACCATATAATTGCTTATTATACTTTTTATTAAGGAATTTGTAAATTACTTTAAATCTTTTAAAATTAAATATCAAACAAGGTGAATCTTTTTTAATGGATCTTTGGGAATTTGAAGTAAAAGAACTACTTATTAAATTTAATATCAATAGGAGTATGACTTGTTTAAAGGGTTCTTAACATGTATTAAATATATCATCAGAAATCAGAAATTACATATTTTATACATCTTTAAAGCCAGATTATTGTGCAAATATATATTTTAATTCAAGACTTTGCTTTGCTCCCCCACAAAACTTTTCCATGGCACGTGTTCTGCCTGTAGGTTCATAATCCCGCACTTACTGGGTATTAATTCACACAATATCACCCCGACATACATATACATAGCACTGAGAGTGCAGAGGGTGTGTGTGCGAAAAGCATTTGTTTGGCAAACCGATCGCCATTCTCTAGTGATGTAAGCAGGGCAGGCACTTTGCGATACATTGTTTGCGGACTGCATTTGTTTTCCCACTCGACAAACAACACCCGCTTTGCAACCGCCAACCCCGCCCCCCTGATCAGTCAACTGAGCGTATAATTAACGAAGATTGCCATATCAAAAAACCAAAACAGAAAGCAACAAAATGGAGCTGCTGCCTGCAAATGAAATCACCTGGCGAGCTGCTTTGGCTTTGCTTCTGTGCTGCCGCTTGTTTGGCTTTTAATTATGGCGACTGCGGCGACGCCAACAATAAATTTTCGATATATAAACACACGTATATACATATATACATATATCAGGTGTATATATAAGTAAATACATATAAGCATACTGGCACGCCGAGATATGTATGTTTGCGGGGGATACTCTCTCGCACGTTTGCATATTCATGGCATTATTAATTCATTTTGCGCAATGCGAAAATTAATTAGCCATGAAAAGTGAATCGACCGCAAAACAATTCCAACGTCGATCCGATGCATTCACATTTTCAAATTGTTTATTGTACAATTAACAGAAAACAGAAGAAAACAGCGGCCGAGGAAGAGGCACGACGAGCAGCCAAGTCCCCGCTTTTGACAAGTGAAACGTTCAGATTTATGGTTGATATTTCCACGGGCTTGTTTGCAAGCAAACAAACTCGCCTCGCCAGATAAATGGAAATTTAAGTATGAGCGAAAATACATGTGTTGTCATTAGCCAATGATTTAGCTACCGAATAAATCTCATAAATATTATTCGCCGAAGCTCCCTATCTCTATTTGAATGCAGCTCATTATGATACAAATTTTGAGCGGAATAAATTGAAGGCTTTTAGATGAAGTGGTTCTCAGAGATCTATGGCTTTGAGATAACAGCAGAATTGTGGGAATTGTTGGGGGCTTAATTGGGTATGATAATGAGGGAAGTATTATATATGGCATATGGAGTATGACATCAGAGATGTACGACTCCTCAAACGGGAATTATCTCTTCAGTTAAGATTTGAATGAATTAAATTTGAAAAGGAAAGTCTAGCAAATATTTCTTGAGACAGAAAAGTAAATAAAGAATTTTAAAACGTGAAATATGTGACAGAATAGGAAAGAAAACTTTGATTTAAAGAAAATGTTGTTTAGTTCTTCAATTTAAATAATTTTAATAGTAAATTTAATAACAAACCAGAAACATCTGGTAATAATATATATAAACCGCAAATTAGCCGTAATGTGTGGCTAGCTTTTCCATTTTCCATTTTCTTCTCGGACTTTTCAACAATCAAATACTTTGGTTAAAAAATTAAATGGAAATGAAAATGGCAAGTGTAAATTGGGCTTTAATTTGACGATAGCTCGAAACCAGAAATTTTATATAATTAGCAGCCCAATAAGCCACAATTTGTGGCCAGATTTTCCATTTTCCACTTGCCATTTTCCCTCCGTTTTTCTGCCACTGACAACGACGTCAGAGCGGCGACAGCAACGTCGGCGTGCATTTGTGTGCGAACACGTGCCGTTGCACCTCCCAGCCCCCAGCCCCTTTTTGGGGGGAAGACCAACCGACCACCCACCCGACCACCCGACCCCCAGTGCACCATTCCCCATCCCATCCCCCCTTATCTCCTCTCTGTCAGTGTGTGTGTGTGTGTGTTTGCGGCGATTTGAGCGGAAGTGAGTGAAGTGAGCGAGTGCGCATGGCGGACGAGAAAGAGAGAGACAGTGAAGCGAGAGCCAGAGAGCGGATTGCATTTTCATGGCTAGCGTTTGTTGCGCAACATTCGCTTTTGCCGGCCGGCGCAATGTATTTGCTGCAACAGTGTGGCAAGTGTGTCTGTGTGCTGTAACCTAGAAAACTGCATTTCCACGCGCCAATGTATGGGTGGAAAAAGTACAGCCACGACAACAGTTGCAAGGGCCGCCATTTTGTTGTGTTCGGTGCCACGAAACTAGGCCAATTCGCCGGGCTGCCCTCTTTCGGCTGCCATTTGGCTTTACTCTTTGTTTTTGCAAAAACTTGTTCCTTTTTGTATTGTTTTTGCTTCTGGGTGAAATGAAATGAAATTGAAATGAACCCCCCCCCGGAAGGAAGGAGGTTGGGGTGCCTCTCGGGGCTCGTGGCAAACGTTTGCCAAAAGATGTTTCGCAAACATTTCGATTACATGCCGCTGACCACAATGTAAAAAGGCCAACAACAGCGATTTGTTCATGTCGCTGGCTGAAAATCGGGCCGAAAATATATGTTAGGCTATTATATGCAGGAGAAGGAATGCACTTTATTTGCAGAGAAATAAATATATTAATTTTTAAGCTCAATTCTGGCAGTTTTGGAATGCATTTGCTATATTAATTTTGAATAAATTCCTTAGGGTTATTTCCTTATTTCCTTTTTCCTTATTTCCTTTTTCCTTATTTCGTTTAGAAAATATAAAACACTTAACTAAGACATAAATAACAACCCTCTTAGATTTCTACATTATTTTCTGCAGTAAAATAAATGAATAAACAAAATTTGTAATTAAAAATGTAAGTTAACACGAGTTTAAGCCAATAAAAACACAATTTAACCTTGCTCTTTATTTAAGCAAAATCCATTTAAAGTTGCATTCTATTTAATCTCATTCTAAACAAACATAAAAATCAATCATTCGTGATCTTACGACAAATGCTTCTCATCGGATTTGTGTAACGATTTATAGCGCTTTTCCCCTGTCTATATTTATATTGCATCGTGCCAGTGCACATATATCGAATCTGGCCATAAGCAGAAGGCTGGCTAAGTGTGTCAGAGGCGCGGGCCACCAGGCCCAATGCCAAATTCCGCATTCGGCGATGCGCTCTTTTTCGGGCTCTGCCAATGCGGATGACAGTGGGCCAAAATGGGCACTGCATTTGCCTGGTGCTAGGGAAATGTTTACTTTTGCGGTGGTCTTTCCCTGATTTTCCTGCTTGGTGGCGATGACAAATATAGCCAGGTTCAAACAGAGAAACACAGAGGGAAAACAACCAACCACAGAGGAGAGCCAAGGCAAAACGGAAACGAGGCCAAACGATGAGCTGAAGCTTTTGGCTCGAGACTCGAGTGTCCGTTGGCTTCGTTTTGTTTCGTTTCGTTTAGTTTCGTTTTGTCACCTTGAACATGAAAATTGGCGCTGCATTTGTTGCTCTTGCCTGCTTTTCCACTTTTCCGCCTTTTCGTCTTTCCGCCTTACCGCCTTACCGCCTTTCCGCCTGCATATGTGCACTTGGCACAGATCGAGCGCTGCCGTGGAAAATGCCAAACGAAATATGCATTTTTCCAATACGGAAAATCGCCTGGCCTCTGCCGCCCGCTAACTGCGTACGTAGCGAAATGTACGTTTATTTTTATTGCATTTTTAGCTGTCCCATTTGCCTTAGTCACATTTCTGCAATTATGACAAATTTATGAGTTCGTTTCTCCCACACCGACGGCACGACACACTTTGGCACTCACACTGGCACGCACGATGAGTGCCTTTGTGTGTGGGCACTCCTGCAACTGACTTTTGACGGATTGCGGCAGCAATTTTCCATTTCCATTTTCATTTCCTTCGCCTTTGCCTTTGCGTTTGCCTCTGCGTTTGCCTTGGCGTTGCGTTGCGTTGCGTTGCTTGTTGAATGCAAAAATGCCCGAGACGTGAGGCATTTGTCAGCTTTGCTGATAAGTTTAAATGACGCTTTAGTGGATGCAATATTTCAGAATATTTGCAGTAAGGGTGGCTTGTGATAAATCCCCCGATTACATGGATAAATATATTAATATGAAATATCCCTAGAGGGGTTCTGGGCGTAGGCTCCCAAGCTGACATTCATTCTGCTTAAGGTGTAATTACATTTGCGCCCCAGCTGTTTCGCTTCTCAGTCATTACTCATACGCCCCGCATGCCCACCGTGTTGCCTAATCTACCAACGCAGCCAAGATGTCGACACTTTGGCCAAGTCATTTGCAGTTGCTAATGCCTCGCAAATTGCACATCGAAGGGTGAAGTGAGGCATCGAGAGGGCGGGCAGGTCCAAATGGCTTTTTAGCGGCACAATTAACTTTTAATAATAACTCAATAAAGGCGAGCGAGCGAGCGAACGAAAGGCGAGTGCCAGAGTGCCAGAGTGCCAAGAAAAATGACTTATAGATAAATTTAAATCGCTTCCTAATCAGAATTCAAGGTTAACAGCCATATGAGTGAAATTAATACACACAAACGCACACACACCTTGCTCATGCTGACGTCGATGCTGTGTGGCTGTCAAAGGCAAAGCAATTGTTGCTTGCCTGAGGTGCTCGAGTGTGTGGTGAGTGAATGTTGCTGTTGCTGTTGCTGTCGCTCCAAGGTTGCTGCTGCTGCTGTTGCTGTTGCTGCTGCAGAGCCCCTCAAAGGCACTCGTACGGATTTTAATTAAATTTTGCCATATTTCTGCCGCTGCCGATCTTATTTTTCGGTTTAAAAATAAAAATACTTTTTGTGCAGAAAGTTAAGCAGCGAAATACGAAATAATGCAAAGCCAAGGCGCAGGTGAGGCCAAGCACGAAATCATAAATATAAATTAAAGCTTATTTAAAGAGGGACCGCCAGCAGCAGCAGCAGCAGCAGCAGCATTTGGGGCTTGTTCAAAAATAAATGCAAATGCAGTTGGTGCCGGTGCTGGTGCTGCTTGCTGCTTGCTACGGGTGTTAGCTGGCTCTTCTGATGCCAGCTGCAAAACTCGTGCACATTTGTCAAAAAAAAAGGGAAAAGCAGCTAAGCCAGAGCACATAGATACACTTACAAAAAAAACTCAATGAAGCTGCTTAATAATTTGAATTTTATTTACTTTAAATCACTTATAACCGACTTGATTTTACTTAAAAGTAATTAAACTTGAAGTTATACTTAAAAAAGTGTTATTATTCTTGAAGAAATTTTAAAATAAAAAACTAATATTAATATCTTTTATTAAATTCATTTTAAGAACATGTATATTTTAGTTCAAAGCAAATTCAAATCACTTAAAAAGTTGCAAATACAAACTAAGCTACTCAAGATAAGTAATTCCTAAGAAACGATTATATACACCCTCGAGATATTATTAAAATAAATTCAAAATCAACTGCCAAGAACCCAAATAGTATAAATATAATCACTTCCCGTTTTTTTCTTGCTGTGTAATTACGAAATAAATATATATTAGACTCACAAGTATTATATTTGCTTTTAATTAAAACAGTTAATCATGGTTGCATTCATTTGTCAAATGAAGAATCATAGCACTTGGCAGATATTTTTCTCAGTGTGTCACACACACTGGGACACGTGTGCCGCGCCATGTTGGCTGGCCGCGAATGCAGTTTCCCCGTCGTTTTGCCGCTTGTGTCTGTGTTTGTGTTTGTGTTTCAACTGTCAGGCATTGCAAAAGCTTAATGCCAGCTAACCGCAACGCCCCCCAGCCACCCGCCTTGCAAGGAGGATGAAGGGAGGTAGCGGCAGTGAAGGGCGGAGGGGTAGCCCTGAATCACCCGCCGCGCTGTCTGCTCGGGCCGTGCACTATAATTTGCCTGTTTGCTTTGGCTTTGGCTTTGGCTTTAGCGTTTGATATTATAAAACAAATTAGTTGGAAAAAAAAAACAACAACAAAAATAGGAAAAACAGAAACTATGCTATAGTATAGTTGGAATTTGAAAAGTTTATACTAGGGAATATGGCGTGTGCAATTAGCCGCATCTACAAAGTGAATGCTGAGGCGGCTTTCAAAGGGTACGGTCCAATTAAGGCGAAAATTCAGCAGAAAAGTGGGAATTTTATGGGGAAATTCTATGGAGAGCTGTGTATCTCTGTGCAGTTTATGATTCACTAGAGTTACTTGCACTTGTCACCGCAAATTGTTGGCTCTGATTGCTTGTCGCATGTCCTTGTGGCAGTTTGCCTTTTAAATTCCCCTGCAGGATCGACTGGTGGCCTTCCCTTTGGCGGCCATCGTGTCGTGTGTGGTGAGCCGGGGCGATTTATGGAACAGTGCTTAACCGCCCATTGCGGTGGTGGCGTTGCCTTGGCAAGCGCTGAGCCGCTTGGCTTTCAGTTAATGGTTGGCAGCAGAGTGGAGTGGAGCTGCAGGCGGGCGGCAGCCTTGCGGCCAGCAATTGCAATGGCAAGGGCCTTGATTAAAAGGCAAGCGGCGGCTGTCATGGGTGGTAAATGGTAAAAGGTAAATGGTAAATGGTAAATGTAAATGCACATAAATCTGCATTTTAAGTAATAACCCGCACGGCGATGGTTGTGATGGCGAGAGACAAAGCCAGCGCATGAGTAATTTCTGGCTGCCTTCTCCTATTGTTTCACATTATTATTTTATTCCGTTCCATTTAAATCGCATCACGGACTGTGCCAGAGCTGCTGCTGTGCGAAGGTTAATCGCGGATGCATCTAACAGTGCGTATGAGTAATGTCAGCTGCCAGCTGGAGAGCCAACATTACGTATGCGCCACGTGGCCGCCTTGAAGATCTCCAGTTGATTTCGATTCGGATTTCGAGGCAGCTCGAGTGCATTTTGATGCGGCACATCACACACAGCTGACAACTGACAATAATTGCGCACAATTAGACATTAATTGCATTCGTTCTCGGCGATCGTTTAGCCCCAGCTGGCCTGTGTTCGCTCCGAGATGCAAGATGCGGAAATGCGGCATATATCTTTTCAATTAACCAGCCACGCCTTGGCAAAATAAACTTTTCCATTGTGTTCATTTTGTGCATTTGTTTGTTTGTTTGTATTTTTTTGTTTTTTCTGCTCCCCGAAAGGGTGGGCGTGGCCTGGCAAGTCTGACATAAATTCAAATGCGCACTCCAGGCCACAGAAAACTGACACACAAACGGACGGCGGAGCAGGAAGTTTGACGCTTTCGGTCAGCTTTTTATTTTCTTTTTGGTTGTGCAACAGGTATGGAAAGTGAAAGTGCAGCTGCTGGGAGGCAGAGAGACTGGCGAGCGTTTGACTAATTGAAATTAATGAAAAATTGATGGGAATTTGGCAAGAAGAAATAAAATTGCGCGCTAGCTTGTTTATCAAAAAAGAGTCAGTACTAAAGTAAGATCTTGATACACTCTAAATGGATAATTAGCACTGTAAATAATTTAAACACAACGGAATTTATGTTAAAAAGGAATTTTATATCGATTTTTCCTTATGCCTAAGCTTAGCTTTTCCTTATATTATTTTTCGCTCAGTGTGTGCTTTTGGGCTTGCCGGAATGAATGTAAATAAAGCAAATAACCACCATATGAAAATCTAATCAGACTTTCAAGGTTAACATATTCTATCGCGGCTGCTGCTGCTGCTGCTGTTGCTGCTCACTTTGCTATTTGTTCTTCCCGCAGTTTATGTGTGTTTGCTGTTAAGAGCCCTTAAAAGCTCTAAACGAAATAGCCAAACACACGAGGAGCCCACACACACCCAGAGTCGCACACACTCACATGGTGTGCCGTAACTAGTTGGGCATACAGATTGGGGGGAACGGCTGACTGTCCGTTAAAAGGGGGGCGTTTCTGCTCGTTTTTTGTGTTTTTTCTTGGTCTTTGTTGGCTCGTTGTCTGTGTCTTTTGGTTGCGTAAGTTTTGTTTCGGTTCTTGATTTCAGACGGAGGCCCTTAAAGTTCAAACATAATTAATTAAAGAGCCGGAGCCCAGTTGCCGGGACTGGCTATTGATTTTGTTCGCTTGTGTGTGAAGTTAACGAGCTGCTGACATTGCCCTTTTGTGTGATTGATGCGGCTTCCGAGGGCTCTCGACATTCATTTCGTTTATATTTTTGTTTTTTCTGATACCTCGCCTATGGCCATGTACCACCCTGCGTATGAGTAATGTGCGACGGCAGTGGCGCATCAAGTATGCGCCGTGTGGCCGTGCCAAAAATATGCCCAACCGCCCGACATTTACATAATTATGGCAATTAAAATCTATACACAAAGTTGCAATTAAAATGCAACAAACGGTCACGCTCCACCTCTCCTGACCGCATTCTACACGTATCTATCTATCTATCTTTCTATCTATCTATCTGTGTTATGCATCTGCTAGATGTTTCTGCTGCGGCTTGCTTCACTCACCTTTTTCTTGCGATCCTCCTTGTAGTCAATGACAATGCCCTCGTCCGACGTGGACACGGATGCTGTGCGTATGCGAGCGCTGGCCGCGTCATGCGGCGACATTATGATGTGATGGCTGCGTGGGCTGTGGTGGGCGTGGCCGTCATCGCTCAGCGGCGGTGAGGCAGAACCGGAGCTCCAGGAGGCCGACGAGCTGCTGCCGGGACTGGAGCCCTGCAGCCGAATGTCGGCCACTCCGCTCTGTAGGTTCACGAGGGCTGAATGGATGAGAAGGGAAACTTAGTGAAACTTCTATTGGGTTTATCCAAAGTGAGGTTAACCCACCGTCATTATTGTGATTCTTCATAAAAATGAGGGCCTCGCATGCCTTTATCACGTCTTCCTTGCTCGGATCGCTGCCATAGTCATGATGATCGCTGGGCGGACGTTTCCGGGAGCTGGAAAGTAGAGTAAAAAATATATTTAGTATTATTTACTTGGACATTTTACTATATTTACATATAAAATAAAGCACAAGGACTCTCAATCTATACTTAAACATTTAGACCCAATTTCCACCTCACTTCAATGACAAATCATTAACCATTTTGACCTAGTTCTGATTCTTGATTTTATCAGCCGCCCCCGCAAAGTGCATAACAACATCTGCATACTATAGCATATATATATAAACATCTATGTACATATGTACGATAAAGATATAGACACGCAGGCATCGGCAGCTATGGCTTAGACATCAAAGCAACCGCCCAGTTGTCGTTGTAATTTGCACAACAACAATGCGACGAGGTCTTTTCAACGATAATCGCCTCCAGCGGCATTTCAATGCAAAACATCGCAAAACTATTTTTCCATTTAACTAATTTCTGTGGCCGCTGAATTCCGCCCATTGTGTGTGTGTGTGTGTGTGTGTGTGCGTTATTGTTTCGTCATTAATTGGCCTCCTTCCGATGGCCTCACATTGCCGAGGCTTTGGCTTTCAAGCTGTGAGGCCATCAGAGTAGATATATTTCCCATATCTCGCGAGATGGCTTTAAGCTCTAACCTTGGCACAACCTTCGCTTGGCCAAAATCAGAGATATCCTTTGCATTCGCAAGCATTTCATGCTCGAATAAATTTAACAAAGGCAAACACAATGCAGCCAGACTGAGGGAGGGATCATAATAAAGACGCGACAATGCCATAAATTCAAAGCATTTGAAACGGAAAAACTGATTTGGCATAAGCGCGCGCCATAATCAAGCTGAGTGCCAGCTTCAGCTTCAGCTTCAGTTTGAGTTTCGAGTTTCGAGTTTGAGTTCGAGCATTCTCATTCCCATAATTGAGCGATTGAGACGACGTTATGGGCCCTACCAGAGACTTGCTGCGTGCCAGGATTAACTAGGAGCCACCACCACCACCCATCCTGCAGGTGCAGGAAAGTGCTCTCAGCTTATGCATGAGGATGCACCAGCTTCAGCTGCAGCAATTATTGATGCTTAGACTTAAGCGGCTTACGGGCAGCATCCTTCAGCAGCAGCAACAGCCAGAATGCAACTCCCTGGCCTCCTTATCGACCCGGCCATCTGCTTTGGGCCGAAACACCAAACACAACTCGTGCTGCGACGCCATTGTGTAATGTGAAGAGCGCCTGGGGCCGGCCAAGACGAGAGTTGGTCATAAAATGTTATTACTCTGCTACCAGGTTTTAGCCTTTTGTCTAATGCCACACGGCACCTTCTTTCTCTCTCTCGGCCTGCATTTCCGCTGCTGCCCGTCCCAATTAAATTTACTAAACTCAGCGATAAATTTCTGCCGCCGATCGTTGCTAATCGCATAAAAGTAAATTCGCGCATAAATCGACATTTCCCGGCCATGGCGAATCTGTGCTGTGGCTGTGTTGCCTTTTTTTTTCTCTCCTCATTTCTCGCCGGCCGGCAAAAGGCGCGTGCCTGAGGGAAGCGGAGAGGGGAGAGCGGGCAGCGGGGATTTTGGCCATCACGATGTGGCCATTTAATGCGCACAATCGGTACCGTTAGGCCGTCGTTCGCTTTCCGCCCCATTGCGCAGCATTCGCAGCAAGCAACTTTAATAAACTGCAAGCGGCAGTTGCAACATTGCAAGCAACATGGGATGTTGTGCTCTCTGACCAGGTCTCCTCCTGACCAGGCTAAATTGCCCCAGAGGAGGCTCAGGCTCAGGCTCAGACTCTGACTCAAACTAAGGCTCCACGGCGCGTGATTGAAATGCGATATATTCGCGCCCGATTTCGGGGCCAGCTCTTGAGCTTTTGAGCCTGGGAAATGGCCAATGTTATAGCCATAGCGCTGTAGCTCTGTGTTGCTATTGCTGTTTTGTTAGCCATTATTTGCCCACGTCGGCTGGCCGCAATCAACAGTCAGTCGGGTGAAAAAAGAGGTGTTGAAAGCAAAATTACATTGCCCGTGTTCGCCGAGAGTGTCAGGAAGTAAGAGATGCGATATGATACTCGAAGGCTGGGGAGGAGGACCAGGCTGGCTCAGTTGTTTGCATGCACCGGCGGAATTAGTGGGAAATTGCATGGAAATTCGCTGAAACTCGACTTGATTTCAATGCAATGCGGTTTGCAGCTTGCAATTAAAGCTTATTGAATTAGCCACGTGCCCGAGATGCGCTTTTGTTTCTGGCCCAGGTGAAAGTTTTCTACCAAATTGCATAGGGAAAGTGCGAGACAAAGCGACTCCAGCTCGCAAGCACACAAAAAAGGCCCCCTCGGATATCGACAATCGAAATCTAAACAATTTTCAAGTGTAATTTATACGCGGGCAAAAATAAGAAACCCCTTGAAAGAGTCGTTGCCTGATTTCTGTGATTACAGCCCCGAGGGCAGCAACAACAAAGGTGTTTTCGTTCCCAAACTTCATTGAGGTTTTTGTGCCCGGCCAAAAGGGGCTTTCGGCTTATCAGTTTGCACGATAAGAGCCAAGTAAAGAGCACATATCTGCGTTTATTCAAGCCAATGTCAACGGCAACAACAAAAGCGGAAATGTTCATTTGTGAAATGAAAAACGACAATGGAAAAAACAGCAAAGAGCACAGAGCAAAGGTAAATACGACTTAGATTTCGTGGCAGACAAAGGAAAAGCGAGTAAAAGACAAGTGGATCGATGCTAATGGCAAGTATTTATGAACCACGGTGCGTATGCGCAATATATTCAAAATCTCGGAAATCTCTGCTTATTTGCCATGCAAATAATCAAAACAAAAGCACAGACATCTATATATATGCTTATATAGCCTTACGCATTTTTTATTATTCAATATTTTCTGTCTACATTTGTTTTCGGTATTTTTTATGATTTGTTTTTATTTTCGGTTGCTTTTTTTTTCTGTGAAATCTATATAAATGTATATGACGTTGCCGCGTGTGAGGGTTTCTTTTATTTTGGTTTTATTTTTGGTCAGCAGGCAGACAAGTGCCTGGGATTGTTGTTAGCCAAGGTAAAGTTGTTGTTGTTGTTGGCTCTTTCCTGGCTGTGCGTGAGGTGATTCAATTGGCCTCTATGCCCCGCTCTCTGGGAGTTTCTTCTCAGTCGAATCCAAGTCCGATTCCGCTTCCAAGTGTGCCTTTTGTGGTCGTTGTTTTATTTGTTTATTTTATTTAAACAAGGCGACCTCTTTTTTGTTGTTGTCCCTGTTAATTTGGAGGTTTCAGTCTTTATTATTTTTTATTTTTGCTGTATGTGTCTGACACACATATTTTGTGTGCCGCGTTGCCTTGTTTTCTTTTCAATCTTCGCAAAAGAAAGAGGAGAGAAAAAGTCACAATAAAATTGAGTTAAGCAAATAAAAGCCTGACTTTCTGGGGGATGTGGAGGTGGGCCCAAAGCCAGGTAGTGGCGCGCCATTAAAGAGGTAAACAGATACCGACGAATGCCGACGAGGTTGTTTTTTGCAGGTGAAATACGGCATAAAATCGAAAACATGCGTAACAGTAAAATGTGTGTGCGTATTTTTTGTTGGGAGGAGGAGGAGGAATGCGAGGTAAGGGGTGTTAATTCAATGGCGCAGGCGTGTTTCTGGCTCTCTGCCTTGCTCTCCGCTTTATCACCCCATTTATGGCCGCTGGCGGAATGTTTACTTTTGGTTTATTTTGATTTTTAGCCTCTGCTAATTTTTTCCCCTCTTTTTTATTTATTTTTTTTTTTTGCTGGCAGATAACGAAACGTCAGACTAGGCGTAGTAAATAGTTTCTTCTTGGGTTTTTGTTGCTGCCTCGTTTTTTATGGTTGCTTTTGGCTGCTATTATTTATTCGGCGCTGGGCGGAGCACGTGCTCCCTTTTAGTTTCTTGAATGGGGCTGAAAATAATGGGATAAATGCCTCGATTTCGGCCCAGACAGGCAATCATTCGCCTGCAAGTTGTCGGCAACTCAATTAACATTTAAAGCCAACGGTATTATCATTTAATTTAACTAGCAAACGGACAGGACAACACACAAAAAACTGGGCCTGAGCAATGGCAAAAATCTGAAAAAACAAGCGAACGAATGGAAAATGGAGGGAAAAACATTTAACAGCTTTCCTTTCTTGTTCATTTTCGGCGGGGACCCACATCGTTTACATACCCGAATGGCGCTCTAAGCATTTTTTTGTCTATTTCGACTATATACCCCCCTCTCTTCCCCTCTTTGGCAAATCCGAAAGGCTCCACGCCTTTTTAGAGGCTCATTTGCACAAATTACTAGCATTGCGACAACGGCCAAGGAGCCAGCAGTAGCAGCAACAACAATGCAATTGTCTGTGGCAGCAAAACAAAACAGAAACCGGAGGGAAAACCCAAAGCCAAAGCAAAGCCAAAGCCCTGGCCAAAAGGTAGGGGCAGAGAAAAGCCCAAGAAGACATTGTCACCACATTCCGGCAACGGAAGCCAGCCGGCGGCCTGAAGCAGATTGGCTATCGCCATCGCCATCGCTATTGCCATCGCCCCATGGGCCCAGTTCCCTGCCCTGGCCACCTCACAACCTCAAAATGCACTGGGAAAATATAGGAAGCTCTTTTTTTAAATGATAATAAATTGAATTTTTTATATCTTATGTTTATTTGGATTTTAGTTTCTATCTTTAAGTATTATTTAATATTTTTAAGTGATGGAAATCTGCTTTAAATACAATTGTTTGTTTTTCCCCTGTGTAAGAGTCATGAATAAAAATCGTATTAATTCCGCGCCAATGTCGATTCTGTTCCAGCCATTTGTTGTTTGCTTTTTTCGCCATTTTCTTGCCCGCTTTCCCACCTTTCAGGCCTCAACTTGAACTTGAGCGGCTGGCTGAGACGAGCTGAGCTGAACTGAACTGAACAGAGCAGAGCTGCACTGAGGTGTGCCCCATGGGCTTATTAGAAATGCGCGGACATGAGCGGCTTTTCCTCGGGGCTACGGTGGAAAAAAGCGGAAGGCTCGGAGCTTCAAAGTGGCCTGCTGGCCTAAGTTTCCCAGTCCCCCAGGCCTGGCACCTTGCCTTTGGGGGCAACGGGCACCTACTGTACTCCGGCGATGTCATTAGCCATTCGATTTCCACTGCCACTGCCACTGCCACTGCCATTTCCACTTTCTATTGTTTGTGTGTTTACTATTTTTGCTGTATTTGGGAAATTGATAAATCGGCGAAATTCAATTTGAAAAGTTGCCTGTACATGTACACGTGAGGCAGAGCAGAGGATTTCCGCCATTCGGCCCACTCAAAAAAAGCCGGCAACAGCAACTACCAACCAACCAACCAACCAGGGGCAACAACCAACTGCCAACTGGCAGCAGTCAGTGACAAGAGCAATAAGCGTGTGACAGTCGAAAGGGCGTAACAAGCTGGCAGTTGTCACACGGCCATGGACAGTGGTGGCCCAGACAGGAGCCGGTAGGGGTTCGAGTGTAAAAAGGGGGGAACACTGTGGATAGACACACCTGCCGCCGGTGGCACACCACTAGCACCACTCGGTATGTGGGCCGTAGCTGTCGCTTTTCCAGCTTTTGCTGGCTTTGCCGCTCATGTGTCACCGGCATCGCCTTCGGCTGCTTAGCATGCAGAGCGGCGAGCGTCAGGAAGCGTTGCTGCTGTTTCTGTTGCTGCTGCTGCTGCTGCTGTTGCTACTACTTTTACCACAGTTGTTGTTGCCTCAATTGGCAGCAACAATTTAGCGGTACTTGACCGACCGAGACCATGGGAATTACCCACAGTGGAGAGCAATGCGGGATTATGGCAGCAATTAAAACTAGAGTGTGGGAGCCATAGAAACCAAAATGTAAAGTGAATTATTTTATAAACTTCCTTAAGTTGCAAATTATATGTTAGAAATAAAAGTGCATCTTTTGTTAAATGAAGCCAATCAATTAACCGCTTCAATTTCAATTAAGATCTTGGTTGCTGGCCCACCATGCGGGACATGTTCGCTCACCGCCTGCCTTGCATTACGGCCCAGTCGAAGCCTCGGAGCTGTTGTACGTGCGTTTGCTTTTACAGTTAGCTGCTGGTCACTGTGCACTCTGGCTAAATGGGTTGCACACTCAGGTGTGTGTGTGTGTGTGTGTGTGAGTGTGTGTGTGAGTGTGTGATGGGTCCCAATGCCCCTATCAAACGGCGACGACAATGCCAGCGTTGCCTCCTGCATTTTGATGAACCGCTCTTTCTACCTCCCTCTCTCTCCCCCCTGCATTTAATTCAATTAACAAATCGCGACGCCAAACAACAAGCGAAAAACTCTGGCACCCTAATTATCCGCTGAGGAAAAGCGGTGGGAAAACCCAATGAAAACTGCATTTAACCCTGCACTTGATTGCCTTAGTGAGTCGAGTCAAGGTGAGGGCGTGTTGCATTGGCATTCAAATTCGACAAATTCGCTGGAATCCCCAGCCAAAATCAAATCCAAATCCAGGGCCAACGTGACACGACAATTTGACGGAATCTTGTGGGTCACCAGCACCGGAGCAATGACAGAGCCGCAGGGCCCAGGACACGGCTCCTAGCCGAGTGGAGCTCTAATTGACACAGCCCCGAGAGTTGCAGTTGCAGTTGCTAAAGTTGCAGTTGAAGTGGAAGTTGAAGTTGAAGTTGAAGTTGAAGGAACTGCATGGCAATTGGCATTCCGGCAACCGCAGGCGGGCGAAATAAGCCAAATCACTGCCTAGCCTGGCCTGGCCTGTACTGGACTGGCCTGGCCTGGTCGGGACGAGTGGCCTGGCAGGCTAGAAATCTGTAACTGTAACTGCAAATTACAGAGCTGCGCTGCGGTTTTGGCCAGCCTTTTTGACTTGACTCGGCCAAATGACTTTTGTCTCGGACCAAACCGGTGTGGCTTCGCCGTCATTTGCTGTCAGACATCAGTGCCAACACCCGCAGCGTTTTTGCCATTTCAATTGGAAACAACTCAATCAAATTGCCTAGACCAGGTCGGTCATTATGCAGCCCCCTCTGAGCCCCTCCAAAGCCGCCCCATTTTGGCCTGCAATTGCCACAGAAAGAGAAACAATTCAATCTAATTTTGCGCACATTTCTGGTTCCTCGAAATTTGCGTTTTGGCCGCAGTGCAAATGTTGCGTGCAGCACTCGAAACTTGGTGAACTCCATTCGTTACACTGCGAGAACTAATAGGGAAATTAATGCAAAAAAAAAGTATTCTTATGAATAAGTTAGCAAAAGATAATTACAATTCTTATTTCTAGCTAAAAGCTAAAAGCAAGCCCCAAAAAATGTCTATTACTTTAAATATAGGCTCCTTGCTTTGCTCTCTCTGCATATATAGCCTGCAGCCTGTACTCTGTACTCCGATCTAGCGCCCCGCCCCCTTCCGCCGGCCTCCTTTTTGGCCCGGTCATAAGTGCGCACGTTAAATTTTATTGCCTGCGATTCGAAAATCGGCACACAGCAGCGGCCCAGGCAAACTTTAATTTATGAGCAACTGTTGATCATGCCAATGTTTTTCGGACTCTACTGTTGGTGTATTATGATTTTTGTTCTATTTTTCCTATTTATCTTTCTATATAGTATAAGGTAGCTGTGGACACTAAAAATTTACTAGCTGACAAAAATGGGGATACGACTGCATCCACTAGATACAGACCCAGTCGAAGTGCCTTTCAACAGATTGTTTCGCCCATCAGCGTCCACATGGGATTTTCCTTTTCGTATTTTTTTTTCCCCCACCGAAGAAGTGCTCTGAAAATTCAGCTATTAATGCATTTCGGGTGGGGAAATTCATTTTAAATGGTGCTCCTAGAAATTTAAATTGAATGCTGACAGTAAATATGTATGAACGCCGTATGATAATTCCATTATTTGCCTTACAAATTATGGTCAGAGGGGGGAGCTGACCACAGAAGAGTCCCAGTTCGAGTCTACACTTTGGCTAGAACTCATGACCCTTCAGCCAAACCACATCGATTCGAAGTCGGATTCCGATTCCGATTCCGATTCCTTCTTGGCACGAAACTCATTCTTGGCCAAATCATAAGCAGCAGGCAGGCAAGTCGGGCCCACAAAACAACTGCAAACTGCAATGGCATTTTCGTACTTTTTTCGCGTTCCTTTTGCTGCGATTTGAATGCAGAAATAAAATTTTACGATCAAACAAACTGTTCGTGCAGAACATTGGGAAATTGTGTTTACGTTCATTGGAACGTCGGCAATGGATACGTTTAGCTGGCGAGGAGGGGATCTTCCGCGACCGGCGGGGGGTTTCGGGAAATGGTTTCAAGGGGCAGACTATATAGGTTATATGGTCCCTGCTATTGGAGTGTCTCTCGCCCTCTCGCACCCCCTCTCTCTCTCTCCCCTCACAAAAATGCAAAATGCGAACTGCGAATGCATTTCAATAATTTGCCGTCGAGGGGCCGTCGCTTAGAAAATTATTATAAATTTTTGCTCTCTCCCCCAATGTTGTGCACTCTCCCCCTGCACCCCCCTCTGGTTGTTGTTGTTGTTGCTGCATTGCCATTATCGTTGCCTTGCCGCTGGCTTTGTTTTTGTTCTGCTTCAATAATAATTTTGACCCACTTTTGCGCTCGACTTGACTTTTTATTGTACTGAAATTAAGTATTATTTTTTACGCTCTTCGTTTTTTTGTTTTTCTTCTTTTTGCGAGCTGTTCTCCGCGTATTTTTGAGGGCAAGACAAACAGTCGCTCATAATAATATTTGTACATAGTCTTGCCAGCAGCAGCAGCAGCAGCAGCAGCAGAAAACAAAGCTAAACAAAAAACTGGCAAATATTTTTCAAGTCTCGGCTAATTGCCGCTGCCAGCCAACTTGGATTTGAATTCTGTTTTTTCCCCCAAGCCACCTTCCTCCCTTTATTTTCCTTACCCCTCTTCTTAGTGGTTTATTTTGTCGTGAGCTTTCCCCGTTGTTATTGCTAATTTCTTGACGTCACCTGAAAAGTTGTTCTCGTCATTGGCATTATCCGCTGAAAGGGTGGCCAGTGCTTCTCAGCCAATTTGCATTGGAAATCGTTTTGAAAATAAGTCACAAATCGATAGTCATGACTAATAAATAAGCCATAGCTTAAGTTAAGTTTGTTTCCAAGAATTTCCAAGAATTTTCTTGACTAAGTAACACAATTATTTCTTTAATAAAAATTAATTAAAATGTGGAAACTGCTGCGACAATTTTCTTATAAGTTTTTTTTTACGCTTTTCCCATGGCCCCCATGGCTTGGTAAAAACTTGTTGAATAATTATTTACAGCTTGATTTTGTTGTTTATTTTTTGATGATTTTTTTATTCTTTATTTTTTTGCAACGGTAAACTTGTTTGTAAATTATTTTTATTATTGCCTGTTGTTGTTGTTGTTGTTGGGGGGCCTCTGTGCATGTGTTGTTCTTTTGCTTTTCTTTGCTTTGCTGCAATTTTCCCATATTGTTTGTTTTTACAATAAACGGCTGCTGGGAGGGCAGCGGCGGTTGCTGTTGTTAATCATTGCAATTACAACAGCAGTGGCACAACAGCAACAACAACAACAACTGCACTGCCAGAGCTAACTATAACTGAGTAACCTGGCCAATTGACGCTTACACGCTTTCATTAGAGGAACGACCCCGGCGAGGAGGGGACGGTGGGCGGAACGCGGGTCTGGGGATCAGTCGAGCGTTAAAAATTAGCACTGACGCAACGCACTCGCCGCGTAAATTGACATTTACGCGATAATTACGCGCTTATTATATTTATTACCACTTTTTTCCGCATTTAATTCGCTACCATTTTTTCCCTGCTTCTGGTTCTTTTTTCTATCGTTATTTCCTTTTTATTTTGCTGTATCATTATGCGATCTTTGTCTGTCAACTGCAATGGGAGGGCCATAAAGGGACAGTTAATGAAAGGCTAAGGGATACCTGAGAATCAAAGGTGCACAGTTTTCAATGGGAATTTTGTATAAAAAAAGCTGTAGTTTCTCTTCAGTTTCTTTTATTTTTAAGCATTTAATTAACTTATGTAGTTATTTAATATCTAATACTGAACATTAATTAAATATTCTTCCTATTCTTTTTTAAGCCTGCTTAAATAATATATTTTCCTCAAAGAATCAACCAAAGAACCTATGATTACACACACCCTTTGACTGTGACTGAAACCCGGCAAAAGGTAAATATTATTTAAGCCCTGATTTGTTTACCCGGCAAATTAACAAATACGGGAAATGAAAGAAAAGCTGCTCGAGAAAAATAAAGTTCTGTTTACTCAAACTATCTGAAGGGGCGGCAGCGGGGAGGGGTGAAGCTAAACTATGTAAATTAATAATAATAAAAAGAGACGCATTTAAGGCAGAAGAATGCCGAGCAGATTACGGCGTGCGGGAGGGGGTTCGGTTGATATTACGTCGCATTACGCGAGAAGCGCGTGTTGCGCGCAAGGTGAGCGAGTTGTTATCATTGCACACGTGTGTGTGTGTGTGCGAGTGAGTGTGTGACTCCGACCGCCGTTCGCTCTATCAAAAGCCCGTAAAGAATATGGCGACGATAGAGACCCGCCGCCCGCACTCCCACTCCCTCTCCCACTCTTCCCCTCCAGCTGGAGAGCTTTGTGCTTACAGCTTATTTGCGTATCTGTGTGTCTGAGTATCTGTGAGTGGGGAAAAAATACTTCCGCATTCGCATTCGTATTCACAGTCGCGCGGATTCGAAACAATAACAACTTAAAACCGGAGGGGCACCGGTCCCGTCCCAATGATAAACCGAAATTGCGGCAAACCCGGCAAAAAGCACCCGGCACTATTCGGTCTCAGTTTCAGTTTCAGTTTGAGTTTCGTTTTTAGTTTCAGTTTTAGTTTTAGTTTTAGTTTTGGCTTTTGTTATAGTTTTTAGTTGTTGTTGCGGCTGTCCGTGTCCGTGTCCCTCCCAGCCGCCACACATGGTGCCACATGCCACAACATCTCGCGCTCTCCGCCATTGTAATTAATTAAATTAAACTGGCACAGCAGCAGCGACTCGCACTGAACTCAATTGAATTTTATTTGAATTTTATTACAGACAACAACGGAATGGAGCGAGAGGCATTCGCTGTTGACTTTGCGTCCCTTTTGGCGCATTGCAGTTGCTCTTTTTTCATCGACAGCGGGCAGTGTTGTTTACAGAATTTACACAGGAAAAATAGGAACAATTTCAGCAACAGAAAAATATAACATAAGCACCTGCAACATTATTAGTAACTATTACAGGAGTGAAGATAGCAGCAAAACCCCATCAACAACATAAGCAAACCATCAACTTTAACCATAACATTCATCATTCCAACAGAAAACTCAAAAATTTCAACAACTTCAACACCAACATGCAACTGCAAGAGCAACAGTTGGAATAGCAGCAACATTTGAAATCTGAGCAACTGCAAAATTATCAGAGGTAGTTATGTTTGTCTAAAGAGCCAACTAAAGAAACAACAAGAAAAATTTAGCGACAACAACTTCAACAACAATTCCAACATAAACATCGGTAACTGCAACAATCACAGTCATAATTCCAACAGCAACTGCAACAATACCTGCAACAGTTTCAACAACAACATCAGCAGCAACTTTAAAGCCGCAGCATAAGCAACACATCAGCATCAGCATCAGCAGCAGCAACACCAACACCAACAACTGCAGCAAAGCACATCAGCAACATTGCCGCCAGCCTTAGTTATAGTTTTTCCAGCTGTTTTCAGTTTCGACTTTGGATGGTCGCTGCTGTTGCTGGCTTTTGCGACGCAATTGAAAAGCCCCTCTAAAGCCGATCCCCTGCTATCCCCCTGTTATCCCCCCTATCAATAATTCGAGCCCCTCCCGCTCTACCACCCACCACTGAAGAGACCCACTCCCGAGCTCTCCCCAGCCCCCTTATCAGCCATATGGCTGGACATGACGCGCCACTTTTGTGCCGCCTGCCTGCGCTTTTTGTTTTCAGCTTTCAGTTCCGCGAGCTCTCTCGCTCTCTTCGGTTTTTCCTCCTCTTTTTTTTTTTTTTTGCTTTCTTTATTTTGATTATTATTGTTATTATTTTTATTATCAATTGAGAACGTGGCCGGCATTCAGCGCTGCCAGCGCTGCTGCTGCTTTTTGCACACTTGACTAATAGTTTCGACAGCGGCGCGCGAAGCTTATCAATTGAAATTGAAATGGAATACGCAATCATCAGTGGCGAGTGACAATCGCTTCAATTGCAAGTCGGAAATTGGATGCTCTACTTGGTAGATGAAGAGATATTAAAGAAGATTTGTGACAAGATATAAATCTAGCTTTTGTTTGCTTAAAAAATAATATTCAAAGGTTTCCTGAAAGAGATTTTGATCGAATTTAATCTGAAATCTTAAAAAAAACACAAATTCTAATTGCAATATTATGTGGTATTTTTAACTTCTTTTTTTCTACGCATTCTCAGATTTTCTTATTTGGTAAAACATTTATAAACCTAAATCAAAGGGAAAATATTATTTAAACATTTTCCAGACCATCCAAAATATCGCTTTTACACGTGCAAACTCAAGGCTCTGGTATCCCTTTTTGATAAGAGCATTCACTTAGACTATGACACCCGGCGCGACTGTTTGCCTTCGTAATCAAATGTTAGTATTTCGTATTTTGTATTTTTTGTCGTGGTCGTCGCCGCCGCCTTTAAGTTCGACGTAGTCGTCGCGACGTCTGAGCGGGTAGTAATTGAAAATTTGAATTATTTTGCAATCAGTTCTCGTCCGGCGGAGCCCGGCGAAAGCAAAGCAAAGCAGCCAGGAGACGGGCAAGAAGCATGGGCGAGTGTAAGCCGTTCTTAAGGGGGGGACTTTGGTGGGAACTCTTTATGTAAGTGCAACGGCGGCAACGGCGGCGGCGGCGGCGTCTATGCTAAACAGTTGGGGCGTGGCCGGCTTAGGGCGCAGCCGGGCGACAAGACAGAGACACAATTTTATTATAGATATTATATGTACATGGATCGGGCGATGTCCGTGACTTGCTGGCCGGTTCCGCTAATTTGTCGCCACTTATAAATTATTGATATGGCCCAGTCTCCACAGACGCCAATCGTTGCATATTTATGCAAAAACCAGTAAAAGTCAAAAACACAGAGAACACGAAACGAAACGACGAAGGAACGAATTAAAATGCGAATAAAAACGGGTACAGCCGGCAAAATGTTGTTGGGCACACAAGAAATTATTAAACCTGGTGGTGGGCTATGAAGTGTTTGGCGAAAAAGATACACAATTTTCTAGGTAAATTCAAGCGGGATTGCAGACAAAATAAATGATTCTGTGGCAAGGTTTCATTGTTGTACATTTCTATAAAATATTAAATATAAACTGCTAATAATAATCAGTTTAAGAACTCAATTAATTCCTCTTTGTTTTTATTTTCTATTTCAAGGCTTCAATGTTTTACATTTCTATAAAATATTAAACATAAACTGCTAATAATAATCCGTTTAAGAATTCAATTAATTCCTCTTTGTAAAAATATGTCAAAACTAATTTGTCAATTTCTTTTAAATAATTTTTATGCTTCAAAACAATAGAGTAAAAAAAGAGACATTAATTAAAACATGACACTAATTCTTTTTTCTTTAGTTTCAAAAGGTTAAAAAGACAGAGCCATAAATGGCTAATTATTATTTTTAATATTCCCTCACTCCTCTATACTTTCATCTTTGAAATATAGCTGAAATCTAGGTGGTACTCACTTGTGCTGCGGCGTCAGCGGCGGTGGCACCTCAATACTGTGTGTGGTGGTTCGGCGGCGGTCGCCACTCATGTCGGCGAGTCTGGCGAAGTCCGTGTCGCGATCCTGGTCAGCCAAGCGGGCGGAGCGTCGCGATTCCAGCAGACGCACTTCCTCCAGACGCTTCTTCAGCTCAATGGGCTCCTGGAAGGGGGTGAGGAAACAAGGAAAAATTTGTTAGTCAGGTTAGTCAGGGACTCTTATCGCAGTGGCTTGTATTTATTTCTTTTCTTTTTTTTTTTTTGTGTTTTTAGTGAGTCACTCGCTTTAATTGTTTTTTGTGCAACTTTATTGAGCATCCCATTAAAAATTAATGACCCAGTGTGGGCACTTTAAAGTGATTCCTAATTGAGCAAATGGGGGAATATTCCTTTCGGTATCTGCATCTAACATTGTTGCATCTGTCACGCAAGGCGGGTGTTTCTAAATAATAATATATCTCTCTCTCTCTCTATATATATATTCGGTGGCAAGTTACCGGGAAATCCGATTCGATAGAAAGGCAAAAAACGGGGCCGTAATGATTTCCGAGAAGCGAAACCCAATTAAATTATAGTTCACAGGGCGGATTGGCGCAAATAGTGGCGATTCAAGGTTAATTACAGACCACAACCGCTTTCGTAAGCCCTCCTTACACGTAAGCTTCCTCCCCCCATGAGTGTGTGCACCAGGTGAGTATGCAAAAAAAAAAATTAACAAAAAAATAGATACAAAACAAAAACAGAAGCGAGGCGCGTGGGCGCTAATTGAGAAACCAAGTAAACTGCATCCGTAAGATATTGTTTTGATACTGCTGCGCTGCGCTGCGGCAACCTTGAATGAGGTCACTTGGTAACAACAGCGGCGAGCAGTACGAGCGACCGACGCCTTATAGATATTCCCTTATGCAATCACCTTTTCGCTTATTTTCAAGATCTCGCCGCTCAGCAATTGATTGTGACACTTATTATGCCAAACATCTGCATTCAGTTATTTTGCTTAATTCTTTTTTTGTATATTGTTTAGTTATTTATAAACTTTCAGCCGCTATGCGCTGTTTCACTTCTCTGTTGTTGCACGAGTATTTATTTATTTTTCAAGCACTGATTTTTCGAAATTTGGATTTGAGTTGGTTTCAGCTTGGTTTCAGCTTGGTTTTCCCACTTCGTAGCGGTAGCTATTTGTTGAATGTTAGGTTAATTGGGCACAAAAAGCCGGCCGGCAGCAGCGGCAACGACAGCGACAGTGGCGACTATAACGGTAGTCTGGCAAAATGCGTCAGCAGCGGGCGCGTATCTGACGGATACGCCGCATTCGCACGCACTCTCACGCTCCCGCTCACGCACTCGCACACACTCTCTTACGCGGCGCGCGTGTTTATTTTTAATTATTCAAATTTTCGCTTGATCTTTTCTTGGCCAACTGGCTGAATTTGAATTTGGGCTAGTAGGCCTCGTTCCCAATTTGTTTTTATCCGCTTTTGCGACTTCTGCGACGACTCCCACTTCACGCACACACGCGCCCCTGGCTTCGAACCACTACGACTTCAACTTCGACTTCGACTTCGACTTCACTTGCACTTTTCGGCTGGCTCCCAGGGCTTTTCCGGTCTGCTTTGCGCTTTGCTTTTTCTCGGAGTTGGTGGCGGAGTGGCGGAAAACTGGCGGTCGGTCGGTATTTGCAAATTTTTGTATCTCAGGCTGCGGTGTGATGGTGCGAAAGGTTCGCGCGCGCTTTCAAGAATGATTCTGTGCTGCGCTCGTTGCGGCCGCCGGGCTTCGGGTGGCTTCGGCTCGGCTAGTTCGGCCCGATTCGTTGCCGCTCGGCTCTTGCACTCGGCCGGCCTCGTTCGGCTTCGGCTGGCGCGGCGGCTCTCTCGCGCCTGCGCTCACACACACATTTGGCATTGGGCGAATTTTCCGGTTTCTCACGACGTTTGTTTTTGTTTCTCCGCTTTGTGCTGGCTTTTCGCATGCTTTGCCGTTTTGTTTATGTATCTCAATCTGTGCGCTGCACCCGCTCTCCCAGTGCGCCGCCGCTCTCTTTCACTCGCACTCGCACTCGCTCCCCCGCAGGAAAGTAACTCATTTACGTAACTCAAAGATACAGAGATACAAGTGATATCTTGGTCGTAGTCGCTGCTGCATCTTTGAGCTTTTCCGCAAAAACTAGCTTTATATAACGATGATCGTCACCGGCACACAGGTGTGTGTGTGCTGCTCTTTTCCGATCGCGTCGCTCACTTTGATTTAAGAGCAATTAACTTTGACTTAAGAGAAGCATCTATCTTGTTTATGACGCAGCGGCCGCGGCCCAGCCTCAGCCTTAGCTTCATTCCCCTTTTCCACCGATTCTAGCAGTGCTGTTTTTTTTTACTGTTTTCTATGTTTTCATGTTTGCTGTTTTCCCTGCGAGCTGAGCTCACGCTGGGATTTTTACACTTCGCCGGGGATTTCTGGCGGGTATTTGTGCTCGGCTTAGGACTTAATGCCATCATCTTTATGCAGTGTTTATGGCGGACACACTAAAACTTGATGAAGCACTTGCACATGTAGTTCACGGGTCTCTGAGGGGGGGAGGAGTGGATGAAGCGAAGGGGGAGGGACAGGGACTGGACCACTTTGGGGTTTCGAACTTGGAATGGTTTAGCTTAAATCAAGATTTTAAATAGAAGATACTATGGGAAGGTTTTAGTTTTATGCTGTTATCTATTTCTATTTTATTAAGAATATTTATTTACATTTATTTAAATTAATTTTTTATATATATTATATTTTAAAATTTGATTAACATAAAAAAGATGTCCAATTAAACTTTTAAGCTTTAATAGAAATTAATTTATCGGAAATAATCAGAGTATCTTTGAGTGAATGTTTGTTTTTAATGGATTAATTAATTTGTATAACATCTTGATAAACATAAACCTTTCATTTTTGTTATATTTGCTTATATTGAAGTTATTTATGATGTATTCCTAATGATTTTTGATTGCATTTACTGTTTTTTCTAATGAATGTTTTTATGGTAATGTTAAATTACATATAGAACTTGGTTTTTTAAAGATATATTAATTAAAAGGAACACAAGTGATTAAATTAGTAATATTTTTAATGCTTAAGGCTTCTTTTAAATATATATTTTTAAAGCATTCGGTTATAGATACTGCTTCTTTGTATATACTATTTTATATTATTAATCACCTTAGTATGGTATAGTAACCACTTTAGTTGCCTCTTCAGAACTGTCTTGGCTGCGGGTTGTTTGACCCCATTTCCCTGTATTGAGTAAGGTCTCCCCTTATCAGGGTTTCAACTGAAATTCCATGGAACAAGATGTTTGCTCAGCGGTCTGGCGGAACCTTAGCGACCGCAGCGGCACATTCGCTTCGCCACACAACCAGTTCTGGGTTATCGGGGGCTTCTGCTGCCGCGCTCAAGTGAAAGTGCAAACTTGTTTGTCACTCGCTCCGAAGCGGAGATTAAGCGTCTCAAAACCCCAATTTCGAAATGAGGCGAAACCAAAATATTTGGCCAGAGAGTTCCCGACGATTAGGCTGACCAACCACAACCGCTGATAGCCGTGGCACTTATCTGTGTGGCAAATGCTGGCCTTGCCACCTCAAAAAGTAGGCAAAACCGCTTAAAATGCAGCCTGGGAATACCGCCGGACAGCGATTACGAAGCAGACGGAGAGTCTGATAAGCGGCATTGATAAGCAGCCACAACCGCAGGGGCGGGACAGCACCACAAAGGGGTAAACAATAATCGAACGAGGGCCGGCGGACCTTGTATCTGCCAGATACACATGCCTCGTATCCGCATCGTATCTGTGTCTGTTTCTGTTTCTTTATCTGTATCTGTATCTGTATCGGTGGCGCATGCGCTGAAATTTGTCACATCGCCACATCGTCATTATGTTTATCGGGCAAACGTGGCGAGCTGTGTATATCTTCTGCTCCTTGGAGCAGATCACTTGGAAATGCGGTAACGCGTGCCGGAAACCTGAGAGGCATGCGAAATCATCAGAAATGAGCTCAACTTTTCGCAAATTCCGAATTCAAATCGAGCTCCCCTGTCGGCCACTCACAAATGTGTCGGAAGTGGGGCTAATTATGGCATATCGATTGTCTGATAGATAAATATTTGCTTAGGGGCGAAGAAGAGCTGTGCAAATATTGTCCTACATAGCAATTAGATAGCTGAGGGAAATGCAAAGTGATTCTAAAAGTATAAAATTGGGGTTGAATTTAATTGGATTTTTTACTGAAAGAATTATTTGCATAACAAAATATATCTCACATAAAGTCTACTTTAATTTTCAACATATTTTGTAAACGATTAGTTTTAGTTCTTATTTATGGATATCTATATATGTACCGATTTGTAATCCTAGACTTACACTACACCTAATTTATGAGCAGCACCCCTGCTGAGCTTAAACCATAACTTAGCCCGCTCTCTGCCCCGTTGATCATGCCATCCCTGAGCCCTGATCATGCTTCACTTTCCTGTCCCTGTCCCTGTCCTGCACCCCCTTTAGCATTCAGTAACTAACCCCCTGCTGACTGGCTCTGGCCATTGACAGCCAGTTAAACCCAATTAAAGGCTATCTGCCCGATGGCATCTGTAACTGTATATCTCCGTATATCCAACTATCTGCATCTGAGAGTGGCTCATTGACCGGCCATGGTTCGCCAGAGTGGCGGAGTTTGTTTTTCCGCTCGCCTCATTTGTTTGACTAACCCAATGCGGCCCAGAAGGTTGCTGCAGCTAATTGCCCATTACCTTGGGCCGAGGCAATTTTTACTTCGAGCCGGAGGAGAGCTGACTGCAGCCCGGTCTTTCAGAGACTTTCAAATGCCAGTCGAAGGCTGCCAGCTGCCGCCAAATGACGGCGTCGTCTTGTGCAATGATCTCCGCCAATGCACTGTAAATTGTTTTAGTATGGTTTTTTTTTAATGGCTTTCCATTTAAATAAAGCAAGAAAATAAAAAATAACAAGCCATGTTAAGTCAGTAGAGAATGCAGGAGATTCAGTGGAGTAACTTGGAGAATATATCAAGCTTGAGTTTATTTATGATTCAATGCAAAGAATGTTATTAGACTTTTTCTTAGTGATTATAGGTTTTCTGTTGCAAATGACCTGGTTATTATCCCAGTGTTATCCCTGTCTCCGGCTGCTGTAATTTTCGCAAGAATACGCGAGAGTTGCCCACGTGCCTAGCGAGCATTTGGGTTAATTGTCTGTGGATTAGGCAGCGGCCATTGTTGCACTTTTGTGCATTGAAAGCCGCTTAGCGCCTGGCATTTTTGACACCCTGCCTCCGATATGGGAAATATACGCTGCAAGACACCCATAGCCATGCCCGACCCGTATATATATAGTATATAGTCACCAGTCTCCCTCTCCTCTGGGGCTGAGTCAGCTGCGGAGCGCTGAACGATAATAAATTCTGCCATTGTCATTTGACGCGTTACGAAAACGGAACATTCGCCAGCCGTCTGTCTGGCTTTGTCTTTATTTACACGCTCAGTATAGTGCACCTTTGGAAATGCTAAGAGTACGAGTTTAAATGGCCATATCAGAACTTACGTAATGCCCCATGTTACGATCATGCAACTGCGCTTCGACTTGGACTTGGAAATCGAAGGGGAAATGGAAATCCAGCCAGCAGAAAATGCAATTGAATGACAAATTGTCTTGGGATCGCACATCGCACCCGCTGACTCAATGGGGATATGCTTTTTTCGGATTTATATCGGCTGCCGGAAGTGTGGTGGTTCACATGGGCGGGGACTCTACTCCCCCCTGTCGACCCATTTGACTCATTCAGCAAGTCGCAAATGGAATTGAATATTGTTCGCATTATTTTTTTTTTCGTGTGTGTCTAAATTGAAAGCCACTTAACCCATTTTCGAGCATAATGCGAAACAGTTTCGAGCTGTCTGTGGGGTAAAGGGGAAGTGTGCCGCACGGCACACTCTCTGTTATGCTTTATTAGATCTCGGATGCCACCGAAGTTTTTCATAAACAACCGCAGCAACGGCGGAGAAGTCATTAAAGAAACTGTATTTTCTTTGGCCGATGTTGCGTTTTTGTGGGTCATTATATAAGATCGATCGCTGAATTTTAAAACTGAACACACACACACACATGTGTATTACCAATTCGTTGTGCTTTGGCAATCGAATGGTCAGGTAAAAAAAAATAATACAAAATCATGTAAGTAACAGGAACACAACAAAAAATAATGTAGAGTTTTGGAAGTATGGGAAATATTATATTACATTTTCCCTTTCGTCTTTTTAATTTATTATTAATAATTTGTGTATTTTATATCCTGGTCAAGTAATATACTAGATAAGCAAAGATTTTAATATAAGCAAATCAATCATCAATCAATCAAAGCAATCATTTTAAATTAATTGGTCTTAGGTTTGACCTTATCTTTTCCATATACTTATTTATGTAAATTTAACCTATTTCTATGTAATATATGAGCAATTTTGTATTGAAATTCGGAACACAGCTTCTAACCTTTTCCAGCTAAATCTTATCATATTTCCCTCACCTTTGGTCTAAGATGAACATTTATTTCCAAGTAATTGTATTTGAAGTTTCTTCCTAACAACCCCGTACTTACAGATAAGCTTCTTAAGAAATAAAACACTCGGAAACCAACTCAGTTTTTTCCAGTTTCTTACACAGCAATGATCATCGATCGATCTTTGATCCCCTGATCGGTGGGTGGTATTGGCACCACCCGTGGCTTTTGAAGTTAACTCCAGTTGAGCACCGCGAACATTATGCAAACGAGAGGAAACGTGGCGACTGACACCTGTGACTGTGAGCTGAAATAAGAGCTCAATTAGTCGATTGCCGCATAATTCGTTTTCTTCGCCAGACAACTTTCCCAAAAGAAAAAACAAAAAAAAAATCAAAACGAAAATGTGGCCAGCGGAAAAAACACTTTAAACTCCGCTTTTATTTTTTATTTTTCAGTTTCTAAGTAGCACGTACGTAACGTGGCTAACGGTTAATTTCGCTGGCAATTGTTGTTGCTTGGATTTTCCATGTTTTTCTTATTTTTTTTTTTAGTTTTTTGTATCTCCGTCGAGACAGCATAAACATAACTGTAATTGCGGCGTAATTGCAGCGGATAGAAGCGGAAAACGAAAGTGCAGCGAATAGAGGAGCATTCGTATAATAATTGTGACCCAAAACAATTTTAAATGCTTCACAATTTCAATCGCCAGCGAATCGAATTTGTTTTACAATTTTCGAAAGCGCCCCCCTTTTTTTATTTTTGAAGGGGAGCCGGCACTGATTCGCGGAGAGGGGAAGTGTGGTTGTGGCTGTGATGGTGGTGCAACAATGAAATCGAATTTGATTTCTTGATCGCCGAGCCAAGCGAGCACTCCACGAAATCTGACCAAAGACCAGACAAACAGCGCCAAGTGAAAGTAAAAGAAAAAAAACCAAAACCAAAACCAAAACCGAAAAAGTGAAACAAAAAGCAACGTCTCGGCTTTCATGGGTACACCACGAGTATTATGAAACGCAACTCGTTGGGAGTTGGAAATAGAAGGGGGAGGAGATTGAAGAGGAGGAGGAAGGAGCGGAGTGGTTCAGGTGGAGCCAGGTGAGCAGACAAGCTGGCAAGTCATGGCGCCGGTGCGCAGTCTCAGCTCGGCAGCAGGTGCGAGAAACTTTGAGGCAACGGCAACGGCAACGGCAACGGCATTGACTCCACCACTCCACCGCCATCAATATCGAATTGAAATTCAAATTCAAATACCACTCGTGTTGAGTCGATGGCGTTGTTCGCACATTTTGGCCAAGAGAGCGTGTCTGGGGGCCATAGACGCATTCGCATTAACGGTTAATTGCCAAAGTGGTCCACGGATGATGATGGAGCACTCCGACTGCAACTCGAGGCTAGGCGATTGACTTGTCAAGACCTCGAAATCGATAATCCCAACGAAGACAAGCTGTATTTCAACCTCAGGGATGCAAAATATCAAAGAGAAATCAGCTAATCAACTTAATTGTATATCGAAATAATCGAAATTTATATATCGATAACACATATATATAGAAATTACATGCAAATAACTGATACTTAGTACTTTTCCTCATATAGACAATTCTAAAAAGATATATTGGGGTTTAGTTCATAAATATTCAAAACCATAATCGATAAGCATATCGATAACATCGATTCCTATAGAAAATTATTTTAATGTAACTAATGGGCCTTTTTCACTGGTACATATTTCTACATTCTGAATGTTTGAGTGATTCCACTGCTACATTTACATTCGACTACATTCCCAGTTGACTTCGAAGTCTCATGTGTGACGAGATAATCGATAACCGATAACCGATAGAAGATAAAACTGAGGAAAAGACGATACCGATAGAGGGGAAGAGATCGAGTTGCAAGAAAAACAAGAAGCACGTACCGTTTTGTAGAAAGCGCGATTGTTAGTTATATATTAAATTCATTTGTTCACTGTATCAATAATATTATCAATAAATATTACTTCACCACTCGGAAGCCATCTCTTCACACATGTTTCAAAATAAATACCTTAAATATTACAAAAAATCTGGGAGATTGAAAAAAATAGCCATTATACAATTAATTTTTAGGCGAGAAGGCTATAAATATTAAAAAAAAAACCTTTAGTTATCTTATCACTCATCACTGCCCGCATTTCGATCTCTGTCCCATCCCTAATCCCCAACAATTGCTCCCATTGAAGAGTCTTAAGAAAATTAAAACCATTTACAGTGCCAGATTGATGTTCATCGGTTTGCTGGGCGGTTGAAAATCGAAATTGGTAGCTGAAAATGCTCGGGGCAAGCCATCCGCCGAGCTACTGTTGCTGCCTCTCCGCACGATTACCGTTATGTCGGCAACTGTCTGTCTGTCTGTGTGTGTCTCCATTTGCCGGCTAGCTGGGAGCTAGGCAGCCAAGCTACCTGCTGATTTCAAAACATTAACTTAATTTTTTCCCATTTTTCCTCCACCATCGCTCTGGCACTTGGAATTAATTATGCGTTTGCGCTCAATTTGTAGCCCAAGTAATTTACCGACACGGGGGCGGAGGCAGAGGCAGAGGGGCATCTAGCTAGTGGGCGTGGCCAGACGCTGTAGCAGGTGAAAGATTTGCGGGTGGCTTCCCATTCGGATTTTGGCCACGGCACCATGGAGTTTCACAATGGCTTGAAATCCCGCCGCCTCGGGGCCGATACCTTCTTCTAGCTTGGCTCTAGGCCGATAGAAGTTCGGTAAATAGAGATTTTAATTAAACGATTGGCCAGAGGCCGGCATCTTGCACTTCAGCCGGGACTGACTAATGGTGCAGTGAGTGTGTGTGTGTGTGCTGGGGTAATTAATTTTCCAGGTGAAAGTATGTACGAGAGCCACTTCTGGCTTTGGCACTAGGGCTGGGGTCATTAGCTTTAACCCCATTGTCATCATCTGTACCTGGCCACCTCGACGTATGAGTGATCTTCAATGCAGGCAGTGCTTTTCTCTCCTCATTCAAATCAATCTACTGAAGCCTGTTCTGGATTTTTCAATTTCTCGCTGCTTTATGGCTTTTTCAAAAGCACACTTTCTACCACAACAACAACAACAACCTCAGGGGTAATCACACACATCTGCATCTGTTAATGCCAAGGTGGCAAAGTATCTATTAGATGCCGTTAACTGTAACTGCAGTCTTTTTATTCGCTGCCAACACGCAGCGCTCACACAAATGCGCCTGCCACAATTACGGGGACAGGAAACGGCGAATCAGCAACGATGGCGACGATACTTTGGGTATCCAGTTGCATTATCCTGCGGCAGTCAAATGCCATAATTTTCTCCTGCGAGCACGCGCGGGTTTTTAGCCTCTTTGATTGGCAGCTCACGAAAGCCTTTTTAGAGCCATAAAACTTAATGATTCTCGAGTTAGCCATTTGATAAGCTCCCCTTCCCCAAAAAATATGGGCATAGGGACGAATGACGAATTCCAACCATTATCGTCAAACATGGGGCGTCGTGCCCAGATACAGATACGAGTTAGCGGCCGGCGGAGTAATGAGCCCGAATGTGGGCCAGCTCATGTCGAGGCTATGGCTATGCTATGTAATTATGCTCCGCGGAGAACGAGAACCGGGCCAAGGCGGTCCGCGACTCATACTCATACTCGTACTCAAACTCAAACTCAGATGTGGAGCCAGAGTCAGAGTCAGAGCAAGAGCCGGAGCCGAAGCCGGAGCATTATAATTATTTCGCTTCACTTTTGACATTTTGCCTCGGCATCCGCTATCTCCTCCACCTGGGCAATTGTATCTCTCTCACTCTTTGGCCAGAACAACACAATGGGAACAATGAGGCCCGGCACTAAATTGGCATTAGCATTAACCCGGAAACTTACGCAGCTGCGGCTGACTCATGTGGCAAGTTGCAACCGTGTTGCATGCAGCTCCCCATGCCTGCTGCAGGTGTGGCCTGTCCCAGTTGGCTGAATGGCTGCCTGGCTGACTGGCGGAGTTGCAAATTAACTTGTTTGCCATGCGATTAGATGCCGCAAATTTATGGTTTATATGATTTTGGCCAACCAAGCAAGAAGTGGGCCAGGCCGGGCCAGGCCATGCTCTGCCCATATGCCGAGAAGATGATGATTTTCCCGGCATTCTTTCCAGTGCCGACGCATCAGCGTATGAGTGACCCACTTGCCAAACGGAAAGTGAAAACACGGCTGGCCTTAATTGAATATTTGGGCCATTCGCCCGCCGCCGCCTGTCCTCGGTGGAAACTTATAAAATTTGCAAAAAACTGCGAAGCCGCACAATGCAAAAAGTTCGCCTTTTTGGAATGCGAAACGAGTTGGAAAGTGCGAATTTTTGCACGTCTCGATATTAGCATAAAACGCAAAGCCAAATGCAAAACAAAAAAATAGAAACAAAAATAAAATCATAAAAAAAAACAGCTGGCAGACAGAAAAACACCAAAAACTACAAAAGACCTTAGAGACCAAAGTGGAAGAAACTTTTTCGAGTTGCCTAATGCGTTAAATGTGCCAGAGATATAAAAACAAACTATTTATACATTTAAACAGCTTCATTAAAGTCGCATGAAGGCATCATTTAAAACGTCTTGCTGAATATATAAAATAAGTCCGAGGTTTAGCGGGGAAAAGTTTAAAGCTTAAAGCAAAGAAGCATCCTTAAATGCGAAACTTTCATAACTATTTCAATAATTCCAAGCTGGCTTCCCTTATTTTTTTTGTTTGCATAGAAAAATATACAGAATAAAATATAAAAAAAAAAAAAACTATCTCCAAGATACTCAGATATCCGGGGAGCTCTATTGCCGCCCCGCTCTGATGGCCTCTGGCGATTTTGTATCTCAAGTGTAGCTCAGACTTCACACTAGCTTAACACTTTCGAGTGGCGGCGAATAAAAAGTATCTCATGGATGCCGCTTGAACGCTTGTACGTGTATCTGTATCTGCGCCTGTGCAGCCAGCTGCTGATGTGCTACGCAAACAATGATTGGCATTCGCTGCTATCTCTTGCCGGCTTTTGCCGCTTTTTGCTCTTGCCTTCGTTCGGCTTCTGCTTCCAAGTCGAAGTATTTGCACTCTTTGAAAATTGCCAAGATGCGAAGCGCAGGAGGAGGAGGCGGGCTGCTTTGAAAACTTTTGAAATTGTTGCCCATTTGCCATGATATGCCAGGCGGCGGCATGTGGCATGGGGCACTTGCTGGCGAAATAACTTAAAGCCGGCTCATGGAAACTAAACTTTAATTAAGGAATCTCCACCGCCCCCCTCCGGCTTTGTTCACAAAGAAATTAACTGGCAAGAGAGGCTTGTGAACCCGCTAGTCACCAGTTGCCCAACTACATAATTGAAAGTGGATTCCCAATGCAATCGAATGGGAGTCGCAGTCGCAATAAACAGTAAAACAAATAAACAAAGTAATTGCCTAAGATCTCACTGGGTTTATCTACAAAACTACTAAAGTATCTGGTTTAATTTTTAATATTTTATGATATATTCCTAACAAACTTCCTAACCTAAGCTTCCTTCGATCTGTATTGGACTTAATTTAATATCATTTATGTCTGAGTAAAGTTTCCCAAGGCTTTGCTATATCAAAATCATTTATTATAAGCTCGTTGACTGCATTTCCTTTACTTACCCAACCTGCTGGACTTCTAAACTTACTCACTATGTGCCATACATCTAGGGGTTTACTTAATCATCGCACAAATCGCGTATACGCACCTGCAACGAAAGGAGAGCAGTAAAAAGTGGGTTAAAAGGCTGCTTAACTGTTCAATAAAGCGTGGCAACAAATGTTGCATTTAAATTGCCGCAGCAGGAACCCCGGCGATTGTAAATTTACCCGCAAGTTAGTTTTTTTTTTGTTGTTGTTGCCAACAGCTGTTGTTGCCACTTTTTTTTTGCCGGTAAACGTAAACACCTGTAAGCCACAAATCGCCGGGAAAAGACTCACAGCAGCAGCAGCAGCCACAATTGCCGCCATAAAGCAGTTGGATTGTTTAAGTTGTTGCATAAAGCAAAGTTGGGCGAAGTGGGAGAAGAAATCGCCGGCTTTCTGCCGCCGTGCGCCGTGCGAAAAAAGTGAAAGTAATGCAGCGTAGTTACGGCAACAATGGCCAAACGGTAGCCAATAAGCCATAAACAACGAAAACAACAAACTCCAAGAGTGCCTCCCTGCTTTAGAGAAAATATATATAAATTTCCACAGGTGAATGAATTTGAATTCAAAGGCTTTAAAAGGTAGCAAACTTTTGCATTTGCAAAACGCCTGAGATTTTACGGTAAAGAATATGCGGCGGTAAGAGTGCCGTAGGAAGTGCCGTGGTAATTGAGCGGCTGTCCGGCCAGAAAGGTTGAGTTGTCAAAACTAACGAGCAGCTCTAAATGATCAGCCATAATGCATGGGAAATCAGCAGGCAAACTACGAAGGCTATACGCACAGAAAGAAAATTATAGTCAAACTATCTAGTGAAAAAAATGGAGTAAATAAATAAATCTTTCATCTATATTGCAGGAAGATTATGAAAAAATACTACAAAAATAAGAAAAGATTATTATAAGTGACTTTCTATATTTTCTTCTAAAATTGTAATATAAATATTGATCGCAGGAACTGCAGAACCTCTCAGAACTCAGAACTTAAGCGTATTTCACTTAAGAAAAAGTTATATACTTAAAGCTCAAATTGAAACTTAAAGCAAATTATCTTTCAAAAAATATATCTAATCAAGATTTTGGAGACACCCACTTGATCTTTCTTTCGGTGTATGCATTTGAATGCGGAAATGTTTACTTTTCGGGTTGGGTAAATGTTCGAGTAAACACAGGCAAACACGGCGAGTATCTGTATCTCTGTGTGGCTATTTGACGGTACTGTCAACGGTGTGTGGGCTTGTGGTCAAAACGGAGGAGGATTTTTGCGGCTGTTTATTTGCAGAAATTGTTAACGCTAGTTCGAACATGGCGCTGCCTTGATGCCTTCCGCTATTTATCTTGCAGATACGCCTTGACAATTGAGCAAAATGCAGATACAAAAGCAACTGCCAAGGCGGCAAGTGGAGCGGGGACATTGACGGAGATTTATGCTGCCGATCAAAACAAAGAGAAGCGAAAAATGTTCTTTATTGTCCCCCCAAGACCTTAAGTCAATATTTACCAATATGTTTTTCAATTGCCTCATTTTTCACTCGCCTGAGCAGATGCGTTGTCGTCTACCTGACTAGTTTTCTGGGTATAATCTAGGCTTGTGTCGTACCATTGACCTTTGACCCAGGCAGGAATGCCCCGGCAAACGCACACACGCACACAGGCACACACGCACACAGGGGAAACACTTGACTCACATAGATACGCGGGAAAGGTATCTGCGGCCATGTTTCGGCGCTCAACACCTTTTCCCTGGAATTCTCCAACATTCTGACCGCAGTCAACGATTACGAGGCAGCTCCTCGCTCTCGTCTGCACTTGTATTTACTTTGTTTTATCTTTGTCGCCGTCAAGGCATAATATTTTAGCCAGGTTCAGGTGCTGCGAGCGGCCTAATTAGAGACAGAGAGAGAACGGATGGAGATTGCCACTTAATTTCGAGACAACTGCATGTAATTAAAGGCGAAAAATACCTGAGACCCAACCTCAAACACACTCAGCAGCCTGTTAATTTATTCAAACTCGTTGAAGCCGCCGAAAAAGAGAGGAAAACAAGAATGGGAAATGGGAAAAGGGAAAAGATACCTAAAAATAGTCACGTGGTAGAATGCACCCAAGAGAGTTTTCCCTGGTTCAGGTTTTTCCCCCGCCCAAACGCGTATGCGTGGAAATGTTAATGGGGTCATTTGCCCGGCGGCACATCGAAGAAAAGGCCGCCCCCGACCGCCGCTCAAGTGCATTTATTTAAATTTCACGCCTTGGTCCCGGCATCGTGTGGGGACTCGAACTAGTAGGCTATATCCCAATGATATAGCCTGCCCTTTGTTTATGGAAATTTGGAAATTAATTATGAGCCTTTATGGTACATTAATTAAATATTTCGGAAGAGTGCTTAGAAGGGCATAAAAATATATTCAAACTATCTAAAAGTTGCTAAAATATGTTCACCAAATATATATTCAAAAGTATCTGCAGTTCTTTTAGGGAAATTTTAACTTAATCATTGATAATTTCATATGTTTCTGGTAATTAATTTAATAATACATCCAAACCGTTTATAATATTATCAGAATAACATCAAATAAATAACGAAATATCTAAAAAATTCCTAAAAATAAATATCTTTTAAAAACCCATTTCGCTTTTGAGCCACAAACTCCTCTATTGGCCATATTCGCTCTCACTGACATTGGTTTTGTAATCGCAACAATTGCATCATTTGCACCTGCATAGATAGCAGCGCAGAAAGTTTTTCTGTGAGCTGGCCAGCACAACTGTTGGCCAAGTTAACAACAACCAACGAACGCTTATCAGCCGCGTGTTTCGTAATATTTTTGGCCCGCTCTTATCGGGCCCAGCGTAGCGCGAGTGCAAGTGCACACAAAGGCCAACAAAGCATGTGGCCAACAGCAGGGCCAACGCATGGGTTTCGGGCCAACAACTTCCGCAGCGTTTTATCAGCCCTCACGTGCCTCTTGCACAGTGAGTAGTGCCCTGCCCCCTGTCCCCCCGTCCCTGCTAATCACTATCTTCCGCCGCTAAGCGGAACGCATTCCGCAACCTCCCACCTCCCTCCCTATCACCACACACGTGTCATTCGCAAATCGCGACTTTGGCACGTCCCAGATTTTGCAGGGTAAAATAAAAGCCTGACATTAATCTCGATTTTTGCATTTTTCGCACAGCTGCGTCAATCTTTTTGCACTTTTTGCTTGTATTTTTGTATTTCTTGAGACAATTGTTCGTGTCTTTTGTGCTTTATTTGTAATTAGCTCATTATGCGCGACTTAATTGCTCATTGTCACTGCAAAAGTCTCTAATCGTCGACTGGCATTCGATTGCAGATGCATCTACTATAAATGCGCACTTAGCAATCGCCCTTGTGGAGTGACAATAATCATTTACTCTTGATTTAATTACTTTAAAATAGGTTAATTAAAATATATAGTAAATGTTTCAGAAGTCTTCTAAATAGTATTTTTTGCAAGCTGAAAATGTAGTGGAAAACATGCTGTGGCACACTTTGCTTAAAGATTTAATAAGCCAGGTGAAAATTCCTTAAGTGCTTTTTATGCACACGTTCAACAATGAGGAAATCTTTAAGAGCACATCTGCCGCATAAAGTGTCCGCCTCGTGGTCCGGGGCAAAGAGTTAAAGCCGCTCCGGAGTCCGAGACCGAAACCGAGTCCGAGTCCGCGTTGCAGTCAACTTGTTGTGTTGTGGCAATTAATTACGGCCGGCAGCGGTTGACAGTTAACTGGGCTGCTGTTTCGCAGCGGCCGCTTTACTATTTGATCTTTGCACTTCGATAAAGAAACAACGTGTGGCGATGCGTGGATCGGCGGGGCAGCCAACCAGGAAGTTTCAGCGAATTATTACCCACTTGCCACGCCCACTGCTGGAGTGTTTTGTTTGTGACATTTAAGAGAAAATTACACAAGCCGTGAAAATTGGAATAGTATTAAAAGGGAACTGGAATTTGGTAGTCAAAAAAGTTACAACTGAGAAAATAACCTTTTTTATATAAATATTTTTTACTGAATTGAATTTTCTACAAATGCTATTGAAATAAATGAATTATTGAGGTGATTAACCAAATTAAATGATTTATAAATTAAATTCTAGATATTGAGCCAGGGATTTGATCAAGAATCTTGAATTTTTTCACGTTAATTTAATATAATTTAATAATAATACAAGAAATGCCTTAGAAATCCAGAAATCCAAAGGTTAATTTTCACATTCTTGACATCCGACAGACCCCAGATCATATTTGTCAGACATTTATTATGGCATACTCTCATTAGCCGGGCTTCTTCACTAATTTGTTTACCAATTTATTATTTTTTGTGTCTTTTTTCGGGGTTGGAAATGGGGTCAACTGGAAGGGAAAACTGTCGAAGCGTTAAGCAACTAACTGCGTGGCAGGTTGGGGCAATCATCTTGCCCTTGTTTATGCAACGCACGCATCGAAAGAAATGGTTGGAAAAGTCAAACACAGACACATTTTCCTCTTTTCCGCTGTCAGTTTGGTGTTTTGTTTTACATTTCATCCGCCGCCGCGGCCGCGGAGTGGGTTAATGGGAAAACTTTGGATTCAATTAGAGGCGAGGGCTAAGGGCAAGCAGCCGATACAGCGACACAGAGATACAAAGATACAAAGATACAACAGTTGGGGGGCATTCTACTGTGAAGTTCAAATTACAAATTGGGTAACAATTGGAAGAGAACTCAGGCAACTCAAGAAACTCAAGCAACTCGCAACTAATAAACGATATTTGTGAACTCTTGACTCGACTCCAAGCCATTCCAAACCAATTCGAAACCAATTCCACTTCCAATTCAATCAAGCCAGCCAGGGCCGTAGCCGCGGTTATTATGTAATATCTATGTACACACACAGTACTATATCTCCAGCCGAGAATCGGGCGAGCGAGCGAGCGCAAGGCAAGGTCTCGCCTTTGCCATCTATTTGGCTGTCAGCATTTGGGTCTTTAAGCCGCAAATGAAAAATGAAAAATGAAAAATGAAATGGACAAAAAACTAAGGCCCAAAGCTGAACGAAAATTGTTTACAAAACGATATGGTTGGCCCCGGCGACACCCGGAGACCCGGAGTCGGGCGCCGCCACTCCCAGAACCCCGCGAGACTCTCCTCACCTTTTGGCCATTTCCAAAAACAGTGAACCCGAAGCACAGCGCAGGCGCGGCAGTTTTACTTGACGGTTTGCCACATAAATTTTGCAGGCAATTTTATGCACACACCACAAACAGTTAAAAGGAAAATAAAAAGTGGAAATCCCGCTTTGCATACTTGCCACGACGCCTGATTAATTTATAAGTTTTTCTTTTCATTTTTTTGGCTGCCTAAAAGTGTGACATTTGAGAGCAGCTCGTGCTTGGTCCGCCCCTCGACTCGCCTTTATAGTAATTTGCTCATCCGTGTTCGCGCCCTTGTCGATGCATATCTGGGCATTAAGCACAACACGGAACATGGAAACAGTGTCCGAAACATCGTCGTCGCCGTTGGGAGCATGCAATTTTCCAATTTGCCTAATTGCCTCACTTTTTTCGAGCCATTTTTATTGTGCCACAACTAATGTGTGTCTTGAGACGGGTTTTTTGTGGCCAATGACAGCATTGGAATTCTAATTGAGTGATTAGAAACGAGACTCCGCCGTTGCCATGAACTAGTTTCGCTGGGAATACGCTCACTCACGTTTTTTTTTCCATATTTACCATATTTTCCATAAAATATGTCACTTATTTTCGGCATTCTGTGCGTGTGGGCGGACCGAATCATAAAATTTACATATTCTCAGATCGAATGCAGCTGCACACACACTCGACACACCACGTTTGATGTTGCCCCAGAAAAGCCGACGCCCCCGCATTAACCTTCTCTCTCTCTGTCTCTCTCTCTGCTGCTGCCACTTTGAGCAATTTAATTAGCCATGAAGGCCCGGCGCCGTATGAATCACTCTCTTGGCCAAAATTCCGCTTGTTAATAACTTTCAAAGCTGATTTCAAGTTAATGGGTCCCAAGGTGGCTTAAATCCATCCTTTCGCTGGGCGGTAATGCACTTTGAGTTAACTAATAAGTAACTGCAAGTTTTGGCCAGCATAATGGAAGTGGTTATGATTAAATAATGGCCTTAATGGACTTATGATTAACTAATACCATGCCGTCGCTGACAAATCCTCCCTAAACGACGATTTCCATTCGATGCTCGAAAATGTCTCAACAAGCATTCAAGAGCGTACGAAAATCTGAAGATTGATTCACTCGAGGGGCCACTTGAAAGATGCCCGATTCGGGTTATACAAAGTGCATGTTAAATTAATTATGCGCCGAAAATAAAAAGCAACACGAGCAGCAAAACAAGAATCAAGCCAACAACGCGCGGCGGCATTAACTCAAACAGAAAGGAATCAAAAGCCGCTCAAGTAGCCGTTCAAGTCATTTTTTTTATTTCTTTGACCGAGAAAACAAAAAACAAAAAAACAAAAATGTTTTTTAACACTTTTAGCAGACGACAAGCCGATAAGCGGCTACCAAAATATAAAGGAAACACTTAAAGGCGGCTGAGTTGGAAGGAGTCGACGCTGGAAGCACTCTTAATTAGGGATTTTTAAAAATTATAACCTGACATAACTAAAGAGGAGAGATTGCAATACAGATTTGCTAAAAAAATACTATTCAATGTAGCTGCCAAGGAAATTAGTAATAATAAAGAGAAATGCATGAATTCAAAGGTTGTTAATATTAAAATATACCATATAATCCCTTTAAAATCTCTTGTTTTTTGCAATACCTCCCGCCAGGGTATCGAATCAAAACAAGGAACAATCCAGCCCACATGCAGCTTGGGGAATGGACATCAATTTTGTTAAGAGTTGAATGTGCCATCAGCTGAGCGAGTCTCAATATATTTGTTCATATGGCCGACTTATCGCGATCGGGCCGGACATTGTCTTGGTCATTTGCTTAAATGAGTTGGCAAAATAAATAAGCAGGGCTTACAGGCCCGAGTGGGTGTGGCCGAAGGTGAAGGAGCCCACAGGCCAAGCCACTTTCATGCGGATTAAATTTAATTTTATGACTCCTGTTGCCCGTTGCACTTGCCAGAGATTTGCTCGCTGGCTGGTGTATTTTTCTTGCCTGCTTTTGAGTTAGTTGCCGTCATAATAAAACCGTTTAATTTGCTCGCTGTGACATTTTAGTGGCAATTAACTGCGACAGCGACTTTGTTGCATGCAGCCGCAGCAACAGCAACAGCAACAGTTGTTGGCCAATTTTGGGCCGGCCCGGTTGCAAGCCGGCCGGTCTGAGCCGGCCATAAACCAGCTGTCGTGTTGTGGCTTGCATTTTCCACTTGGCAGCTCCAAATTTGGCCATATTCGTCGCTTGTTGTTAGCCAGCCTGGCCAGACAATTTGGCGTTTTATGCTATTGCCATTGCAGCAACTCTCGACACTCGACACTCGACGCTGTGCTCATAAGTCCGCTTGGTAATATCAATCACACGGACTGAACTGTGCCTCTGAACGCACTCCAATTTGGCCATCAGCCGGACGAGGTGGTGATGCTGTTTTGGCCAACGCACCGACCAAAAGGCTAATTGAAGTGGAAACAATGACCTTTCATTGTGGAAATTAGTCACAAACAATTTGTGTGGCAGTCGCTTTGATCGCCGCGTGCCGCTGCCCAAATAAGGTTAAATCTGTTAAATATTTATTAACCCGAGAAATGAGTGAGTGACTCGAATTAAAAGTGATGGCGATTACTCATTATACTCCATGATAAAGAGAGATAAAGAGAGAAGGGAAAGGAAATTAACGTGATTTTCTAAGGGAGCTAATAGGTAGGTGAAGATCTTGGTAAGAGTGAACATCAACAAGGTACATAAGTGCAGCCCAAGGCTAAGCTCCGCTTGGATATTGATAATAGAAGGAAGATCGCTGTGGCTTAATGCCTTCCTTGTTATTGCTCAGACTTATATCGCAAACAAGCTGTAGGTTTCCTTATTACTGGAATCAAAATCCTCGGAAACGGCGTGTTCGCGGCTAATCAGCCGCTTGTCGATCGCCAAGCGACATGCAAACCCAGCAACTGCACTCCGAGAGGGGAAGATACCTCCTATAGTATATATATCGTGCATATATCGTTGCCACATCAAAGTCAATGCCACCAGGCAGCCACGCAGCTCATTAATCAATGCCTGGCACAAAACCAAACAAAGAAAAACGAACGCGGGCGAGTAAAAAGCAAACAAAAAGCCACTAAGTGGCGACACTTCCTCAACTCACGCCCCCAGAGAGAAGCCAAGTTAACTGAAACAATAAAGATGATGCCGCCGCGATGACTGCCTTTCAGAGGAACTTCTAATTACTCGTTAATTTTCTGCTTAGTCGTCGTCGTCGTAGTCGTTCCCCTCCTGGCTCCTCCTGAATCTGAATGATTCACTTGTCAATTTCGTAAATTATTACCTCAGTAAAAACCAGGCAACGAGGCAAGAGACGAGAGAGAAAAAACTCCAGGGAGACGACAGCAAGAAAAGTGCATTGGCAGACCTGAACAGGGCCAAATGGAAACAAAAGCGAATCAAGTTAATTGCCGTTAATTTCGCCATGGCACATTGGTAACAAGGAAGGTCGCCTTCGCCCATTGCCAACGTCCACAACAATGGCAACAGCAACTGCAGAAACAGCAACAGCAACAGCAACAGCAACAGCAACAGCAACAGCAGCAGCAACAGCAGCAGCAACAGCAGCAGAGGCGACGCAGCAATGCCTGAAATCAAATGAAATGCGTAAATTGCTCGAGAGCCCCGACTTCAGATGCGATGTCGAAGTCGATGTTGTAGTGAAGCCAATGCCAATGGCAACTGCAATTGCTGCTACACTCGAAGATATTTGTGATATTAAATTGAATGGAAATACAATTTACAATACAAAGACTCTTGAATAGAAAGATGCAGAAAGAGGGAAAAGAGGGCTTAGTTGAATTCATGAAAAATTATATTTTATGTGGTTATTATTATAAATTAAAATCAAATCATAAAATAATAAGATGCGTAACGACTCAAGCTAAAAGCAAAGATATCTATAACTCTTTGGCTTCATCTTGATTTGAGATATATTTAAGATATTTGAAGTTGATTAGTAAATCTTATAAAACAGCTTTTTAGGTAATAAGTTCCTGGGAATCCATAATAATTTCTTTAAAAGATTTTAAATGTATTTTGTGACTTTTTTGAGTAATCTAGTTGGTTTAAATCGGGGCCACAATCAAATTTTGCATATAAGTTTTCTATTTTCTATATTCAACGAAATAAAATTTAATTAAATTACAAAAATACTCCCATTTTTCTCTGTAAACTCAATTGCAGTTAGCGGTAAATTGCTTGTTCAAAAGAAAAGGAGTTAGGAGGGAGGAACTAGAAGGTAGTAGGAAGAAGGCAGAAGACTAGGTAACAATGGCCAAATGCGGGACTATTATCCACCAGCTGAGATCACGATAAGTCAACGGAAGATAACAGATTTGATGGATGCTCTCTTGGTAACGAAATCATTTACCCCAACTCCCAATCGCTCTTCATTCTAATGCTGATCAATGTGGCTCGATTAATCAGCGATGTGAACTTATCGCAAGGCAAACAAAACGGGCAAAACGGATCATGGTCTCTCGATTCCATGATCGTGGGGCCGCCATATAAACAGACATATATATAAATTGGCACACGGCTAATGATGGCCTGTGGCTGTGAGCCATCGATCAAGTGCCGTGGCCGTGCAGGGCTCGGCTAAGGCTAATGAAGCCAATAAGCCAGCAGAGCCGGCAAGCCGGCAAGCCAGCTTCTAATGGCTGGCACTCGCATGGCGCATACGCCCCGAGTGCGGCAATTTTCGCAACCCACATTTTGAAAAGCTCATAAACAATCGCGGCAGCACTTATTAGCAGCTCAATGAAATGGTAACATAAAACAGAAATCGCGGCGAGGGGCGCAGCTTTTATTTCTTGCAATAACGAACGAACGAATCGAATGCCACTTAACCTTGAGCTGCAAAAAGGCAACAAAATGCGAAAGACAAAGCTCAGTGAAACCAATTTTGAAAATCCGCTCACGAAAACAATTGCAAAAAGTCATTAAATAAACCAGAAACCAAAAGTGCGACACACAAAACCGATTCAGCAATCGACGAGTTGCATTCAAAAGTGGCCTCAAAACGAGCAGCAGAACAGCAAAAAAAAGAACTGAAACTAAAGAAACAAAAACAATGGAAAAAACAGCAAAATAGAGGCAACTGCATTGCAAATTAGCTAAGCGGAAACCGCGCCATGGAAAAACTCGAAAATGGCAAGGACAAAAGCCTGGCCAACACACACACACAGTGCACACTCCACACTGCACACTCCACACTCCACTCCATGCTCTGACTTTGCACTCTACACTCGGCACACGGCAGTGCCAATTAATTTGTTTTATGATTTTACGAGTCGGGCTCAGCCCCCAGACAAGACAAGCGGCCAAAATGCCAGCCATGGAAAATTCGCATGTAGCCGGCAGCACAAACTGGCAGCTGAAATGGCACTAAAATGTTTTCCTACTCCCCGAAATGGCTGAAAATGAAGTTGGAGTTCGAGACGATGCGTTCAGGGTGCAGTGTGAGAAAATATAGAGCAGAAAATGTGAAGGAATTTATGAAACTTTTGGTATTTTCCTGATTTAAAACGAGATAAAAGAGCAAGTCTAATAATTAATATTTCTTAAGATATATATTTACCCATTTTGTTCTATTTAAAATACTATTATATACTATTATTCTCAGTGTTGGAAGCTGGCCAAGAGTAAAGCCAAGACCCCGGCCGAAGGCAGGTCTCTCCAACTCCATTGCTACGTCTCCCTGCATCGAGATACATTAGGAACGCCTCTTAATGGCCAGTTAACCGCCTCCAAATGCCTTCAGCGGGCAAAGCCACAGCCACGGCCAAAGTAGAATGCAATAAAAATTGGTTAATAATGTTTTTCACAACGCCATTTTAGCCACAACAACAACAACATCCACAACAACAACAAAGGCAACATGAGGAGATCTAAAATATAGGTTAGCTGCATTTATCAGCAGGGAAAAAGGGGGCAACGTCCGCCGTCAGAAAATGCTAGAGCCAGAGTCAGACCAAGAGACCAAAAGCAAAGAGCCATGGGCCAGGCACTTGGCTTTAATGTTGATGATCAGCCATCATGCTGCGTTTAACCTCTGCCAACTTGGCTTGTACAAGAATTGGGGATTGGTACCAAGATGAAAAATATACACAAAAATCAACAACGGAAAGAAATCGATGCCAAACGCAGGCACATGCATCTTCATTCAACAAGTTCGGGAGTTCGTTGCTTTTCCACAATAGAAAAACACAAAACTTTTCTTCTTCTTCGTTTTCTCGCTTTTCGTATTGGAAATCAATTTCCTTTTGGCAAAACAAATGCCACAAAAATCGTTCTCAATTATTTCGCCCCATTCTCACGTTGAAGGGAAATTCCTTTGCCATTTTCCGCACTCCGACTTTGGCTAAGTAATGTACGAGTACGAGTACGAGTACGAGTACGAGTACCGAGTGGCAAGCGCTGGAAAATGGGGAAAAAGCAGCACAAGTAATTTCAAGTTGAATTTTTAACGCTTCGTCTTGGTCTTCTCCGTTGGCTTTTCTTCGGGGCTGTGGCGAAACTTTGGAAAATCATTTTAAAGTGCATCAGCAGGAGAAAGAGGTGGAGCTGCTGCAACCACAAAAACAATGCCCAGAACCATTAGCTGCCAACTGCAGAGGGGCTTTGAGGGGTCTTTTTAGGGGGATGGAGGAGAAGTGGGGAAAACAGCAGCATTAACCGCTCTCAATGTATTCTTCATGATTTTTATTTTCCTTTTCTCGAATTTTGTAGGCCAACATACGAGCAGCGAGCAATTTCTGTTATCTTTTGTAAATCATTTTGTTGCCACTCCACGGCCAACTTGCAGCTCGAACAAGAAGCTTACAGCGCAACTCGACTCGACTCAACTGGCAATTATGGTTGCTTAGATACGTGGATGCGGGAATATGGGAATATGAGAGGCGACCCCGCTGATGAGTGGTCCGGATAACTTGTCCCAGTTGTTGGTAAAATCCAAGATCAGCCAAGTACAAATTTCTGTTTTTCGCTTACGGTTTTAACTTGGTGAGTTTTGTAGCCATTAAAAAACATACCTGGAATGAGAGAAATGGTGAAAATGCAAAGTTAGTTGTATGAAAATACATGTAATAATTTAAAAAGCATTAAGAAAATATATTTTATCGTGAAGTATAGCCACGAAAAAGTATCTAATGGTAAGATAAACCTATAAATGTTTAAAACTTTACAGAAGAAACATGCTTAAAGCTGCTAAAAGCGATTTAATAAACTCTCAACATTTAGATAGTTCTATATCAATTTTATATCCTTTTTTTCCTTGATAAGTAAGCTGATAACCATTGAAGACTACCCCTCAGAATACCCCCTCAGGAACCCATTATACAATCCAGTCTGAAATCCTATTATTAAAGCCCCTCCTCGGATCTTTTGCTATAATTACCCCCTACTTGGGTTTCCCAAATGGAGTGGAGTTTATCAGCAACTGGCAATGCAGTGCACCGGCTTTCCCTCCGCCTGATTAAGATGTCGTAATCAAAACTTCATGGCTGAACATGGCCAGATAAACAGTGTAATATATACTTCTCCACCAGAGTCCGTCAATGATGATGATGGCGTTGTTATGGTTGCATCTGCTCCTGCTGCTGCTGCCTGTTACCTTCTGACGGGTGCTAACAAATTGATATCTCTTACATGATGATGATGATATTTTTTGTTGGCTGCTAAACCTATTTACACATTGTTCACATGCAATCCGCTTACACTCGCTGGCAGGCAGTGCTGTCAGCTCAGTGATTTTGTAGTTGGAATTTTTCAGTTTCTCAAATGCAAAGAATTAATTTTCCTTAGATTAAATAATCAAGGAATATTTACTTTATTTTTCGCTTACTTTTAAAAACTTATTTATTGTAAACGGTGTATAAATATTAAATACTAACACTAATATCGATAGGAACTATTGTATAGCATTAAGAGTTATCGACATATCGGGGAATGTAGAGGATAGGAGAAGAAGAAGACGCTTTAGATCGAGAAGAAGGAAGAGAAACATCGTCAATAAAGAAATTATAAAATATTGTTACATTATATTATTTTTATATTTAATAATTTTGTAAAGTTCGTTTATATATCACTCTTTAGGCCACAGCAAACAGCACTGGGTGGGCGTGGCATCTGTTACTTATAAATGTATCTCTGTTTCCGTATCTGTATCTGCCACTGTATCTATGTATCTATGTCCAAGTGATTTCAGTTTTTGCTTCTAGGGAAATCATTAAAAATGCAACTGAATATAGCGATGTTGATGCTGAACAATAATGTTGCTGCTGCTGCGGCTGCGGCTGTTATTGTTATTATCGTGGCTGTTGATATCGTTTGTTGAATGATAATTTCCATTACGAGACTTCGAGGGGGCAGCATTCCCGGCCCCGGGGATTGGCCACGCTTCGCTGGGCTGTATCTTTTTTTGTTTGCATTCGGATTGAGCTTCGGCACTATGCGTTGCCTCCGCCTCTGCCTCTTTCATGTTGGTTTCTCTATTAATTAATTCAAATTGACATTGAAACCCGGCAACAATAACAAGCGGCAACAAATTGGAAAACAAGCTTCTAATGATTAGTTGCATGCCTCTCTCGGCCAGCTAACAATGTGCAAAATGCTGTTTGCGTTAACAATTCCTCTTCGTTTCTTCGTTTTCCGTGCTTCTTTGTTGTCGTTTTCACACCGTGTTTTTTTCCTACTATATTTATGTGTGTTTGTTTTCTATTTTTTTTCCTTCTATTTTTTGCTACTGCATTGTGGCTTCCTATATTGCTCAAGGCCATCGCTTTGAGGAAGTAGAAGTTGAAATAGCTAATTCCCAAATATCAAAGGTTAAACAGTAGCTTTGCCAACATATTCGATGGATAATTTCTTATAATTAAAGAAAATGTATGGTATTTTGTATTTTTAAATTCCTAGGATTTAAAAACTTGCACAGCGATTGATCCTTTAATAAACTATGATATATATATGTTTTAAAATGCATTTAGAGTTGAATTTTAATGCATATGCATAGCATTATATTTAAAAGCTTCCAAAGCATCAAATCCCTTTACAAATGTTGATTTATATATTTTGAAATGCATTTATAGTTCAGTTTTTACTGAATATTTGCGAGTAGATGTAACCTTTTGCATAAATTATTAATCAATTAAGGAAACCAGCATTTGTGTTGCTTAATTTTTAACCGAAAACCCACCATTATTCCCCCTCTTGATGGCATTTAATAAAACATTACTGGTTACTAAAAACTTGACACCAAAAGCTCGTATAAAAACGATTTCGTGCTTTAAGCACTTACCTAAAAACCCAAAAAAAAAAATGTTTTATAGGAATTCAGTCGGCGTAATCAATAAATAAATTTTCTATTTATGCAACAACCCGACAGCGGTGCTCTGTCCCTGTCCCTGTCTCGGTGTCTCTCTCTCTGTCAGCAGCAACATTGAGGCGACAGCAGCAGCAGCAACAGCAGCAGCAGCGGCAGCAACAGGCAACATAACGGGCCCAGAGCGACAAACCAACCCACCGACCGACCGGCAACTTGTCATGAATACGAATACATATAGATAATGGGGGAGGCGGGGGCCTACACATAGTTGCATGTGGAGAATATGCATACATATATATTTCAGTATCTTTTCCCTCCTCCTTTTTTTGTGTTGTTTTTTTCTGTATTTTAATTTATGCAAATAAATTTCCACTTTGCACTGAAATCAAAATGAATTAAGTGCGAGTGATAGAAAAGTTGTTGTGGGTCTTGCAAGAGTGTGCGTGTTTATGGCACTTGTGTGCGTGTGCGTGCATGTACCGTTGCTTGTGCCACTTCGAACGAGTTGAGATTTTCGATTTTTAATGCATTTATTTTTCATTATGCATATATATATATATAAACATATACATATATATGTCTCTTGGCCGGCCGGCTTCGATAGCTGTTGACATCGTTGGTTTTTCTTCGTTTTTCTATTTTATTTTTTCTTTTTTCTTGGTTTATTTGCTTTTTATTGGTCTTGTTTAATTTGTTGTAGGCGTTGTTGTTGTTGTTTCTGTTGTTGCTGGCATCTCGAGACTTGGCTGGGAAACTAGTTTGGCCCGCTGACCGATGACAACGCCTCAAAGTAGTCCAAGGTGCGTGAAATAAATTTTCCGAGACAACTAATTTGATTCCACTTTGGCCTCGCCACGTTTTTCCTTTTCAGTTATTTCTTTTATTTATAAATGCACTGACAAAAAATACAGAAATGAATTCGTGCTTCTAGCAAGCATTTAAAATCTCTTTTTAGCCATTTTCCCCACAATAAACCCCTTAAAAAAAAACGTTAGGTGTATTATGTATTCCGAGTACCTTTGCCTGACAATTTCTGTTATTATTTCGCAGTGCGAATAATCTGCCCGACATATATATGTATAATATATATATTTTTTCGACACGTCACGCCATAACCTGCCACGCCCATAGAGTCCAGGCTGAGTCAGAAATCGGGCAGAGCCGTAGCTCTCGTATGTGTAAGGAAAATTGCGTAAATTAGCATAAATTACGGGATAGGTTAAGTGGAAGTTGAAAAGCGTGTACGCAATCGCCTTGAAAAATGTGCAGCGGAAATTTAAGCATAAATTGCTGACCATGACGTTGGCGTTGGATCAGGTGCGGGGAGGTAACCAAGGGAAGCCCCGGCTGACCGCTAATTAAGTGGAAATTTATGGAATGAAATTACATTGCTCCTGCCAACGAACGCGGTGTGAGCATAAAAATATGATTTTTCACTGACCATGTTGCACTCCCGGTTACTGTCGGCAATTTTCCGACACCAATTTGAATAAAATTGAATTAAATTCAACTTTAACACACACACACACACACACACACATCAGGCAGCTCAATTATTTCGATGGAGCCAAAATCTGGGGGGATTACTGTGTGTGCAACGATGGCTTAAGTTAATTTGAGGGCTTAGTCCTGACCACAAAGTAATTTGCTGGGCAGGCCATCGAAGAACCCTCTTTTGCAGGGCTACCAGAATTTTCAATTTCCGCAGGACAATTTTCGGTTTTTGGGTTCAAAGAACTTGGCTTTAAATTTTCGAAAAAATATGTTTAATCACTTTGGGTTATGTTCTCTTTTTTCACCCCGCCAACAAGCTGGTTGTGTAAACATCGGAGTTAATGAATTTGCGATCAACACTTTGTGTAGCGAGTAGGTGTAACCATATGAAACAGGTATGCAAATGAGATTGGCCAGAGATTGTTCGACATGTAATTAAGTTGGGGAAAATTAACGCATGAATTCACCTAATACCCATTGAGCAGGGAGTGGCTGATGGTCAAGGGTTATCGCTGGCCAGGCAGACATTTCATACAATGCCAAAATAATAAAAGGGAGTTGCAGAAATTAATTAACAGAGTTCCCCCAAAATATTATAACCTTATCTGCTCTAGACAAGCCTCTGTGGCATTCCAAGGAAACCATTGCACTTTCATTATTACCCTTTGAAACTATTTATAGCTTTCCCATTTAATCATGAACACCTTTCTTTATTGAAAACAAAACAGTTTAATTGTATAACATGAAAGGCCAGAGTATTTTTAAACTCCCTTTCAGCTTTTATAAAAAATATAAAGCATTAAGGTTGACGACATGAAAAATGAATCGAGTTCGCTGGGCAAACAGAAATCAATAAAGCAAAAATCGAAAACAGGGCCAAAAGCGGGGCTGTAAAACCCGATATATGTATAAATCTGTAATTTAAATTAATAATAAATTGAGTTTGAGATTTGGCCGGATGGGACAACAGCGGCAGCACTCAATTTGATTGTACATTTCAGGCAATTTGCATACGGCTATATAATTCATTTTGAAAATGCCACAGCGAAAAGCGTTCGCCTGGCGAAATCAATCTGTGTAGCATTTAACATTTTATCGCAGCTCGTAGATCTCTCTCTCTCTCTTGAGGCCTTTATCGAATAGTCCAAACTGGTTTCGACTTATAGGCAACCCAAAAAATACAAAAAAAAGAGCTATACAAAACACGTTGCACGTTACAAATGAATTACGGTTTTCCGCCGGTTCTCAAACTAAAACCCAGACCCCAACAAACTAGCAAACCAGTCGGCGGCTCAAATTAATAAACTTATGTAGGAAAATGTGGCACGGCTGTGGGTTACCGCTGGAGCGCTAAAAATAACTCCGTCTCAATGACAACGCGGCGTATGCGCGATATGCACTTTGCGATAACTTCTTGGGCGCTCAAGTGAATGGCAACTTCTCCTTTGGTAACTTTTACTGTGCCAGGTCTTTCCTTTTTTTTTTTTTGCTTGTTTTTTAGAGTTTTGATTGAATTATGCGATGGCGCCCCCGCTTCTCCTGCCAAAGTCAGTTTTTATTTTTTGTGCAATGCCGATTACGGCATATTTTGCAGTTGGCCTCGTGGCGCCGGCAATTGCACAACAACAACAAAAACAAAAACAACAAAATTACGAACAACAAAATCGAAAGTGAACCTGCGACTTTCATTTTTTTGTATTTTGTTTTTTGACTGCCACTGCTGATAGTCTTAAGCCGCTTAATTGTCTTCGTGTCAAATTGTTTGGCTTAATTTACCTTGACAGCCGCGAGGGCCCTAGAAACTCACTCCATTACAGTGTTGCCTCATTTGTGAGTCTGATTTTGAGCCCAGCTCATCATACTCCTCCTCAGCCACACGATATTTTCCCGCCATCCGAGTGAAAGTAAACAGTTTTTCAAGTTCGTTCGCTCTTTCTGCATGCGGAAGTTGATTTGATTACGATCCAAACGCAAATGGGGGAAAAAAATAAAAGATGACTGCATCAAAAATTGTGAAAATACTCTCCCGGCCAGCTCTTAGCTTGGACTGCCGCCAATCAGTCAGTCAGTTTGGCCACGGGCTGTGAAAAATCGTTTAGATTTGCCGGCCAGCCTTGCCATTTACCAATTATCCTCAACTGCAGTCGTTTATTGAGTGAAACAGAAACGAAAACATTTAACTTGACGGCTAGGAGAGATAACAACTTTTCCGGGAAAGGACTTTAAACTGATGGAGGAAGGCAAATATAGAAGTTTATCACTATATATTGCTGCATAAATGTAGGTTTAACAGGGAAATCATTCTAATAATTATTAGGTTTTTATTATTTGAGTTTTAGCAGTAAAAAATCTTACTAATAAATGGGTCATTCCATAGGAAATCGAACAAGAATTTTCATGCGATTTTTTGATTTGCATGAAAATTTTTATATCGCTTGTTTAAACCAAAAAAACAAACACGTATCTTTTTTTTTCCACGAAAAAATTTTCTTTTCCAAGTAATTGTCCATTGAATGTTTGCAACAATTGACAAAATGCCTTCAGTTAATATTTAATAACTTCCGTTGTGTTTGTTATAAAATAACAATTAATATTGCGTTGGAAAGGTTAAAGAACCACCTTTCATAATATTTAATCGATTTTTAACGATCTTGAATATTTTAATTGTTATAAACAAATTAAGTAAAAAATATTTTTTTTTTACAAAAAACACCAGGTTTAAAATTAAAGAAAAAATATTTTATTGTTCTTCGCTCAATTTTACACTACATATATTTTTTTTAGGATGGTATGTTTAAGGGTTCCCTGTTAAAATGCATTTTTTCCCTGTAAAAATACATTTTTTTCGTTTGATGATAGAGGTGGCAGGCTGACTTGACAAGGCCTACTATGTATTTATTTACTTTCATTGGTTTCATTGGATTAGAATAATAAAAAATCATTAAATTCTAAAGTGAATTAGTGAAAAATTCA